>CM040241.1:208247157-208467069 GCA_022545495.1 Chrysanthemum lavandulifolium
GAGAACATCGCCGAGCTATGTCCAACAACATGGATTGGCTCAATCCGAAGCAAACATTGACTTCACACAAAGGGACAACCTCCATACTACACCGACCGACCAAACCTCTACCGACCATTGGCCAAGGCACGAACCAAGGATTCCTTCCGATATTTTTTCAACAAAGACCGGAATTTTCTCCATGGCGGCGATGGTTCGAGAAAATACACTACATCATTGACTCTTCCATTCTCAAATGCCATTTACTCTAATTGCATAGCTATCGAGGAACGTGCAACTCACTTGTTTTCTCGACAACGCAAGCATACGACCAAGATGCATTGTATGGGATTCATCATTGGCCCGAACGTCAAGAATCTACTATGAAGCTTTCACGGTTCAAGTCTCAACATGAAGTGTATTGTTCAAGAACATCGTGGCCATCAAACACATTGATCTCAAGTCTAAGCTGGACTACACATTCTTGAAGAATATCATAGTCAAACGACAAGATGAACAGACTATGGATTCTCTCGGTCGACTTTGAGAACTTGTCCTCAACGACATCGAAGACATGTATCTTGCCAAAGTGTGGTCGTATGAGACAATTCTCGATTGAAGTTCAACGTGAATTTATCAAGTCGGTTCTCATCTTCATTAGACGACGCGATCAAAGAACGGTCAAGATATCCGGATGGTCGTTGAATCATATCGTAAACGTAAACTTCACTCCACCACGACTTGATCTTCCCGACATCAACCGGCTTAAACAACTCACGCCATCAAGAAACCTTCGGCTGTTGTTTACCGCATGAACTTCAAGAAACCGCTTAATGGCGGTAGTGAGCTCCACAAATTTGGGATCATACCTTGAAGATGGTTAGGGATGGATTGGCACATGATTGAAGGATATACGCATGAAAGTTGGGAATCCTAAGCACCGAACTCTCGTGAAAGGAGGGATGAGACGATCATCACCTTGATTGATGAACGGTTGTTCGTGGCGGATCGCCCGCCGATTGAAAGCTATGTTGGTGGTCGACTCAGAGGAACATCATCGGCTTTCAACGCCCGTGCGCAAGACAGGAACATCACCGCACTTCCCGGTACCCTTGAATTGTTTCCTTCTATATGATTTTGGATGTATGATTATATATGTGAATGGCTTGTGCACACATAACAAACTGTACAACCTGCTTCATCAAGAAAGGACCCCGTGGTACGCCTCTGCCACAATCCTTATAAAAGGAGCGAAAGCTTATTTTTGAGTAAAACCTATCAAACCTTTCACTTTTCAAGGTTTTGCTCAAAAGACAAGTACTTCCCATAAGATTTTCAAAACCTCAACCGCTTATATCACTAGTTGAGGGAGTATTTGATGAAAACTTTGTTCACAAATTGTTCACAAAGTGGTCACTCTTCCCAACACTCAAATGGTCATATTTATTCTCGAACCGCTCAAAATAACATTTTATATGCCATTTTGAGGGGAGAAAATTGTGTGATAAAAAATATGTTGTGCAAAATGCAAATGAATCTGTACTTCGACTTAACCAACGAATTGACGATACTAAACTGCTTGTAACTTCGAAAAGACTTGTCCCGACGGGTAATAATTTCAAGCTAGTTCGCTAGTGATGTAAACGTGTCTCGCAAAGGACTTGTCCGAGTAGAAAGTACCATTCGAGAAACTTTTGATAGACATGAACTCGACGGGTTTGACAACCTTCCAAGGTTTGTCTACACCTTCAAGGTAGTTATTAGAGCTAGTTGTCACCAAAAGTCGACAATATATCTCTTTAACTATTCAACGTAACCGTGTCTCGGGAGATTGTCTATCTTTAGTGGATCAATTCATAAAGTCGCGCGCTTTTTCCTCACCGTGCATTTAACCATTAAAACTATTAACATGCGAGGTGGGGAGTATTTATGCAAAACTTATCTCTCATCGTGGTTCAAACATGTTTTCATTTACAAACCCTTTGAGAGATATTTTAACTTACAAATGGTTATAATGGCAAACATAGGTTAGTCATGGAGTTATAAGGTGACTAAGGTTAGGAATAACTCGTCATATGATCCGCCAGAGCGGAGGGATCTACCCAAGGACACTACCATTAGTTAGTGTTAGAAGTTCTTAGGAATGATTATAAAAAGGAGAAAATGAGAATCGGAGAAAGAAGGAGTTGAAGAATCAAAATAAATGTAAAGTAAAGGGTGAAAAGAAATAGCCCTCCGCATTATTCAACTTGAAGGGCATAATCGGTTCAATTCATATACTTACCGGGTTGTCACTTGTGACACCGGTATGAAGATTAAAAGTCGCCATGGACCCAGTGATGATGCACTAAACCTTCTTAGCCACCAAGTTTCTCTCAATGTAAGCTTGTTTTATTCTCACAGGAACCCTACATAAACTATTGGCTTTCTCGTGAGATCGCCGGTATGAAGAAGGAGACCTCTCCCTAGTCTCCGCCAGAAAACCAAACGCACCGTTGAGTCTAGAGCTACGAGATTCATCAAAAGATCTCTTAGGAACACTTGACATTTAATCACTTGTTGATCAACAAATAAGATCTTGTGATTCATTGGTTCATATCGAGTCCTTCGCGCATCTTAGCAACTGTCGAGAACATTTATGAGAGGTTCATCCCGCGATCCTCGGTGATTGAATGGAAACTCTGCTAGTGGTCAACATCAAACAAACCGACAAAGAGTCACGGTAACTCCCCGTGGATTACGCTGGAGTGTGTCTCAAACGGTCTACATCGTGAGGTGATGCTTCGTGTACCTCAATGACTCATCGAATCAGATGTACGCAGTACATCGCGTTATCTCACTTGTGGGACTCTAGTTCGAGAACGGCCTTTGTAAGAATTAGAGTTGTGTTTTCACACTATGTTATTAACACTCTCAAGTTCAAACTTGTGGCGCTTAAACCGCTTATTACTAACCGTTTGAAATGTTTTCTTCTTATGGAAGCTCGGAGCGGATGATCGTCTTGACTCTTCTCATGCTCACGCCCAACATCATCACTAATGGAAGTTCTATTCAAAGCAACACAACCGTCCGAATGATTCTTCGTCTAACCAAAGAATCTACAAAGTGAAAGACTTAGAGAACTTCATCAGTGATTGAATTCCAACGCATAGAGCGTGTGAGCATGTTGAAGAATGATGAGACACCTGGAGCAGCAAGCGCACTGAAAGGATGATCGATGCGCATAACAACATACTATCACTTTCATCACAAAGAACAATGATCAAAGAACAAAGTTAAAGATGACGTCAAGCATAACTGCTCAAAGATAACGATCTCTACACTGGGAGATTGTTCGAATCAAGACAATTCTCTCACAAGAATGAAGAATGTCGAAGACGCCACCGCTACTATTACATCAACGCCTTTTCACCGCTTTATATTCATATATACTTGAGGGGAGATTGTTGGAATCACTCCTAAACAAGATTTCAAGTATTTATATTTCATATGTAATAGGTAGCTTTATTATGGCCTTTATGTTTTGTTTAAGGTCAAGCTTATGTAGAAGGCCCATAAGCTTGATCCAAGCCCAATAAAGAATAGGGAAGGAGAGGAGTGTTGCCCCAGCTCCTTGCCTATATAAACTCTTGTAAACCCTCATTTGAGGTTGGTTGTTCAAGTTACTCTTCACATACATCACGCCTAACCCTTCCTCATTTATATGTGTGTGTGTTTGGTATTTGTTCAATCGCCTTCATCTCTTCTCTTATAAGCTTGTGTTGTAAAACTAGTGACCTAACAAAAGGTAAACCGTTAATCTTACCGTGGGGAAGGACCCCACGATTAGACTCCGGCGTGAGAGTAAGTACATATTCTTGAGAGGGAAATAAGAGTATGTGTGTGTGTAATTATGAGAGTTAAAGTTGTACCTTGTGTGGGGATTAGAGCCCCTTTTATAGGCGAGGTTTACCACTAGGGTTTCCTTGATTCTCGCATGTAGTGGTTAGTCGCCGGAGCCGGACCCTTGGCGGACAAGGTTCCGTGTCAATCGCGGATGCGGACGTAAGATGTCTTTAATGGCTGAACGCTCATCCCGTTGTGTATCTTACGTGCGTCTTGAGGTCTGGGCCATAGCCAATTTCATCATTGGGCTTACTCTAGGCCCAGGTTTTATAGTTATCTTATAGTTATTGGGCCTGAGCCTAGTATGTGTATAGTACGTATTGGGCCTAGTAGGCCTGTTATACATACTATCCGTCATCATGTATATTGTGAGAAAGTAAAAGTGACGATCGAGAGTGGCGGGTGCCCTCTATTTATGCCATGGTCTTTCTTGTCGGATACCTAAGATCACGTGCCATGATGGCGAATTTTTTGGGCGGCAAACTCCAAAGGTCAACCCTGTTCTTGTCATCTTGCCTTTGATGGTGATGTTTTTGGGAGGGAACTACGGTCTTTCCCTGCTAGGAGTATGCCTAGATCATTTATGTGATAGCTGACAATATTCCTTAGTCTATTGGGTTAAGCCGTGGTCCCGATCCTTGGGTCTGCTCAGGACATATGGTTCCTCCGCGACAAGGGTGTTGAGACACGGTTCCTCATGGTGAGGTATTCTTGTCCGGCCCGGCCTGGCGAAGCCGGTGCCTAGTGTGGTCTGGTTTATCCATGGATCGGGGCTATTTATCTTATGAGTGTACCCGGCCCGGTATGTTGGGTCCGGGGCTACCATACGTGAGCAGATTTATAGGCCCAAGCCTGTTTGTGGGTTTAGGGTTTCTATGGTTTCATATGTAGTCACTATTATAAATTGTAGATCAATAAGACATAACACTTCATGGGGTTTTCAATAATTAACAATTGTTAGGTAATATGTGTATTGCTATAAGAGACAAACATGGTAATAACAAGATAAAGATAACGTGTAAAAGATAGTACCATATAACGTTTGAATTTTTTAGACTCGATGAACACAAGCATGGAAAATGTTGAGGCCTGTGATGCTCACAGTTTCATTAAGATAGATTCGTCCTCCCCACGATGCTTGAACACCATGAACGTCCATCTCTTAGGATACAACAACAATGGATAACTTCGTTAGCACAAAAGAGTTATCAAGGCGAACCAATATGTGTCTTCTCTCTATTACGATATGGGTCGAGACGAATGAAAAACAAAGGAGAGGATATGAGTGTATTTCCTGGGGTGTGTAGGCATATGAGAAAAGCTCTCATTTATAGGCAGAGGGGATGAAGAAAAAAAGGCCACAATTAATTCTACTAATGGCTCATGAACACAAAGTTAATTTGGTCGTTACATTTGACCAAACATTAAACTTTTTCTTAACTCTCATTAGTGTATATGATGACACCATCAGTTGTCATTTAAACCTAAAAAATTGACCATAATTTTCAACAGCCTATAATAAGATTAATGCACACTCTAACTGTTTTGCAAGGTTGCAAAAATCGCGAATTGCAGTAGTGAGGCGGTCGATTTCCGTAGCTTGTATTCGGTCAATCGGGATTAATCAAAGGATTAATCGGATTGGCATTTTGGCAAGTTTTGGGTATTTCTAGGTAGTTTTGGGTATTTTCGAAAAGATTTTCCTTAAAAACATTTTGTATTAGATATAAACAGCGACTATAAGTGATTACATTTGTCCAAGGTTGCAAAAAAAGCGAATCGGTGATTAATTGTATTGGTATTTTTGGCAAGTTTTAGGTATTTATGGCAAGTTTTGGTATTTTCGGAAAGATTTTCCTTGAAAAACATCTTGTAATAGATATAAACAGTGATTATAAGTGATTATAACTAATTTACGACGAGTTTAGGGTATTTCCGGTAAGATTTCCATCTTTTCGGCAAGTTTGACCATCGTTAACCGCCATTAACCATGGTTGACCGATTTGTTTGAACGTTTTATACAAATCGAAAAGGTCGTTGGCCCAGTAGCATCTAATCGGTGATTAATCGGCCTTGTAGACCTTTTTTTGCAACACTGTTTGAAATTAATTTCGAAAGTAAGCTTTTGATGATACTTTCTTTCGCACGAAGGATTGGTAAAGCAAAAAGCAAGCTTTTGGTGACTCTTTGTATTTTACATGGTTGTCAATATCCCGATCCTGATCTTAGGATCTTAGGATTTTACGATACTACAAAGCAAAAACGATTCGGATCCTCTGTAGGATTTTAGCAAGCTTAAGATCTTATAGGATCCCGATCTTGACCATAGGATCTTAAGATCTAACCCGATCCGATCTTACTTTTCTCAAACGGCAAACTAAAAAAACTACAAAGTTATGAATTATCTTTTATAAAATTAAAAAACAACATGTTAATATTCTTGAACATTCCGTATTTATAATTTAGAACAGACTTTGCATGAAATATTCATATAAATTTGTGTTTATAATATATTATAATTTGTGAATTTGAAAAATATTACAAAATCTATTAAGAAAATGACATTATTGTAGGATCTTAGGATCGCGATCCGATCTTACGATATCGATCTTGCAAAACCAAAAACGATCCCGAGTAAGATCTCGATCTTGAAAACCTTGGTATTTTAAGTTGTTTGGATTGTTAGTGACCGCCATTTTCGTGACCCATGCATGTTGCATAAATGGTGTTGTTTGTTAGCGCTTTGATCCACATATTGGAACATGTTACGAGAACCGATGAAATATTAAACTTTAAACCTAAAAATGTCTTAAGCATACAATTCTAAGCATCGATCCAATGGTCACGCAACAACGTGCAGGTAAGGAAAACTTGTTTAGGACAATCACTAATGTACTATGTAGTATTTCAATATGATAAGAGTAAACTCCAAAATACATCCCTGTGGTTTATCCTGTTTCGCACCATACATCCTTCTCACAAAAGTTTCATCAGATACATCACTCCGTTAGTAAAAGTTAACCTATATACATCCCTCAGTTAAAATAAGGACTAACGGTGCAAATTATTTCTCGCTATCTCCTAACGAGATATAATATGTTTACACGCTAGTTCGGGTTAACGGTATTTGCACCATTAGTCCTTTTAATGTTTTCACCGCTTTTACGCTTTTGTCAATTTTTTACGTCATCCGCTTTTACGCTTTCTTCCGCTTTGTCCCCTTTACGCTTTTCACCGCTTTTTACGCCGGCCCGCTTATTTACATTTTTGCCCCTTTTTATTGTTTCCGCGGTTTTTGCTTACGCTTCTTTTTACGCCGCTCATTTTTTAACGTTTTCTACTTTTACTTTTTCTAATCGTTATTAACTTTTTGCCTCTTTTACCATTGCTTTTTACCGCCATCCGCCTTTTACGTTGTTCGCTTTTACATTTTCTTCTATTTTTACGCCGTCCCTTGTGTGCTGTCCATTTTTTACATTAAATCTTGACGTTTTCGTCCTTTTTATATTTCGTCGCTTTTTATGTTTTTGTTTATTTTTTTCACTTTATCCTGCTTTCACATTACTTTTATTCGCTGTCGATTATTCTTATGTTTATATCGTTTTTATCCATTTCATACATATAATATGTATGAAAACGGATAAAATGTACGAAATGGATCAAACGTATGAAAATGGAAAAAATGTTTCTTTATCGATTTTAAATCACGATTTTGACCCCTTTTCAAACAAATAGTGATTTAAAATCAATAAGAAACGTTTTATCCATTTTCATATCGCTTTTATCTATTTCATACATTTTATCCGCTTTCATACATATTATATGTATGAAATGGATAAAACTGAGCAAAACGTAGAAAAACGGATGAAAACGGGAATAAACAAGGAAAACGAAATAAAGTGTATGAAAATAGATAAAAAGTGATAAAATAGACGAAAACGAAAACATAATGAAAGCATAAAAAGACGAAAACGTAAAAGATAGACTAAAATTTAAAAATGGACGAAAACGAAAACAAAGCGAAACGAAAACGGATTTAAAACGAAAACTCAAGAAACGTTAAAAACCGATTAAAACGTAAAAAGAATGAAAAGCGTAAAAATGACGAAAACGTAAAAAGGCAAAACATAAATAAACGGACAAAACGAAAAAACTAATTTAAAAACGTGAAAAACGGAGTAAAACGTAAAAAATTGACAAAAACGTAAAAAATCGGGCGAAAACATTAAAAATGACTAATGGTGCAAATACCGTTAACCCAAAGGACTAACTGTGTAAACATATTATATCTCGTTAGGAGATAACGGAGAAATAATTTGCACCGTTAGTCCTTATTTTAACTAAGGATGTATATATGTTAACTTTACTAACTGAGCGATGATCTCACTTAAACTATACATGTGGGACGATTAGACGAAACAGCAGAAACACTATGAGGATATTTTGAGTTCTACTCATATGATAATAAGCTGCCCGGTAACTGAGATTGTAAGGGACTCCAAATTTGGGGAGCAATATAACATATGAATAACACATACTATCATAATCTCACTGCAAAAAGCTATGTGTTTGGAAGCACTCTTATGTAATGTTAGTTAAACGTAGTGTTTTAATTATGGTGATGATTTCTAAATTTCATTTATATTTCAAAAAAGTGTAGTCATTAGGGATATAAGTTTGATAATGGTAGATAATTTTAAAGCTCGTTGAGTTAATTAGATTTATACCTATAAACTGATTCCTAAACAAAGTGAGGAGGATAACCATTGATTTAACTAGGAGATCTATGTCGTGACATATTGATTGAGATTGACATATTGAGATCGACATATATTGTAATGAAAATGGGCTAAAGCCTTATAACTAAATACATTGGGCCTAATCTCATTAACTAACAATTTCTTTCTGTATCTTTTGGAATCGAGGACAATAGAAAGATAGAATTTGGACGGTCTCGAGAGATAGGTTTTTAATGGGTTAATAACCTTTTAAAGCGTTATATTCATACATCAAATAGCTTTCAGAATGTAACTAAAATAACTCTTATAGTACATTAACGTTAACATTTTTGTCTTTCAAGATATACTTCATATTATGAATTATCATTTTACCCTTTCCTAATTTTTTCAAATACTTTTTTTTCAAATTTTTTCCAAAATATTTTTTCCAAATCCTTTTTTAAAAAATTTTGTTCCATTTTTTTTCAAATTTTTTTTTGAAATTTTTTTAAAATAATTTTTTAGAATTTTTTGTAATATGCGATTTTTATTTTATTTTTAATTAAAAAAATTCAATTTTTTTCGAATTCTTTTTATTTTGAAGGGTAAAATATAATATTTTAAAGAAAGACAAAACGCCAACATTAATGCCTAAAAGAGTTATTTTTTAGTCACACGTTAATCGCTATTCTCGACAAGATAACGCTGATAAAGATTTATTGACGCTTTTAATAAACACAAGGATTGGGCGGTAGAGCATGTGGAAGACTACATGAAGCAACAAAACATACTAAGGAAACAAGTCTAGCAAAACTTAGATTTCTTGTTTGCTTAGCCCACACAAGTATGGGGTTGTGCATCAGAAAGGTTTTCATGCTTTTAAGTGGCAGTTCGCTCCGTCCATACAAAGAATGAGCGACGCATTTGCGCCACTTCAGATACTTTATAAAGATAATTTCTCTATAAAATATGGCTTATTATCATTGTAGTTGATAATCGAATTTATTAATTAAAGAGTAAACTACACCATTCGTCCTCAAGCAGATACGCCGACCATCGTTTCGTCTTCGAACCAAAAAAAATTGCACCGTTAATCTTAATGCAAACGCTACTCGTTGGTCCTTTGCTTTAACGAGACACACTAACAGCCGTTAATTCCTATACACATGAGGGTACTTTGGTCTTTTTACCTTTTAACTTGAACTACTTCTTCTTCCTTTATTCATCTTCATCTCCGGCTATTACCAACCACCACCACCCTCTTTCATTCACCACTTTATATAAAACCACAAAAAATGTCAAATAAAACCTCACCAGAAACACTAATCTTTGTCTTTCACATACTCAAAGTCAACACAACCCACTGAAACTTCTTTACATATTTTATCCAACAAAACCCAAAATTAATGTTTCCACTAGTAGTTGCAATTGTAATCCATTCTTTGTCCATCTTCCTGATATCCACTCAAACGACTTGAACTTCTTTAAACACTTTTTCTGTTGGCTTAACTTCGCATTTGAATACCCGAAAGTTTCCCATTTTTTCACAAAAGATAACCAACACGGCTGTCATCACAAGAGTTTACTCTAATTTTAACAAACCAACCTTATCACATAAATTTTATTATGATCGATGGGTGAAAAAAATTATGAAATGGTTCACAACTATATTCAAAAATCAAAGTAAATAATTAAAAGTTCCTTACAGTGAACCCAAGAGTGGGTCGGGTTGCCTATGAACACCGAACATGGAACTTCCAATTGGAAGGGACTCGAACTAAATTGGTACAATTAAACACTTGGAGGACCTTCCTTATGCTTCGATTAACAGAACCCCTCAATCAATTTTGAAAAGCCCTATGATTGACCAAACCCTAATTTTATGTGATTTGTGTGTGAAAACTGTATACAAAACCTGTGATTATGCGACTATAAAAAGGAAAATAAGAAGAAGGCTTGACTATCTCTTTAACCGATTTGATTGTGGAGCCATCCCATTTGGTGAAACGTTGTTATCATCTTCAATCTTCAAGTTGGGCCTGTGACTAGCGTGGGAAGGAGGCGCAGAAAAAGGTGAGGCCTCCATGCTCTATCTTTATCAATCCCTTTTTTTGTTTCTGACTTTGAATGATATGCAGGAAAAATGGTGATGCGTTGGGAATGTGTAGAGGTAGGAAAATGATGTTTCAACTTTCTTGATTGACTTGAGGTTGAAAGTGATTGCTCAGTAGGTTTATTAATTGAGGGTGTGGTGTTGGTGTGAAGCACAAATATACCCTCCACTAAAAGCGCTTTAACGCCTGCTAATTCAACCAAGCAGGGTGAGGATCAACGCCGAAAGAACGCTTCGCAGCTAAGCGCATCAACTGATGCAATTTTTTTCGGTCAGCGACGAAACTCACTACCAACGATACCACAAGCGACGAATGGTGTAGTTTCCTCTTAATTAAATTTTGTTTTCATGGTCTTAAACTCTCGTGAGCGTTGTGCCCTAGTTCCCTTGAATTGAAGTTACTCAAGTTAGGGATTATAAAAATTTGCTTCCACGTCATGGTTGAGCTTTTTAACCTTTATATCATGTTGGAGGTGCAAATAAGAAACCTTAGCTTACTCAAAGATTTTATAATATGATTTTTCACAAGGCTCGTGCCATAAATGATAAATTGATAAGTTCATTACGATTTAAATTTTACGTTTTTTAATGTCCATACAATTTGTATATGTATGTATATAAGGTTATCCTGATATGTGGTATTGTAATTTGGCACTTGTTATAAATGCTAATATTGTGGCCCCCTAAAATGTTTATAAATCCTGCCTAGCTTTTTTCCGTTCTCACACCAATTACCCGATCATCAATGGACGTAAAGCCTGAAACCCCTTCACTCCCTCTAACTACTCGTTTCAAGCTTTGGCTATCTTCCACCCTAATAACTGCCGGAATCGGTTCCAACGGCACTCTCGATAGACGATTTATCAACCTTATCGACTACAAGACCCCTGCTAATGAAACACCTACTAAAGGTGTCAAGTCATATGATGTATCCATTGATACTGATCGCAAACTTTGGTTCCGTGTCTTTGTCCCTGATGTAACCATAGACACTACATTGCCTGTGATCGTGTATTACCATGGTGGTGGTTTTGCATTTTACAGCCCTGACAGTAGTCCTTTTGATGGACTATGCCGTCGATTTGCAAGCAACATTCCTGCTGTTGTTGTTTCAGCTAGTTATCGGTTGACCCCAGAGAACCGATATCCTTCCCAGTATGACGATGGGATAGATGTCCTTAAGTTTCTTGATGAAGACCAAAACCGCAAAAACCTGCCTGGTAATGCTGATTTGAGGCGTTGTTTTGTGTCTGAGATAGTGCTGGAGGCAACCTTGCTCATCAAGTTTGCGTAAGAGCTTCTCAAAACAATTTTCAACAACTTAAGGTAATCACAGAAAAGCTAGGTTTAATTTTCTTATAACTGTAATAGGTGTAACTTTCAACTAAATAGTTTGATCATCTAGCATTATAAATCTTATTTTTAAAGGTTTATTAATTTGTCTTGTCGTGCCATAAAATAACCATTTAAAGAAGCAAAAAAAAAAAAAAAAAAAAAAAAAAATGTATTCACCATAAATGCATAAATCTTGTTAGGCATTCTTAAAATGTCACTACATTCTATGATAGTATATTCTCATATATCAAAACTCCATTTGTCTATTTCGACTTTGTGTAAGTGAAGGTTATTGGACTGGTTGCACTACAACCATTCTTCGGAGGAGAAGAGCGAACTGCATCAGAATTATCACCTGGAAAATTAGGGCTAGCGTTGAACCAGACGGATTTCTTTTGGAGCGTGTTCAAACCACTCTCACCCTCGTCCGGAGAAATATGGGATAGGGACAATGAGGTGATCAACGTAAGTGGACCAAGAGCGGCAGACATATCTGGGTTGGAGTTCCCAAAGACATTAGTGGTAGCGGTGGTGAGATATCCTCCAAGACTGGCAAAGGAACTACTATAACTGGCTGAAGAAGTCAGGAAAGTAGCATATTTGGAAGAGTATCCATACATGTTTCATGGCTTCTATGGCTATCCAGAACTAGATGAAGCCATTCATGTTCTTTCCGTAATCAGGGACTTTGTTCAAAAGACGTCTACTAAATTAAAAGAATACCAAGTCTTTGATTAAATTCCCAAATGATGGTCTTGCATTCTTATGTTGGTGTCATGTTATACAACTTATTACTATTCTCCCTAAAAAATGTTCAAGTACACGTCCTAGAGATTTTACGAACATGTGTTTCACGTATGCGTTAGTTGAGCAATAAAATTAATCATAATCTGTTTGATTATTCAGCTTTGAAATTGATTATGTTTCAACATCAAATAACCACATAATGATAAT
Source organism: Chrysanthemum lavandulifolium (assembly GCA_022545495.1). NCBI lineage: Eukaryota > Viridiplantae > Streptophyta > Magnoliopsida > Asterales > Asteraceae > Chrysanthemum > Chrysanthemum lavandulifolium. The sequence continues at coordinate 208,260,142 of CM040241.1, forward strand.
CATTTTGCTTCTATCCAAAAAAACAACTCAAAACTTTTTATTAAGATACTAATTAAGGTGAATTTTTTGTCGAGCTAAGCACGACCGAACCCAAGATAGTTCATAATTGTCTTTTAAGATTGCAAAAGTGATTTTCGTAAAAAGTATAATTTTTTTATTAACAGTATAAAAAATGTAATTAATAATTCTTGCTCTAATAGTAAAGGTTTAAATCACGTTGTAAACATATGTGCACACACAAAGTGTGCATCATACAAACATATAAACAAAGTAAGCTAGGATATATATATAATCAAAGACTAAAATTGGCTTACGGAAAAAAACTTGCCACGTTAGTAAAAGTTTGCCATGTTATTAAAATTTAGTTATAACACTTCAATATTTGAGAATAACTTTCAATTTATTTTTATTTTTATTTTTATTTTTTTTGCGAATTCAAAAATTTTAGTGCCTTCATTTAGTTCTTAATAAAGTAATTATGTACGTGGCGGTCTTGAATGCTAATGTGGCACAATTTTGAATATGAGATGCTTTAATTTAGGTAGTTATAAAAAAATGATACACAGTACACAATGATTATAAGAAAATATAGAGTGTCAATATTGAATACTAATATGGCACAATTTTGAATACATGAGATGCTTTAATTTAGGTAGTTATAAAAGAATGATAAACAATACTCAATGATTACCCCAAGATCTTTAGTCTAGTGGTATGTAAATTATCTATCAATATAAAGGTTGTAGGCTTAAGCATGAAATATATTGTGAGAATAGATGGTATAGGGTAGGAAAAAAAACTGTCTGTTCAAAAAGAAATAAAGACACTGTTACTATTTTAGTAACAATAGTTTGATATAGGATATGCTAAAAATAAAGTGATACAATGATAGTTGGTTAGAGCAAGTTGTGTCGGGCAGTTAAAGCAAAACAGGTTGTCAAGCATGTCTAGAACAAGCACGTGCTGATTTAGAGTGTTTACCGTGTATTATCAAAAGGGATCCCCGATGGGTTTGAAGGGATGAAACTCCATGCGAGTTCAAAACGTTGATTGATTGTTGCCATGCGAGTTCAAAACCCTTAATGTTGGCCATGTGTGCTCAATGGTGATCTTAGATATTCCCACTTTAAATTTAGTCTACTGTTATATCAGTCTTGTTTACCCTTTTTTGGTTTAGAGCAAAATTTTCCTTGTCGACACATTTAAACTTTGGTCCCCAATTGAACGTGACCAAATTAATTAGAGGGGCCCAATTAGCCAATTTCGTCATGAATGGTCTTGATGAGGATAATTAAGGCTTTGTAAAGTATTACTTTGATGGATTTGTCATCTTATAAAACATGTAAGTGTTCTTGAAAAAATGTTAAAACAAGATTGGGTATTGCCTTATATATCTAAAGACTCAATTCACGTGTATAAATAGTTGAAAAATATAGTTATAAAAGAGATATAATTTAAGTCCAAAAATAGGAGATCTACATTGGAAAACATAAAACTAAAAATTTAAAAATAGATAAAGTTAAAAGACTTATAGTTTTATTGACATAAAAAGACGGAAGGTGATTTTTATTTTTATATTATTATTATTATATATATATTTTAAACGTAGTTTATTTATAGGCCTCCAACTCTCAACCATAGTTTAAATGCATTGGTCATGAATAGTCTTGATGAGGATAATTAAGGTTTGTAAAATCTTTTCCGTCGTATTAAACGTCCGGGTTGACTTTTCAAGATTTTATATATCTGATTTTAAATATTTTTCTTTATGTTATATAAGATTAGATAAAATAATACAGTGGGAATACATTTAAAACTCAATCTATTCATATATTTTACATCAAATATTATATAACACAACCAAAAATATTTACACAAAGTTAAGAAAGAAAGACTTTGAATATTCAAACCTGACATTTAATACGGATTTTATGAAAGATTATTTTTGTTTGATTTGTCATCTTATAAAGCATGTACATGTCCTTGAAAGAATGTTAAAACATGGTTGGTTATTGACTTATAGGAAGACATCTTTAAAAGATAAATGAAATAAGAAGAATGAGAATAAATTGCCCACAAATTTCAAATGAGGAGAATAAATTTAGAGGGAGATGCATCTATATTTTTAAATGCATCTGAAATGTGCGGTTGTGATTTCTTCTCACCTTTATCATTTTAATTTTACTTCTCATTTGATCCTTACTCATTGCCTTATATATCTAAAGACTCAATTCACGTGTATTAGTCGGTATAAATAGTTGAAAAACATAGTTTTAAAAGAGATACAATTTAAGTCCAAAAATAGGAGATCTACATCGGAGAACATAAAACTGAAATCTCAAAAAATTAGATAAAGTTAAAAACTTTTATAGTTTTATTGACATAAAACAATTTTTTTAACGTAGTTTATTTATACGTTTTCAACTCTCATACCATAGTTTAAATTAGGGGTGTTCATGGTTCGGGTAATAAACCGAAAACCGAACCGAACGGAACCCAAAAAAACCAAACAAAACTTATAACCGAACCGAACTTGTCAAAATCGAACCGAACCGAACTAAATTTAATTATATAATTAAAATGGTAGATTAGGTATTTATCACTTTCTTATCACCACCTCTTTTCTTCATCTATACTATATAAAATAAAATTAACAAAGTGGAAAAAGTGAAAAATGTTGAATGTTGAAACACTAATAAATGGAGAGAATAAATAATATAATTAATACTCTTATTAAAACACCCCATTACTTAAAAGTACAATAATTTATTCACATTGTACAATCTAATTAAAAGCACATCTACCATATTAAAACAATCAATTGAAACCGACACTGGTTGACCGTTGAAACCGATACTGGGTTGACCGGACGCTCAAACCCGCGGTACGAACCGGTTGACCGACATTTTTGACCCAACCTATCGGTTTGACTCGGTTTAAATCGACATGTTTTTATCGAACTGTTCAACCGCTTGAACCAACGGTGTGAAATCGGGTTTCAAATTTGACAAAATTATATGAGAAATGACAAGAGTTATGAACCCGCGACAATTTTTTAAATGAGAGACCAAGAATTGTAGTTTTTGATTTATTTTGCTTGACACATGTAATTTATTTTAAAAATGTTGCATCTTTACCATTTAAGGACTAAGATATATGAATTGTCGCTTTAAAGTTAATATTTATCGTGATAGCCCTTTCATTCAAAGGTATCAATAATGTTATGTAAGTTTATTAAAATCACAAAAATAAATAAGATTGTTATCTTTAGCGATAATTATTTAGACTCTCAAACAAATAGCTTTGAACAACGATATAAATATCTATACAAATTGATAGGTACAAAATAATCTTATATGGTGATATCTAATTTGCAAAGTTACAATTTTAAAGCCACACACCAAATGATAAACGCTACACATGTAAAAAATAGTTATCACCGCTTAAATTATCGACAAAATGAGAAAAAGTGGGTCACATTATGTTGGCTATACCTCTAAACTACAATATAATATCGCCAACTACATAATACCGTTGCTTTTTATAATGCTTGAATCTATTATAACTAAAAAATTCAATAACTTAAAACAATCCTATTAGAAAATATTCTCATATTTAGATCGACCCACATAATTTTTTAAAACTATATATTTATGCCGCTATGCAACCACACGATCGTAATTGTAGTTATTCGAAATCCATTCTAATGCTACAACACAGCTTTGTTGAAAGAAACTTATGGGTCGCCGGAACTTTGTAAAATCAGACATCATTGCCGCGCCACGGGCTCGCCTAGTATTAATAACGCTTCTTTATTTTTCTTCTCTCGCTTTCATTTGCAAACCGCTCTCTTCCACCCTCTCGTCTAACAGAGACACCAACGACCCACCATTGTTGGATCTTCCGCCGCTTTTGGTCGAATGTTTCGATCTAATCATAAAAACACACCAAAGTTTGTCCAAAATTTTCAAGATCGTTGTTGTACCAAAAAACAAAACCAATCCATTGTACGCCAAACAAGATCGATTGTTGTTGTACAAAACAAGGTCTTACATCTTTTTTTCGATCCATTCTGTATCGATTGCTATTCAAACCCCTAGCCATCATGCCGGGGATTCTAATTCGAACCATGGTGGACGGGTCATGAGAGACGGTTGAGATGAGGTGAAAATGGGGGTTTTGTAAAGATAGAAAGATTTAAAGCCTTTTGGGGTTTAAGTAGTGTTTGTATATGGTGTTAAGTGTTTATGAGTTATTACTAAATGTTCAAGTTGGTAATCGCTTGTATTTAAGATCTGCATAATTTTTTGGGTACTTTTAGTTGTAGGTGTCAATTCTATATCACGATACGATAAAACGCACACCGAACCCTACACGGGTTAAACAGTTTGAGTAAAACAAGTGGTCCTGCCTAACCCGCTTAATAAACGTCGTGTTTGTTGAGCAATGTTAAACAGCCAACACGAACCCGCTTAAGTATATGCCTCAAAATAAAATATATAACTTGGTTTTAATGTTGATATGGATTAAATGTATTTTGTTATGTACTTAATATGAGCGAATTACGATTATAACTCGATTTTATTGAAATTGACGTTATAACTCGGATATCTATCATTGAAATTGTTTGTATGGTATTTTATCATATTTTAAATCCTTATATCATTTATGCATTCAAGTTAGTTAAATGAACAAACCACCAACCTTATTCACCGCCTTGACCTATTTATTTAAACAGTTAAGCAGATCACAAGCAGATTACGCGTGTTATGCGTGTCCGGGTTAGTGTTGAGCTTCTTGACATGATTAATAAATGGGTCGTGTTTGGGTAGAGGTTATTTCAACCCACCAACCCGCGAACCCGAATAGGTCAACACGAACACGACTCGATTGCCACCCCTACTTTTAGTCATAATGTATTTCTCGAATTTGCTAATAGGTTTGTATGAGAATAAGGATGATGTGTACCGTATATTAGTTCGTATCTGGGAATAAGGGTAGAATCTAGATATTTACTAGTAGAATATCTCTATTAGTTCGAATATGTGTATAGGGCTGGATGCGCACCAGTCGAGTCTGCATATCAAGCTTGGTGTTTGTATCAATTTTTAATATACCAGATGTATCATTATATGTACCTTAATTAGATACCTGATGTATCTGTTAATGTAAATAGATTTTTTTTAATATACCTGATGTATCATTACATTTACCTGGTGGTCCATCGTTTATTTGTTAATGTAAATATAAATATATTTTTTAATGTACCTGATGTATCAGTAGATGTACCTAGTTGTCTCGTGTATTTGTTAACGCAAATATATTTTTAATGTACCTGATGTATCACGTTATGTATATAAAAGGTGCATCTATATAAAAATCAAAGCCAAAATTTCAATTTTTTTTATCATATTTGGATTTGAATTCTCCAAAATATCCTTGAAACTCTATTTAATTATTATAATGACACTCATTAAATGTTAATCTCATCTAGCACCAATTAATAGATCCAATGGTGTAGATTGAATCTTACTTTACAACTTTAAGTGTGATCTCACATTAACCCTCCCTATATATATATATATATATATATATATATATATATATATATATATATATATATATATATATATATATATATATATATATATACTAGTGTGGTACTTTCGCGATGCAATGGCTGGCACCTGTGACTATATTTCATGGCGAGCAAATATTATTCAGTAATACGTTTTTTCCTAATAATAACCGTACAAATAAATAATAATTTAAATTAAAATAACTTTAGTCCATAACAATAATATATTATACTTTGATCTCATAATTCTCTGGCACAATAAAATATTAGCCAAATTTGAAAATGTACTATTTTACCTTATAGCCAAAATCAAATATTAGACAAATTTTAGCACAAACACTTTCTAAATTTCCCACTAAATCAATTATGGCCCAATGGTTAATTTTATGCAAAATTTGAATTGCCCCATTTTCCATTCCAACAAATGATAAAGCCTTAAATACACTTAAGCACATTATCTATTATACATCCTAAATAATATTTAGGGATATAATGCTAACAATCCCTAATTTCTAATTCATAACACTAAAAAGTAAATACACGCCCCATTTATATGTGTTTTCTCTTGTTACCCAGCCACCAAAGAAAAACATGGTCTCTTTCTTATCTTGACATAACAGAACCATCTATCTTCTATTTCAGTTTCCAAACAATCCTCTTGGTTCGAATCCTTTGGCTTCAAGATCTTTTAGCAAGTGGTACTTTACATAGAACTATGATGGATTCTTTGCTCAAAAAGTTAAAGATCTTTAAGATCTTCGAACAAACTAAGGCCTTTCCGTTTATTATTGTTGTTCGAGTCTTAATTGTGATTGAGTGTTGAGGCGATGTGAGTTTGTGAGTTGGGGAGTGGCGTGAGGCATAAGCGGGTAGATTATTTTAATGTTGGTGAGATGATGAATGGTCATAATAGTTGTTGGTTCTGTTCGAGTCTCATTGTTCTTTTACTTTTTCGTTTTGGACTGATGATATGTATGAGGTCAAAATTTAAACAAACACCACAAAAGCCACAAAAAAAACCACCATCGCGGAGCCAAAACAACAAAAACCAGAACCACCAGCCATTCCACCCAGTTCAAACAACCGGTCAAAACCACCTAAACCATATAAGATGTTATTTTTTTATAAGCTTGATTAGATTGTACATTTGGGTTAAATGGTTGTATATTTTGGTGAATGAGTGATTTAAATAGTGTATTAATTGTATGTGTTAAATAGTGTTTTTTAATTTTATTTGTGTTTCAAATACTTGTAAATGATGCTTCTTTACTTGTATTTGCTTAAAAATCTATTTTTGGAAATCTTAAAAAAATAATAGGGGGGAAGTGTCAAGATGCTTTATAAGTGGTATATATATATATATATATATATATATATATATATAGGGGATAGCTTGGCTACAATTTTTGTATATAATTAGCTACAATGCTCATAAAAATAAACCTAGCAATGATTCGGGGACCGAGAAAAGAATCGGGACCCACAAAAATAATCAGGGACCCACTATTTTTAGTACAAAGTTGTAGTAATTGGCTAAAATTAATGTAGTTAATATATTATATATATATATATATATATATATATATATATATATATATATATATATATATATATATATATATATATATATATATATATATATAGTAGATTAAAATGAAAAGAATGAAAAAGCATGTGGAGTAACATGTGTCACACTTTCTTCTGTCAGTCATGTCGTGTGTCATTCACCCACCCACATCCCCGCCCCCACCCCCCCCCCATAAAAAAAAAAAAAAAAAAAAAATCCGTAAAAATTATTTTTGGGCAAAAAAAAAAAAAAAAAAATTTCATAAAATTTATTATTGCATCACGGTTATAAAAATCTGCATCACAATTATAATTGTGATGCGATAATTCTAACTTAATGCACTAAAATCATGATTATGATGCGATAAATTTATAACCGTGATGCGATAACTTATAACTTTAATGCACTAATAAGTTTTGGTGCACTTTATTATAAGTTCTGCGCATAATAATAATAGTTCGATTGCATCAACTATGATGCACTAAAATCAAGGTTATAACCTTAAATGCACTAAAATCATGATTGTGATGCGATAATTTTATAAGCTGTGATGCGATAATTTATAACCTTAATGCACTAAAATCATAATTGTGTGATAACTTATAACCTTAATGCACTAATAAGTTTTGGTGCATCTTTATTATAAGTTCTTGCATCATGAATAATAGTTAAGTGCATCAACTATGATGCACTAAAATCAAGGTTATAACATTAATGCACTAAAATCATGATTGTGATCACGATAACTTTATAAGCGTAATGTGATAATTTATAACCTTAATGCACTAAAATCATGATTGTGATCTGATAACTTTGCCCAAAAAAATTTTTTTTTTGGAATTTTTTTTCTTGGGGGGTGTAGGGGTGGGGTATGGTGATGTGGCATGATGATGTGGCGGTGACACATGTCGCCTCACACGCCTCGTTCTTTTCGTTTAAAAACTTTCATAATAACCCAAACCTATATATATATATATATATATATATATATATATATATATATATATATATATATATATATATATATATATATATATATATATATATATATATATATATATATATATATAGTAGGGATCTAGTGAGAAGTAAATTAAAATAAGTGGTGAGAAGTGACCAAAACCGCACATTTGAGAGCAACGACTTGCATTGATACATTTCTATTCATGTAGCTTTTAAAAAAATTCAATAAAATCGAAAAATTAAAAAAATAAAGAGGATGATAAATTATTAAGAATCAATGAAAAAATTTCAAAAAAAAAGGAATTTAATATATATCTCATTTGTTCAAAAATTTCATATATATCAACCTAACTTGAAATTTTCATATATATCCCTCATTTGGTTATAAATTTTCATATATATCAATCTAACTTAAAATTCATATATATCAATCTAAAACTTAAAAATTTCATATATATCCAAATACCCAATTTATATATTATTAAAACCTTAAAATACATATTATATATGGGTTCTGAATATTATTATGATCAAGTAATAAACAATTTTAGTACACAAAACATATGTACTTCATTGCTCCGAATACAATATATAAATCATAAAACCATGTTTCAAATCATTTATCTACAAATATATGCTTTGAAACGTGGCACTATGATTTATATATGTATTTGGAGCAATGAATATACATATGTTTTGTGTAATCGAAATATTATTACTGATCATAATAATATTCGTGAACCCATGTGTACTAATATAGTGATTTGAGAGATTGTTTATACGGAAATAAAAAATATACACGTGAATTAAAAAAAAAAAAAAAACGCGAAGGGTTTAATTGTCATTTAACATTAAATGATAATAAATATGTATTTTAAAATTTTAAATAAATATAAATTGGGCATTTGGACATATATGAAATTTTAAGTTTTATATTGGATATATATGAAATTTTGAACCAAATGAGAGATATATGAAATTTCTCAAAAAAAAAAATCGTATTCACGATTAAAGGTATTGTGATATTAAGGTGCGATTTTGACTTTTTTGTTTAAAAAGTCAAGATCCATCTTAACATAGTCGAGATCCGATCTTGACATAGTCAATATCCGATCTTAATATCACAAAATTTTTTAAATACAAATGGTTAATATTACTAACTTTTTTTGATATCACACTACTTTTTTGTTTTTTACTAATATTATTAATATCACGTTCGTTTTAATAAAAATGTTAATATCATGATTCTTTTACCATCACATGAACTTTTTTCTTTTTTTTTAATATAATTATTAATATCACATAACTATCATATACTTTTAATAAAATTGTTAATATCATAGTAACTATCATATGTTTCTTAATATCATGGTTCATTTTACATGTAAAAAGCAATATCACAATTGGTTTATAATATCACCATTTTATAATATCATAGTTTATAATATCACATGGACTCGTAATGGCGTTAATATCGCAGTGGGACTCATAATAAAAAAAAAAAAAAGTGCTCGAGAAAATATGGAAAAATAAAAAAAAAGAAGATAACATAGTACGGATCCCTCAAAGGAAAAAAATTTTAAAAATGGTTTACATGGTCAATTCGTTGCAGTGAAGATAATAAGATATTGACTTTTTTACAAAAGACAAGATCAGATCGGATTCGGCGATTCGGATCATCCACACATCCGTTGCAGATTAAAAAAATCCGATCCTGATCCTCACATCTATATATATATATATATATATATATATATATATATATATATATATATATATATATATATATATATATATATATATATATATATAGAGCGAGGATCGTGCCAAGGATTTTTAATCTGCAAGGATGCGTGATAGATCCTGACCGCCAATCCATATCCGATCTGTCTTTTTGTAAAAAAGTCAAGATCCGCGCTATCTTCACGATACCAATCGACCATGTAAACGGGTTTTTTTTTTTTTAACTTTTTTCCTTTTGAGGATCCTTACTATGTTATCTTTCATTTTTTATTTTTCCGATTTTCCGAGCACTTTTTAGTTTTTTGATTATGAGTCCCACTGTGATATTGTCGATATTATGAGTTCTGCGATATTAACAAGCTATGATCCTGTAAAATGGTGATGTTATAAAACCAAATGTGATATTGTTTTTTTACATGTAAATTGAAACGTGATATTAATAAACATATGATAGTTACTATGATATTAACAAATTTATTAAAAAGCGTATGATAGTTACGGTGATATTAACAATTATATTAAAAGAAAAAGTTCTGTGATAGTAAAAAAACCGTGATATTAACATTTTTTATTAAAAATAACGGTGATATTAATAATATTAGTAAAAACTAAAAAGTAGTGTGATATAAAAAAAAGTTAGTGTGATATTAACAATTTGTATTAAAATAAAAAGGTTTATGTGATATTAAGATCGGATCTTGACTTTTTAAAAAGTCAAAAATCGACCTTAATATCACAATACCTAATCATGAAACGATTTTTTTTTGAAATTTTTCATTGATTCTTAATAATTTATCATCCTCTTTATTTTTTTAATTTTTTCAGATTTTCTTGAATTTTTAGAAAAAAAAAAAAGCTACTGTGATATTATCCGCACCATCCCTACTTAAAATGCAATCCGCACCCGATCCCTTCCCTATCTATACATTATATATAAGAGGAGGCATGCCACATAAAATGCCACTTGGCATCCCATAATGCCATGTCATATTTCCATGTCATCACAATTAAAGCTACATCATAATACCACATCAAAATTCGGATTAATAGTTAAAAAATATTGCCTTTGCAAGATTCGAACTTATGTCTTTTAATCCACAGACAAATGCTTCAACCACTAGGCCAAGCCAGTTTTTGTGATTTACAATACAAAATAATTAAGTAATGCTAAAATAATTGATATTGTTAAGCTATATTTAAGGAATAGATTATGCATATAAAATATAGCTTAACAAAAAAGACGCCTCCTTTTTCTAACCCTAATGATTTTTTCTACGTTTTCTGATTTTATGATTTTTTTTCTATGTTTTCTGATTTTCTGTTTATCTATGTGCACACTTTTGATGTTTTACGCTTTACATAAATTTGACAGGTTCATGTGGGACAGTATATCATGCTACGTGGAGCGGACCACTATGTATCTATGTCTCCTTCTCGATATATCATGTTGATTCATTGATATCATGACAATGTTTTCTTCATCACATGTTTGTTTAAGCTTATATGTGGGCTTATGAGTTTATGTGCGAGATCCAATAATAATGTTCAAGAAACCTTTGTGTCGCGTGTATGGAAAGAATTAAAGGTTCGATGGACAATGTGTGACGCTTATTTCATGTTTGAATAAGTTAACAATAAGCGAACAGATTCGCTAATGGTATCTTCGCTAATGGTATGCTCTTTTTTTCAATAGCGAATGCTTGCTTTTAAATTTTAGATAATTTACTTGCAGTTGAAACAAATTTTTTCTTTGTGTAGCGGATCCCTGAACGATGCTCATTACGGATAGTCAAGAATATGTAGGTGAGACTTTAGGCATTTACCGAATCGATACTATGTGTAGGTTTTGTTCTTATTTTCTTGGTGAAAATTTTAACTTCGATTTAGTTGCCGTAGATTTCTAATGATATGGTGGTATGCATTGCAGTACCAGGTTCATTGTATCCATGTTACAATTTTAACTACCATTCTTACGTAAAATGGTGTTACAATGCTTCTAGATCGAATTATGCTACCATCACACGAATGTCATTTAGATGGAGGCCATGTCATTAATATTTTAGAATGCACACATTCTTATATCCTTAAATGTATTTTGGTGTGTTTAACTATTTGCCATATGTTGTTGCCATTATTTGTGGTGTAAATTAATACATGAACCGACGGTAGATGATCAACTCGCTACACACAATGATATGTCACGTGCAGTGGTTGCATGCATGTTGATGATTATCACAATTTAGTGTACGACTATCATAGTAATGAAATTACTTTTATTACGTACTTACTTTATACATGTTTTGGTTTTTTTTATAGTTGAATCAATGCACTTTATAGTTTACATTTCCTGGATATGCGCAAAACGTACAATTCCTTTTTTTGTTGAATATATAGATATAAATGTACAAAGCACCGTTGAATCATCTTGGCTGCGAAAACGGTGATAATGCGCAACCTCTCATTAGAGGTCCATTATCTGCGTTTACTTTTGGACCAGTTTTAGATTCGGAGCGTGTCGTTATTTGGTTATAAGTTTTATCTTTAAAATACGTACGATGTATCGATTAACTTGCTGTTAATTGTCCTTCTTACAACTGAATCCAATGCGTCTAATATGAGTTCCCATAATGTGAATATGGGTTTTAGTTGTTCTAGGCTTGTTCGACAAGGTCTGTTCGTTTAATATTTCATATACATTTTCCATCTTCTGTTACACTTATTATTACTTGATGCTATATTATAAATCAGGTTTATGATGCACATTTTATGCTTTTGTGTGTGGGGAGGTTCAAAGATGTTCCAAATGTACGATTATAGACTATAAAACTAAGTGTTGATCTTGATTTCCATGTAACTATAGACTATAGTGGAGTTTCATAGCATGCACTGCAATTTATCATAATCCTCTTTAATTTTTTCCGACCCTTTCAAGTTGATCGATCTGTTGACCTTTTGTGCATTTCAATCTTAAATTATTTCGTCCTATATTTTATTTACGAATATTGAACAAATCGGGTTTAAATTTGTAATAGAGATGGGTGTTACAAACTCGTGGCAACCAGCGTAATGAGGAAGCTTACCCAACCAAGTTTAACTTGGTCATAGCTTCTCGGAAGATATCGTTCATGGTTAATCGTTGCAATGTCAAAAGACTTTCTCAAACACGCTAAAGGTGAAGCATTTCATTAAGAAATTGTTCCAGTATTAGCTTTTACAATGATTGCATCCTGATTGATGGATAGAGTAAACCCATATAGGTGGATATAGTCATATTAGTGGCGGATATAGTCATATTAGCTACTGGATTTAGAGATTTAAAAGCTTAAACATATTCAACAAACAAAACCTTCAAACTGTTATTTTGGAGCCCAAAGATAAAGTTAGACATTTTTGTCTGAGAAAATAGCACCAAGTGTTCTGTATATGAGAACATGTATTCAATAACACCGGGTAGCTGTAAACTTCCATAGCATGTTATGTATACAACTATTCTGCTAAACTCTAAAACAGCTCAACAAATTCAATTTTGCAAGCCTAACTTCCGGGAATGAAACATGCTATTCTTATTGGAGATGGCGCCAATTACATGCAATTTTTATAGCAATGTAAGTCAATACTTATCTTTCTACCTTAAGACTAATTAAATATGATTTTGATGGACTTGGTGCATGTGCACAGGTTTGTATTGAATGTGGATTTGGAATAAGCTTATTTGAGTGATTGAGTTCTATGGGTCATTTTAAACATCTCATCAGTGTTCAATATAGAATGCATCCTTCCATCAGTTTCTTCCCAAATTTGAAGTTTTATCAAAATTAAATCCTAGATGCACAAAATGTGTTATCTAAAAGTTATGAAAAGCATCTTTTAGTACCAATGTTCGGGTCCTATTCCTTTATAAATGTGGTTGGTGGAAGAGAAGAATTAGATGATGATGGAAGAAGCCGAAGAAATGCAATGTCACTAATTATAGGGCCCAAGCTTCTAAATGCATAATTGCCTCCATCAAATTCTCATTTTTTAACTACAACAAAGTGATACTCTTTGGCTTCTAGGCTGTTTATGTCTCTTTGGAAGCAGTTATCGTTGATCTTTTTGGCTAATTATTCAGGTAACATTAACTTTTAGATGACGATGTTTCTGCTATTCGTGTATTCTAGACATTACTATCATCAAAGGAAGGGATTTTTGTATCATCTAATATATTCATCTCATATTTCATACAGATCTTACATCTATTCTTACTGAAAGTTTAATAATCTTGCAGATACATAAGGAGAGATCAACCAGACGTTGGTTTTGCTCTGTTTGAATCAGAATCTTTGAAATGGCCCGGCTTTGTAGAGTTTGATGATGTAAATGGGAAGGTACTCACGTTCTCAGCAACAGAGAGTTAAGCTCAACTGTGATGACCCCTTATGTTTTCATAATTTTGATGATTCTTTACGCTGTCGTTATTTCATTGTTGTGTGATATTTTTTTTCCAGCATTTACAAGGTGTTTGACTTGAAAACTATGCGATGTCATATTTCCATGTCATCACAATTAAAGCTACATCATAATACCACATCAAAATTCGGATTAATAGTTAAAAAATATTGCCTTTGCAAGATTCGAACTTATGTCTTTTAATCCACAGACAAATGCTTCAACCACTAGGCCAAGCCAGTTTTTGTGATTTACAATACAAAATAATTAAGTAATGCTAAAATAATTGATATTGTTAAGCTATATTCAAGGAATAGATTATGCATATAAAATATAGCTTAACAAAAAAGACGCCTCCTTTTTCTAACCCTAATGATTTTTTCTACGTTTTCTGATTTTATGATTTTTTTCTATGTTTTCTGATTTTCTGTTTATCTATGTGCACACTTTTGATGTTTTACGCTTTACATAAATTTTACAGGTTCATGTGGGACAGTATATCATGCTATGTGGAACGGACCACTATGTATCTATGTCTCCCTTCTCAATATATCATGTTCAGATTCATTGATATCATGACAATGTTTTCTTCATCACATGTTTGTTTAAGCTTATATGTGGGCTTATGAGTTTATGTGTGCGGATCCAATAATAATGTTCAAGAAACCTTTGTGTCACAGGTATGGAAAGAATTAAAGGTTCAGTGGACAATGTGTAGACGTATTTCATGTTTGAATAAGTTAACAATAAGCGAACCGATTCGGCTAATGGTATGTTGCTAATGGTATGCTCTTTTTTCAATAATAATGCTTGCTTTTAAATTTTAGATAATTTACTTGCAGTTGAAACAAATTTTTTCTTTGTGTAGCGGATCCCTGAACGTATGCTCATTACGGATGGTCAGCAATATGTAGCTGAGACTTTAGGCATTTACTCAGAATCCGATACTATGTGTAGGTTTTGTTCTTATTTTTCATGGTGAAAATTTTAACTTCCGATTTAGTTGCCCGTAGATTTCTAATGATATGGTGGTATGCATTGCAGGTACCACCGGTTCGTTGTATCCATGTTACAATTTTAACTACCATTCTTCTGTAAATGGTGTTACGAATGCTTCTAGATCGAATTATGCTACCATCACCTGAATGTCATTTAGATGGAGGCCATGTCTGTTAATATTTTAGAATGCACACATTCTTATATCCTTAAAATGTATTTTGGTGTGTTTAACTATTTGCCATATGTTGTTGCCATTATTTGACAGGTGTAAATTAATACATGAACCGACGGCGTAGATGATCAACTCGCTACACACAATGATATGTCACGTGCAGTGGTTGCATGTATGTTGATGATTATCACAATTTAGTGTACGACTATCATAGTGATGAAATTACTTTTATTACGTAGTTACTTTATACATGTTTTGGTTTTTTTTTATAGTTGAATCAATGCACTTTATAGTTTACATTTCCTGTATATGCGCAAAACGTACAATTCCTTTTTTTGTTGAATATATAGATATAAATGTACAAAGCACCGTTGAATCATCTTGGCTGCCAGAAAACAGTGATAATGCGCAACCTCTCATTAGAGGTCTGTTATACACGTTTACTTTTGGACGAGTTTTAGATTCAGACGTGTCGTTATTTGGTTATAAGTTTTATCTTTAAAATACCTGATACGATGTATCAGATTAACTTGCTGTTAATTGTCCTTCTTACAACTGAATCCAATGCGTCTAATATGAGTTCCCATAATGTGAATATGGGTTTTAGTTGTTCTAGGCTTGTTCGACAAGGTCTGTTCGTTTAATATTTCATATACATTTTCCATCTTCTGTTACACTTATTATTACTTGATGCTATATTATAAATCAGGTTTATGATGCACATTTATGCTTTTGTGTGGGGAGGTTCAAAGATGTTCCAAATGTACCGATTATAGACTATAAAACTAAGTGTTGATCTTGATTTCCATGTAACTATAGACTATAGTGGAGTTTCATAGCATGCGCGCAATTTATCATAATCCTCTTTAATTTTTCGGACCCTTTCAAGTTGATCGATCTGATGACCTTTTGTGCATTTCAATCTTAAATTATTTCGTCCTATATTTTATTTACCGAATATTGAACAAATCAGTTTTAAATTTGTAATAGAGATGGGTGTTACAAAACTCGTGGCAACCCACGTAATGAGGAAGCTTACCCTAACCAAGTTTAACTTGGTCATAGCTTCTCGTAAGATATGCGTTCATGGTTAATCGTTGCAATGTCAAAGACTTTCTCAAACACGCTAAAGCAGAAGCATTTCATTAAGAAATTGTTCCGATGTTAGCTTTACAATGATTGCATCCGATTGATGGATAGAGTAAACCCATATAGGTGGATATAGTCATATTAGTGGCGGATATAGTCATATTAGCTACTGGATTTAGAGGGATTTAAAAGCTTAAACATATTCAACAAACAAAACCTTCAAACTGTTATTTTGGAGCCCAAAGATAAAGTGAGACATTTTTGTCTGAGAAAATAGCACCAAGTGTGCCCGTATATGAGAACATGTATTCAATAACACCGGGTAGCTGTAAACTTCCATAGCCTGTTATGTATACAACTATTCTGCTAAACTCTAAAACAGCTCAACAAATTCAATTTTGCAAGCCTAACTTCTGGGAATGAAACATGCTATTCTTATTGGAGATGAGCGCCAATTACCTGCAATTTTTTATAGCAATGTAAGTCAATACTTATCTTTCTACCTTAAGACTAATAGTTTAAATATGATTTTGATGGACTTGGTGCATGTGCACAGGTTTGTATTGAATGTGGATTTGGAATAAGCTTATTTGACTGATTGAGTTCTATGGGTCATTTTAAACCTCTCATCAGTGTTCAATATAGAATGCATCCTTCCATCAGTTTCTTCCCAAATTTGAAGTTTTATCAAAATCAAATCCTAGATGCACAAAATGTGTTATCTAAAAGTTATGAAAAGCATCTTTTAGTTCCAATGTTCGGGTCCTATTCCTTTATAAATGTGGTTGGTGGAAGAGAAGAATTAGATGATGATGGAAGAAGCCGAAGAAATGCAATGTCACTAATTATAGGGCCCAAGCTTCTAAATGCATAATTGCCTCCATCAAATTCTCATTTTTAACTACAACAAAGTGATACTCTTTGGCTTCTAGGTGTTTATGTCTCTTTGGGCGCTTATCGTTGATCTTTTGGCTAATTATTCGTGTAACATTAACTTTTAGATGACGATGTTTACGCTATTCGTGTATTCTAGACATTACTATCATCAAAGGAAGGGATTTTTGTATCATCTAATATATTCATCTCATATTTCATACAGATCTTACATCTATTCTTACTGAAAGTTTAATAATCTTGCAGATACATAAGGTGAGATCAACCAAATGCTGGTTTTGCTCTGTTTGAATCAGAATCTTTGAAATGGCCGGCTTTGTAGAGTTTGATGATGTAAATGGGAAGGTACTCACGTTCAAAGAATGAGAGTTAAGCTCAACTTTATGACCCTTATGTTTTCATATTTTGATGATTCTTTCTGTTGTCGTTATTTCATTGTTGTGTGATATTTTTTCCCGGCATTTACAAGGTGTTTGACTTGAAAAACTATGCGATGTTATACACTATATCGATGAAAATGTAAAGAGATCAAAATTAGGTACGATCTCCTCACCTAGAAATTACATGAATGATGCATGTCAATATCTCTGATATACATTTCGTAATATCTCATATTTTATTTGTAGGTTATGGATGTATCAGAAAGTCTGGTATATATACTTCTCATAACAATTTAACATTGAATTCGATCATAAGCTCGATCAAAGGGTATATATACTTCTCATATCAATTTTGGTTCATATTTTTAGCTACCCTTACTACGATGGAAGAGGGCTCCTGTGACTAAAGCACTCGTCATTTTGAAAAGCTTTGGATTGATTAATCCTATCTCATTCCACTTCGATGCTCAGGTTCATTATTTGCATAAGTTTGCATAATATATGGTTTGACTGCAAACAAAGCATAGATTATTTACAAAAAAAAATCCATTAATCCTACCGTTACAGACATACATAAATGGAGGACCACTCGTACTTTCAAGGCATGTCATTTTTAAGTGCATTCATGAGCATCTTCTCCATGGTTATGGCATTATTTAAGGTACATACACTATCTTTTCTTTTAACATAAACAAGAAATATGTTATAGTACTTAGTCGACATGCTTATAAATAAAATAAAATCTTGAGTTTTAGGACATTCATGATGTCGAGGAGGATAAGTTGGATAAAGTTAACTCCTTTTCTATACAATTCGGAGAAGAAAGGGTCGATCAAAACTATATACATAACCAATTTTTCGCAAAATGCTCATCTATTAAACAAGTTTAATACTAATTAATTAGCAGTGTTTTGGATCTCTATATGGCTTGAAGTAGCATACGGCATGGCTATATCGATCGGGATATTATCAAACGCCCATTTTTGGATAAGATCAATAAATTGAAGACTTAATGTGTCTTACGCAATTTCGATGTGAAAGTCGGCGGGGATATATTGATGACCTGTGAAGTCCACTAAAGATGCTCATGCTTCATTTTCTTTGTTGAAGGAGGTGTGTGTTTTGTGCTAGCATAAAATCCAGTATTCCACACAAAGCCGTTAATTTTAAAATGAGAATGAGACATTGGAAAAGTCATCTTGACTAGATCGTAAGCAAAAATAAAACTCTCTGTGCATATCTTGATTGCCACATATTCCAAACTTATCTTGCATAGCCAATGTTATTGAAATGTAATACAATAACTAAAAGCTGATTATGAGGAACTTAAAAGTGATCTTGGCCATCACAATGCTATTGATCTTATTGGTTTGGTATCTTTAACGCTTTAAAATTTTAATGTAGATTTACCGTAGAACTGTTATTATAATATGTGAGAACTAAGTTAACGTTTGAGTGTAGCGTTAGTGGTACTTCACAATAGCATGCTGCTGATGTAGGTGTGCTAAAAACACACACTCAATATGTGGAAATAGGGGCCGAAGGAATTAGTCTTGAATGGTGGGGGCTGCCAACTTAATTATGTTCCGGCCTCCAATGAGTGATAATTAATAAACAAATTCGTCCACGGTATCGAAGATGTTCTTGAACAAGTGGTAAAGTATGTTCAGACAAAGGTGCAAGGGGGGTATGGAGCAAGAAGAGTAATTGAAATGTTGAAAGATGAACTCGAGCTTACATTGGCCCTTTTTGGTTGTCCGGTTCTCCATCTTATTACAAGGAAGTCATAACACAAAGTGGTAATCACCACCGTGGACTTTAGAGCCATATGATATCCTGAATCCTATATGTCGAGCTTATATTGGTTATAAGATGAATGTACTAATTAGTGGTTTCTTCACAATTTTGCCATTTGGTAAATACATATTTCAAAATGAAATTTATCAAGTTGTTTATTAATATATTTTTGATTTATTGCAGGTCATAAATGATATCATGATTTCCATGGTGTTGATGAGTGGTGGACGGTACATATAAGGATAATAATTCATAAAATCAACAACAACGTTGTATACAAAGAAATTTTATTTCGTATTTGAGTTTATTTGGTTGTATATTTTATTTTTGTGTACCAATTTGTAACTTTTTTTCTCTAATATTCGATAAATGTTTAATATTTTTCATTCTTTTTTGCATTCAATTAAAAAATTGGTATTATATATCTTTTTTTTTCCTAACTTATTTTTTCTATTGAATGTCTAGCCCGCCCATCGAAACCATTACAGTGGATCAAGATAATGCAATTACATTTATTCATTGCCATGTCTTCATTTAATTGGAGTTCATTCTTTTGTATTTATATATTGCTCAATGTTACATATACTTTGAAAGCAAATGCGATTTCATGTACTTCTTCACTTCACATACCTGCGTAATGCCTAAACATTTACGTGGTGCCCATGTCTATAAGTGACCGGCCTTTAGGTGACACATATATAAATAGCCGCCGCCAAAGTCCTACAAGTGAGGCAAGTAAACCCAAAAGTTTTTTTTTATGTACGACCCTTTCTTTCAACATGTACACTTTCCAACTATTTTTTACTACCCTTCTTACGGTATAGCAAAATATGCCAATGATTTTTCATACAAATTTAATTGATCACTGATTTGGTGATTGAGAAGGTGAATGGATTTCACTAAATGGTAAAACGGGATTGGGTAAACAACCACTGGATCCACCCAGCGAGTAGTGATTCGAGACATTCATAGCATAGGCGGATCAAGTAAGGCGTCTCAAGGTATTCACGCAGTATCTTTTGCTGTGATACGGATGGTAATTACGTAAAATTAACAACAAACATTGTGTATTCATAACGCAGTACAATCAAAGAATAATAAAAAGTCATGCGTGCCCTGGGAAGGGCTTCGCCATATTGATAAGTTTAAAAATTTTATTAAAAAAACATCGTAAGATTATGAGAATTCTAAAAGCACATACTCGAGAAATCTTAATCGTGTATCTTGGTTTATAAAATTTCGTTTAAAAACTTATTGAAAATAAAACCTTATATAAATACTAACTATGTCATCAAAAAAAATAATTAAAACACGTAACACACCAGAATATAATTATAATGTAAACTAAGAAATTAATGATATCAAATTTAAACAATAAAATTTAATAACTCTGAACAAAAACACTAACACTGCTCTAACTAAGTAAATGGTAGTTGGAGCATCCTTAAAGAAGCCACCGTTTTGAATACCACCTCTCTAAGGATTATATCATCATTATCAAAACCATATAACCACAACCTTTTTCCCCTATTCCTGGTAAACACACAAACATCACCACTTAACAAACAAAGGGTATCAAAAAAACTCCACTTGTAACCCGACAATACATACATATTCTCATCACAATAAACATCAAACAAAACCATAAATCCAATCACACATAATTCAAATTTGTCAACATCATCTAAATATGATAAAATAACAATTTGGAAGCACCTATATACAATAACTAAATAAACATAATTAACAAAAACAAAATAATAATAATAAATGTTAATAATAATATCAAATGTAAAAGATGTTCATGATTAATATTGTTTAGAACAAAATGTTAGAAATTAGTTACATACTTTTAGCCGTTTTATGGATTATGGTAAAATCAATTATACTTCTTAACAGTTTAGTTTAACTTTTAATAACTTTTAACTATATATTTGTTCTAATAAATCCTAAAATTAAAAACCACAAATCAAAGTACTTACCTGCTTTTAGTAGTTTAATAGATTATGGTAAAATCAGTTATAGATATTAACCCTTTCATTTAACTTGTAATTACTTTTTAGTATATATCGATCCACTAAATAACAAAAATAAAACCACAAGTCATACCCGTCCATCGGACGGGTTTTGACACTATATATATATATATATATATATATATATATATATATATATATATATATATATATATATATATATATATATATATATATATATTTATATACACACACATATATATACACACACACAAATACCATTTAATTTTTACACTAATATAAAAACCATTTTATTTTTAAAGTAATCTATAAAAACATCTATATAATTAAAGTAATATATTTATATATATATATATATATATATATATATATATATATATATATATATATATGCTTAAAAGACCATTAAATTTTATCCTAATATAAAAAAAAAAAAATTATGCTTAAAATATATTTTTGCCAAATTTCTATATAATTAAATTTAATACAAATTGTGTAAAACTATAAGGGGGTTGAATAGTTAAAACTATAAGGGGGGTTGAATAGTTTTACCAATGTATTTAGATCGACTTATGTCAATCAATTGTGTGTTGGATATTGATAAATGAATATATAAGTAAGTAATGCAAGAGATAAAGA
Source organism: Chrysanthemum lavandulifolium (assembly GCA_022545495.1). NCBI lineage: Eukaryota > Viridiplantae > Streptophyta > Magnoliopsida > Asterales > Asteraceae > Chrysanthemum > Chrysanthemum lavandulifolium. The sequence continues at coordinate 208,282,388 of CM040241.1, forward strand.
GTAAAGAAACACAAAACCATGACACGAGTATTTATAGTGGTTCGGCTACAAGGAGACCTTCCTTGCCCTACTCCACTCCCCGAGTACCCCACTCGAGAGTTTCTAAGCACTACACAATACAAGCTCCTTAATGTGGCGGAAAATCCTTCACAACGCCGCTACTCTTTATCCGGTACAAGGCTAGACACCGAGTTCTTCACGGTAGAACCAAACCTATCACAACGTCGGCTACACTTTATCCGGTACTATGCTAGATACCGAGTTCCATTACAAGCGAGGAACTACGCCCAACACTACACCATAACACAACTACCCAAAGGAGACACTTCTTTTACAATACTAGAAAGGATATCAACATCCTTTAACCCAAACTACACAACTTGTACATCGACGCACCATATCGATTGTACACCTTCGGCACCATTCACTAATGCCTTCAATACAACACTTGACGCACCATAATTCACTAATGCCTTCAAAATGTGTCTATTGTCCCACGGTTACGGCGGATCCTCACTAAAGGGATCCGGCTCCTGAGATCCGACTCTCGGGTCGATTTAGTTCGGATTTTGGGTTATCGGTTATGGGTTATGGACCATGGGTTATGGATATTAGATCATGGATACCCAACAAGATGCAACATACCTAGTCATTGGGTTATGGATCTTGGGTCATGGGTCATGGACTTTGGGTCTTGGATCATGGATACCATTTTAAAATTATATACTTTATGCAAGATGTCATGCAATGGGTCATGGGTTATGGATCATGCTCCATGGGTATGGGTTATGGACTTTGGTTCTTACCCAACAAGATTCATTGTACCTAGTCAATGGATCATGGGTCATGGGTTATGAACTTTGATTTTTACCCATTACTTACCCATTACAGCATATACAAAGTACATATACATTTCTATAGAATTTAACACTATTACTTGTTACACACATATATTTTTAAAAGATGTAAACAATATTACTTGTTAGTGTTTTATAAAAATGTCTTTGGTTTTATATAACTTATTTACTAAACATGTTTTGATAGTTTTAATATGTTTAGTAAAAGTGTGTTAGTAAACTATTGGCTCAAAGCTTTTACGTATTTTATTTATTTAGTTAAAATGATTTTACGTTTGTCATCGACAAAACATTAGAAGATCGTAAAATATAAATAAACGTTTCTATGGTTTATTTGTATTAACACAAATATAAATGGTGTAATTCAAGTACACAAATTCGGTTCTCGGTTTGACCCATAACCGAACCGAACTTCGTTCATTCTCGGTTCGGTTCGGTCACAAATATTTTCGGTTCGGTACGGTTTTCGATTATGACTCAAAAAAATTTAACCGAAAAACCCGAACCGAATAAACCGATTAACCCGAGAGCCGAACCGATGAATACCCCTAGTTTAAATGCATTGTTCATGAATGGTGTTGATGAGGATAATTAAGGTTTTGTAAATATTTATTTTGGTTGATTTGTCATCTTATAAAGCCTGTAAGTGTCCTTGAAAGAATTTTAAAACAAGGTTGGGTATTGCCTTATATATCTAAAGACTCAATTCATGTGTATTAGTCGGTATAAATAGTTGAAAAACATAGTTATAAAAGAGATATAATTTAAGTCCAAAAATAGGAGATCTACATTGGAAAACATAAAACTGAAATTTTAAATAATAAGATATAAAAGACTTTTATAGTTTTATTGACATAAAAAAAGGTGATTTTATTTTTATTATTTTTATTTTATTTTAATTTTTTAACGTGGTTTATTTATAGGTCTCCAACTCTCAAAGCATAGTTTAAATGCATTGGTCATGAATGGTCTTGTGATAATAATAAAGGTTTTGTAAATTATTATTTTAGTTGATTTGTCATCTTATAAAGCATGTACGTGTCCTTGAAAGAAAGTTAAAACAAGGTTATGTATTGCCTTATATATCTAAAGACTCAATTCACGTGTTTTAGTCGGTATAAATAGTTGAAAATCATAGTTATAAAAGAGATATAATTTAAGTCCAAAAATAGGAGATTTATATCCGAAAACATATGAAATTTCAAAAAATTAGATAGAGTTAAAAGACTTTTATAGTTTTATTGACAAAAAAAAGAAAGAAGGTGATTTTTTTTTATTCTTATTTTTTTAACGTAGTTTATTTATCAGTCTCCAACTCTCATACCATAGTTTAAATGCATTGGTCATTAATGGTCTTGATGAGGATAATTAAGGTTTTGTAAAATGTTATTTTTGTTGATTTGTCATCTTATAAAGCATGTACGTGTCCTTGAAAGAATGTTAAAACAAGGTCGGTATTGCCTTATATATCGAAGATGATATTCACGTGTATTAGTCGGTATAAATAGTTGAAAACATAGTTATAAAGAGATATATTTAAGTCCAAAAATAGGAGATCTACATCGAAAACATAAAGCGAAATTTTAAATAATAAGATATAAAAGACTTTTTAGTTTTATTGACATAAAAAAAAAGGAAGGTGATTTTTATTTTTTATTATTTTTAATTTTTTTAACGTTAGGTCTTCAACTCTCGAACCATAGTTTAAATGCATTGGTCATGAATGGTCTTGATGATAATAATAAAGGTTTTGTAAATTATTATTTTAGTTGATTTGTCATCTTATAAATCATGTACGTGTCCTTGAAAGAAAGTTAAAACAAGGTTATGTATTGCCTTATACATCTAAAGACTCAATTTACGTGTTTTAGTCGGTATAAATAGTTGAAAATCATAGTTATAAAAGAGATATAATTTAAGTCCAAAAATAGGAGATCTACGTCGGAAAACATAAAACCGAAATCTCAAAAAAATAGATAGAGTTAGAAGACTTTTATTGTTTTATTGACATAAAAAAAGAAGGAATTGATTTTTTTTTATTCTTTTTAACGTAGTTTATTTATAGGTCTCCAACTCACATACCATAGTTTAAATACATTGGTTATGAATGGTCTTGATGAGGAAAATTAAGGTTTTGTAAAATATTATTTTGGTTGATTTGTCATCTTATAAAGCACATACACGTATTTGAAAGAATGTTAAAAAAGGTTGGGTATTGCCTTATATATATAAAACTCAATCATGTGTATTAGTCGGTATAAATAGTTGAAAAACTCAATTCATCGTTAAACCGGCGTTATTGGGCGATGTTAGCCACTCAGCAGGCGTTAAACTTAAAAAATCATTTCACCCCTAAACCATTTCAAATAAATTTCACTTACACCCCTCAACTTATTCAAATTCAATTTAAATTATCTTGGTTAATTCTTCATGGATAAATTCAAATTTAAATTTGAAATTTAAAAATCAAATATGAGCGGATTTATTCAAATTGAAAATCAACTATGCCTATATATACAACTCTACGAGTTGTTTAGAACACAACACACACAACTCACACACAAAAAAAATGTCTCGCAAAGATTTTTCTCAAGAATTTCCAAGTCCACAAAAGTTGCCGGAAACCAGCTTTCCAACTCCAACTCAGTTGTCGGAAACCAGCTTTCCAACTCCAGAAGAATTTGAAGTTTACTCAACACCACCTGGATCTGTCTTTCCGGTTTTCCAACTGAAAAATGTATTTTTAAACTCTCCACCTGTGAACAATCCAGTTGTTAACACTCCAGCTGTTAACAATCAAGCTGCTAACAGTCCATAGGTGGATCTTGAAAACAACCCATTCGGGTTAAGTGAGGCTTCCCTTCTTCAACTTGAGCAGGACGAAGAAAACTATAGGGAGATTATGGAAGAGCAGACACGCGGGGAAGCTGCTCGTTGTGAACAAGAAGCAAGGGAAGCTCAATATCTTCGTGATAACTACTTTGACATAATGGAGACTCGGCTCGTTAATGGCGAGTTTTATTCCTCTTCAGTGGCGAGGTTGAGACTCTAGTAATTCATTTTATTAAGTTTATAGTTTTATTGACAAAAAAAGAAAGAAGGTGATTTTTTTATTCTTATTTTTTAACGTAGTTTATTTATCAGTCTCCAACTCTCATACCATAGTTTAAATGCATTGGTCATTAATGGTCTTGATGAGGATAATTAAGGTTTTGTAAAATGTTATTTTTGTTGATTTGTCATCTTATAAAGCATGTACGTGTCCTTGAAAGAATGTTAAAACAAGGTCGGGTATTGCCTTATATATCTGAAGATGATATTCACGTGTATTAGTCAGTATAAATAGTTGAAAAACATAGTTATAAAAGAGATATATTTAAGTCCAAAAATAGGAGATCTACATCGGAAAACATAAAACTGAAATTTTAAATAATAAGATATAAAAGACTTTTTTTAGTTTTATTGACATAAAAAAAAAGGAAGGTGATTTTTATTTTTTATTATTTTTAATTTTTTTTAACGTTAGGTCTTCAACTCTCAAACCATAGTTTAAATGCATTGGTCATGAATGGTCTTGATGATAATAATAAAGGTTTTGTAAATTATTATTTTAGTTGATTTGTCATCTTATAAATCATGTACGTGTCCTTGAAAGAAAGTTAAAACAAGGTTATGTATTGCCTTATACATCTAAAGACTCAATTTACGTGTTTTAGTCGGTATAAATAGTTGAAAATCATAGTTATAAAAGAGATATAATTTAAGTCCAAAAATAGGAGATCTACGTCGGAAAACATAAAACCGAAATCTCAAAAAATAGATAGAGTTAAAGACTTTTATTGTTTTATTGACATAAAAAGAAGAATTGATTTTTTTTTTATTTCTTTTATTCTTTTTAACGTAGTTTATTTATAGGTCTCAACTCACATACCATAGTTTAAATACATTGGTTATGAATGGTCTTGATGAGGAAAATTAAGGTTTTGTAAAATATTATTTTGGTTGATTTGTCATCTTATAAAGCCTGTACACGTATTTGAAAGAATGTTAAAACAAGGTTGGGTATTGCCTTATATATATAAAAACTCAATTCATGTGTATTAGTCGGTATAAATAGTTGAAAAACTCAATTCATGCGTTAAACCGGCGTTATTGGGGCGATGTTAGCCACTCAACGGGCGTTAAACTTAAAAAAAAATCATTTCACCCCCTAAACCATTTCAAATAAATTTTCACTTACACCCCCTCAACTTATTCAAATTCAATTTAAATTATACTGGTTAATTCTTGGCGGGATAAATTCAAATTTAAATTTGAAATTTAAAAATCAAATATGAGCGGGATTTATTCAAATTGAAAATCAACTATGCCTATATATACAACTCTACCAGAGTTGTTTAGAACACACAACACACACAACTCACACACAAAAAAAATGTCTCGCAAAGATTTTTCTCGAATTCCCAAGTCCACAAAAGTTGCTGGAAACCGACTTTCCAACTCCAACTCGGTTGTGAAACCGACTTTCCAACTCCGGAAGAATTTGAAGTTTACTCAACACCACCGGATCATCTTTCCGGTTTTCAACCGAAAATGTATTTTAAACTCTCCACTGTGAACAATCCGCTTGTTAACACTCCACCGTTAACAATCAAGTCGCTAATGATCCACGGTGGATCTTGAAAACAACCCATTCGGGTTAAGTGAGGCTTCCTTCTTCAACTTGGCGGGACGAAGAAAACTATAGGGAGATTATGGAAGAGCAGACACGCGGGGAAGCTGCTCGTTGTGAACAAGAAGCAAGGGAAGCTCAATATCTTCGTGATAACTACTTTGACATAATGGAGACTCGGCTCGTTAATGGCGAGTTTTATTCCTCTTCAAGTGGCGAGGGTTGAGACTCTAGTAATTCATTTTATTAAGTATTAGTAGTTTATTTTCATCAATCTCGTTGTAGTTTTAATGTTTAATGTAATTTGTGTTTAACGTTTAATGTACTTTGTGTTTTAATGTTAAATGTGATATGTTTTTTAATAAATGAAGTGTTTGCTATAGTTTAGGGGTTGAAATTGAAAATATGAAATGTTAAAGTTTAACTTGGGATGTTATGATTGTGGGTGTTTTTTGGGTGATTTAAGGTGAAATGTTAAAGCTGATGTGGCGCTGACATGGCACGGTGTTAAACTTTAACTTGTGTTATCATTGGGCATGCTCTTATAGTTTAATAGACATAAAAAAAAGGAAAGTGATTTATTTATTTAATTATTTTTTTAATGTAGTTTATTTATAGGTCTCCAACTCTCATACCATAGTTTAAATGCATTGGTCATGAATGGTCTTGATGAGGATAATTAAGGTTTTGTAAAATATTATTTTGGTTGATTTGCCATCTTATAAAGCCTGTATGTGTCCTTAAAAGAATGTTTAAACAAGGTTGGGTATTGCCTTATATATCTAAAGACTCAATTCACGTGTATTAGTCGATAAAAATAGTTGAAAAATATAGTTATAAAAGAGATATAATTTAAGTCCAAAAATAGGAGATCTACACCGGAAAACATAAAACTGAAATTTCAAAAAATTAGATAGAGTTAAAAGACTTTTATAGTTCTATTGACATAAAAAAAAAAGAAGGAAAGTGATTTATTTATTTATTTTATATAGTTTATTTATAAGTCTCCAACTCTAATACCACAGTTTAAATGCATTGGTCATGAATGGTTTTGATGAGGATAATTAAGGTTTTGTAAAATACTATTTTGGTTGATTTGTCATCTTATAAAGCATGTACGTGTCCTTGAAATAATGTTAAAACAAGGTTGGGTATTGCCTTATATATCTAAAGACTTAATTCACGTGTATTAGTCGGTATAAATAGTTGAAAAACATAGTTATAAAAGAGATATAATTTATTTCCATAAATAGGAGATCTACATCGGAAAACATAAAACTGAAATCGTCAAAAAATTTGATAGAGGTAAAAGACTTTTATAGTTTTATTGAGATAACAAAAAAGGATTTTTTTTTAGTTCTCTAACTCTCATACCATAGTTTAAATGCATTGGTCATGAATGGTCTTGATGAAGATAATTAAGGTTTTGTGAAATATTATTTTGGTTGATTTGTCATCTTATAAAACCTATACGTATCCTTGAAAGAATGTTAAAACAAGGTTGGGTTTTGCCTTATATATCTAAAGACTCAATTCATGTGTATTAGTCGGTATAAATAGTTGAAAAACATAGTTATAAAAGAGATATAATTTAAAAAGCGATCGATATGTATGATAGAGACCATGCTACATTTCGCGATTTATTTAAGTGGTATGCTTCGGCTCACCTTGTTCAAGAAGCGATCGATATGTATGATAAATTGGATAAGTATAAGTTAAAGGATGAGGCGTCGTTTTTGAACCTTGTTGATGCGTTGTGTGAGTATAAGCATGTGATTGAAGCTGAAGAGTTGTGTTTTGGTAAAGATAGGAATGAGAAGGTTGCGGGGTTTGGGATTGATACGAAAGTTTATAATATGATTCTTCGCGGGTGGTTTAAGATGTGGTGGTGGTCAAGTGTAGAGAGTTTTGGGACAAGATGGTTGGAGATGGGATTACTAAAGATTTGTATTCGTATTTGATTTATATGGAATTCAGTGTAAGAGTGGGAAGCCCCGGAAGGCGGTGAAATTGTATAAAGAGATGAAGAAGAAAGGGATTAAATTGGATGTGGTAGCATACAACATTGTTATCCGTGCTATTGGTTCTTTTGAAGGTGTGACGCGGTACATCTTGGCCGTGAGATACTTGAATTGGGTTGTGAACCGAATGTGGTAACTTACAATACAATTATTAAGCTTTTGTCTAAAAATACTAGTTATAATACCTGTGCACGCACAGTGTTTTGACAAAAAAAAATATTTTGTATCAATGCTAAATATTATGTCTTTAAAGGTAATTACATATAATTATATGTTTATGCACTAGTTTTTCATTATTTATTATATCCATTAGAATTTTGTATAATCAAATTTTGTAAAAAAAAATTTGTTAGATAACTCAAGATTCAACTATATTTAACTGATATAGATGTTGATGTTCCTATTTAAATTTCAATATTGATATTATGATGTACACAAGATGCGAGTTTAGTTGCACATAATAAACGTTGGTGAAGTTAAAATATACTCATTAAAGTTTTTTAAAAATGTTTTTCTACATATCCTTATATAAATAAATAAAAGTTACATGAGTAGTTGTTATAAGTAAAATCATTTTTTTTTCATATTACAGTAGCTAGTACTTACAATTTGATAATTATATTCTCGATTTCAATAAATTTAGTATTTAATATTCAAATTAGTGTCCACATTTGTCATACTTTTAATATGAAATAAATGAGTCTTTAGTAAATATATATAGTAAAAAAAATGAAATTTATAATCTTATGTATATTTATATGTTGAGTTTTAAAACAACATATATATTGTATTTTTAAGTTATAAAGTATAGGGGTGTAAAATATAAGGGAGTAATTGTTTAATTTCCAAAGTTATTAAAAACATGGAAACTTATAATATTACACTTAACTCAGTATAATTTTTAAAAATTTAACCACTAAAGTTTTATTAATTACCCCATCTTTTTAAAGTTTTTATTTTCACAAATTTGACACCTATATTTTTATGTGTTTTTCTTCTCAACCAAATTTCTACACCAAATAAAGTAAAGGTTGACCAAAATCAATTTAATTTTGACTTTTATTAACCAATCACGTCGCCCGATTTCGCTTACGTGGAAAAATCAACCTCTCCTATTGGTCCAATTTTTTTTTCAATGAGAAGGGTTTTGCAAAAACACTCCGAAATGAGGTTTCTCCAATTGGTCCAATATTATTTTTGTGATTTTGAAGCAGAATGAGGTTTCTCCAATTGTTTCCCAGGAGATTTAAGTGTAGATAATGGCTTGTCACCTTATATTGAAAGTTGTTCAGTTGTAACTATGACTAATCACGTGAGGAACAAGTTTGCATTTTAAATTACAAATTAATTACCAATACATTCCAAATACATTACCATTTTATTAAAACATACTTAAAATTTTCATTTCACCAAAATGTCCAATATGGTGCCCAAGTAGTGTTTTTGGTGCAAGAAGTGATTTTGGGCACCAAACTATAAATGCATCTTACCTTTGAGCACCAAAGTGTAGGTGGGTTAACATGAAGATTCCCCTTTATTAAAAATTATGGTGCGCAAGGAATGAGTTTTGGGGATCAAAGTGTAGGTGGCACAATTTCATTGCTCAATAAATTAATTTTGGTGCTTTAAAATGAAGATTCATCTTTATTAAATATTCTGGTGCGCAAGGAATGGGTTTTGGGCACCAAAGTGTATGTGGCACATTTTCATTGGTCAATAAATTAATTTCGGTGCTATAAAATGAAGATTCGTCTTTATTAAGTGTTTTGGTGTTAAGGAATGGTGCGTGGGCACCAAAAATAGCCAAATATGCTTATACGGTCGAATACATCTTTTATAAAAATACCTTAGTAAATACGACCATTTATCCAAATCACACTTAAATTACTTCTATAATATGACAAACCGATGTTTGAATAGACCGGACGATAATAGTAAAATAGGTGGCCTCAGCACCCATGAAATCATCAGGCACCTCAAGTAGGTGGACCCCATCCGTCACGTCTGGCGCCCATTTTGGTTTTTTTTGTTTTTGTTTTTTTAAATAATTGTGTGTGTAGTGTTTTTTATAGTGTATTTAATTTGTGTAGTGTATAGTGTGTATAGTGTATTTAATTTGTGTAGTGTTTTTTATGTATAGTGTATTTAATTGTGTAGTGTTTTTATATGGTATTTATTTTACGTTATGTTTTTTAATTGTGTGTAACAACAAATGTTAGACATTAAAACATTAAACAAGTATAACAACAAATGTTACTAATATTACAATAAAACATTATACATTAAAACATTAAACAAGTATAACAACAAATCTACTCCACATGAAGATTATTAATGTCATCTATAAGCTCATAGATTATTCCACTCGGCTGACATGCGTGATCAACTGGATTTCTTGCCAATTCCAGTGATGCCTCCAACACCTTTATTTTTGCCTGCAACAAATTGTTTTCACCAATAGCATGTTGATCGTTGTATCTTTAGTTTCGCAGTTTGAGCATCTGCGTTGAAGAAGAGGCTTCACCAAAGTACTTTTGTTGAAATATTTCCTTCCACATGAAGTATCGACACCCATAGTCTTTAGTCCCTGGTCGTTACATGACGAAACAATTATAAGAAATGTATTCTAAACAAACAAGTTATTGATATATTCACGCAAATAAGCAAACATTTAATTATTTACCTTTGACAAAGGACATGCATAATACTTTCGGACCACAAGTTTTGGGCTTGTGAGATGTTCTTTCAATTATTAATCCACGTTGACAACGACACAAGTAAGGATTTTCTTGTTGCATCTGGCCAAAAGAATTTGTACAATTATTCACAACATAAATTAGTAATATCATGGTTCACAAAATTAGAAGCTTGAATACATAAATAACCAATCTTGTTATAGATTAATAGTTGATACATGGTTCACAAAATTACAATATAACTAGAAACTAAGATCAATCACGCCCGAGGCGTAGTCGCCCAACGATCCGCCATCCATCCCACACGAGACTCTAACTCAAATCGTCTCCTCAATCCGTCAATCTCTCGCTCGTGCTCAGTCAACGCGAGACGGTCAGAATAAAAGATGAGGAAGAACCGGAGGACGGTGTATAAAATTGTCCTCATCTGCGGTGGAGATATATTTGGAGAGGAGGCACATAAGATTGTGAAGAAAGCACATAATCTGGACTCTCAACACGAGCGGTGTGTGGTTGACACAATGAATGTCCCTCCATCGAATGTCATCCGATTCTGTAATAAAGATGAGGAAGAACCGGAGCAGAGCAGAAATCAGAACAAAAGATGACGAGTCGTTTGCTATAAATCGAATCGCCTATACATGTTTTGTCATTTACAATATAAATCGATGTCGTCAATACATGTTGTGTCATTTACAATATAAATCAAGAATCGTCTATACATGTTTTGTCATTTATAATATAAATCAATAATCGTTTTCACGATATCTAAACATCCTCATCGTTGAGTAAACACATGTTCCCATGGCGCGCCACGACATTTCTAAAATATCTCCATTGTGGGTGATTATACGGGAGTGGTGAGTCTTCATCAAGAACCGCAAGAACGAAGTGAGCACATTCGTTGTTCCCACACGAAGAATCACAACCGGAGACAATATTTCACTTGAATCGGAGAACCTCTCGTGGAAGACACAAAAGAGATTGTGAATTGGTTATACATACAATAGACGGTTAAGAGTCAGAGCAATAACCACTCCCATTTCTCGCATAGTCATCCAATAACGCTTGGTGTCGCACCGCTAAACCAATTCATCGAGTTACGTGTAGATGTAAAATATTCACCCCACATTTCTCGTAAACTTCCTCGTGATTGTCTACCTCTTCCTTGGCAAGAGCTCGATTCAGGCCACATTTCTTGCCGATGGCCAAGACCTACGGCAAGAGCTCGATAGCCACAATTTCCATCACCCTCCACGTTAAAGATCCCTAGGATCCAATACGAAAAGAGTCGGAATTTCATCATACAATATTCGCTAAAGTAACTGGAACATACAAGTGGTGTCTTAAGTCGCCTCGCTAGGTCCTTCGTTAGGTCCTTCGTTTAAGTGCGGGACGTTAAGGCTCTCCCATATAAGAACCGTGTCTCGCAGATTCTTGATTTACTGGACTTTTAGGTTTTGTGTAGCTTCTGCGGTGCCTTGTGGGGGTTCTTCGCTCAAACCGGATATTTGGTTTAGACTTGGATTTGTTGTCCTTGCGCTTTCGGGCGTCCACGATTACTTTCTTTAACACGAGTTGTTGGTGACACGCATTCAGAGCGATATACCTATGACCATGTTTAACATATTTTTTTGACAAACCACGATGCTCGTATAAACACTTTGGAATTTCAGACGTCATCTTGACAAGAAAAATATTCAGCTCTTCGTGCCCTCGAGGCTCTTGAGGATATTCAGCTCATCGGGCTCTTGAGTATTTTGACAACAGCCGTGGAACGCTTAGTGTTCTCCAAAATTATCAACAAAATCAAGCGGAATTGGCAATCCAGTATTCAAAAAAGGAACTAGTTAAAATTATCGGTATTGACGGGAAGAATAACTTGATAGGCATAAATTTTAAAATACATACCGTTTGCTTGAAGCCAATACGATTGGTGATAGCATGGTAAACCATACACTAATCAGATCTCGATGACCACATGCATGTGGGTCAACATCTGTTTACTTTCTGCAGTATGAGCCTTAAAGCATCCATTGAAACATTATACCGCAATTTGTTAAATAGAGTGCTCTTACAAGCATGCGGTTTCTTGATTTTGCTTATATTCAAAGAGGCTCGTATCGCAGTTTCTTGCGCACTATAATCTTGTCGACCGAACACAACAACGTGTCTAAGCCGGACCGTGGAGCCCAGTATAACTTCAACAGTAGTGTTGACCCTCAACTCTACATGTTGTTGTTTGGCAAGTCGCGATATTGATCGGTAATGTACGACACAAACATGCGATCGTAATCTCGCACCCGCCACGAAAATACGAGAAAACATCCGAGAAAACAAAGAATTACTAAAGTGAGAAAACAATCCTAGTAGTTATTTATTAAATAATAATAATAAAATGTATTATTAAATAACAATTGAGTTCCCTTTTTGGACCAATAAACCACGAGGTGCCGATAATAATGCCTGAACACTTCTTGGTTGGAGTCAGTAATCATCGAATCCCATGTCAATCTAACGGACTCATACTCCTTTAACGTATCGAATCTGTTTACGCAATGCTTTAGCACATTTTGATTGATATGCCATCGGCAGAGTAATGTCTGATAGCGTTTGGGAATTCTTCTGCGCATGCCCCAAGCAACGCTAAATCTCTCGTCGGTGACGATAACCCGTGGGTAGTATTGTTCTTGTATCACCAACTTAACACATTCCAACACCCATTTGAAATTTGGCTTTTTTCCTTGTCCAAAAGCTAAACGCCATTGAGAATGTTGTGTTTGTTGGAGTAACCCCAACAAGCTGTAAAGAATGGCGGTTTAAACATGTTGGTGTTGTATGTGGAGTCCATCAAGATGATTTCGGATATGTTGTCCACAGGGGCATATGACGTCGGGCGAACAAAAATATTTCATCGAGCTCATTTGTGTGGTCATTTATCCTAGGGTAATATGTATAACCTTTACGTCGCAAATGTACTAAAAGCGCTTGTATCGAGTCAAATCACCACGATTGTCGCGACGTATCTTTTCTTGTGCATTATACACCGTTTTAATGGTTGACACGTTATTTGGATCCATCTCTTTTATTGAAGAAAGTATAATTCGTGGTGCTACATGTTGTTTTGTCATCTGCCTCACAAAAACTAACTCACTTTCTTTTAATCGCATGGCCTGTGAAAAACCATGCAACGAGTCTGGAAAATTATGATTATGCCCCGGACACTTAACCTTCAATATCCAACCATTAAAACGTTTTATAAATTTCGCTAGTAATCTGAATGGGCAATTACATTTGTCGGTACTAGTCTGCCGTTGAAGTTCATCTTCTAAACCTTCACGTGAAGACGTCCCATGTCTAGAACACAAAAATTCGATAGAGTACTTATAGCCCCTATGTTAGGTCACTAGTTTTACAACACAAGCTTACTAGAAAGAGATAGAGAGGCGGATGAACAATACACACACAAACACACACATGAAATACTATGAATGGTTAGGCGTAGAGTATGTGAAAGAAATGCATTGAACAACCAACCCTCAAATGAGGGTTTACAAGAGTATTTATAGGAGGGAACCTAGGGCAACACTCCTAGTTCCCATCCTTTCTTATGTGGGCTTGGGCCTAAGCTTATGGGCCTTCTACATAAGCTTGACCTTAAACAAACATAAAGGCCATAATAAAGCTACCTATTACATATGAAATATAAATACTTGAAATCTTGTTTAGGAGTGATTCCAACAATCTCCCTTAAGTATATATGAATGTAAGCGGTGAAGGCGTTGATGTAATAGTAGTTGTGGACGCCTTCCGACATTCTTCTTTCTTGTGAGAGAATTGCCTTGATTGAACAATCTCCCGGTGTAGAGATAGTTATCTTTGAGCGGTTAAGCTTGACGTCATCTTTAACTTTGTTCTTTGATCATTGTTCTTTGTGGTGAAAGTGATAGTATGTTGTTGTCTCGCATCACCGCCTCAGTCCGCTTCGTTGCTCCAGTGTCTCCACGTCATTCTTCAACATGCTCACACGCTCTTTGACGTTGGAATTCATTCGATGAAGTTCTTTAAGTCTTTAACATTGTAGATTCTTTGGTTTGATGAAGAATCATTACGACGGTTGTGTTGCTTTTGAATAGAACTTCCATTAGTGATGATGTTGGCGTGAGCATGAGAAGAATCAAGACGATCATCCCGCTCCCGAGCTTCCATAATAAGAAAACATTTCAAGCGGTTAGTAATAAGCGGTTTCCGGCACTTACAAGTTTGAACTCGAGAGTGTTATGACATAGTGTGAAACACAACTCTAATTCTTACAAAGGCCGTTCTGAACCGGAGTCCCACAAGTGAGATAACGCGATGTACCGGGTACATCTGATTCGATGATAGTCGAGGTATACCAAGCATCACCTCACGATCAGACCGTTTGAGACACACTCCGCGTAATCCACGGGAGTTACCGAAGTGACTTCTTTGTCGAGTTGTTTGATGTTGACCGGCGGGAGTTTCCATTCAATCACCGAGGATCACGGATGTGAACCTCTCATAAATGTTCTCGACAGATTGCTAAGATCTGTGAAGGACTCGATATGAACCATCGATGATCTTATTTGTTGATCATTAAGTGATTAAATGTCAAGTGTTCCTAAGAGATCTTTTGATGAATCTCATGGCTCTAGACTCAATAGTGCGTTTTGGTTTTCTGAGCGGAGACTAGGAGAGGTCTCTTCTTCAATACCAACGATCTCAAGAGAAGGCCAATAGTTTACGTAGGGTTCCTGTGAGAATGAAACAAGCTTACGTTGAGAAAAACTTGAGTGGCTAAGAAGGTTTAGTGCATCGTCCTTTGGGTCCATGACGACTTTTAATCTTCAATACCGGTGTCACTAAGTGACAACCGGTAGCATATGAATTGAACCGGTGTCGCCTAAGTTGAATAATCTGGAGGGTGCATTTTTTTCACCCTTTACTTTACATTTCTTTTGATTCTTCAACTCCTTCTTTCTCCGATTCTCATTTTCTCCTTTTACAATCATTCCTAAGGACTTCTAACACTAACTAATGGTAGTGTCCTTGGGTAGATCCCTCCGGCTCTGGCGGATCATAGGACAGTTATTCCTAACCTTAGTCACCTTATAACTCCATGACTAACCTATGTTGCCATTAAAACCATCAGATGTGAAAATATCTCTCAAAGGGTTTGTAGATGAAAAACATGTTTGAACCATCATGAGAGATAAGTTTTTGCATAATACTCCCCCTCCACATGTGCTTAAGAGTATTAATGGTTTAAATGCACAGTGAGGAAAGAGCGTGCACTTTTGAATTGATCCACGAAGATAGACAATCCCCGCGAGACACGGTTCGTTGCATAGTTAAAGAGTTACATTGTCGACTTTTAGGTGACAACTAGCTCTAATAACTACCTTGAAGGTGTGAGCGGACCTCGAAAGGTTGTCATACCGTCGAGTTCATGTCTATCAAGAGTTTCTCGAATGGTACATTCTACTTGGACAAGTCCTTTCGAGACACGTTTACATTACTAGCGAACTAGCTTGAAATTATTACCCGTCCAGGACAAGTCTTTTCGAGTTACAAAGCAGTTTAGTATCGTCAATTCGTTGGTTAAGTCCGAGGTACATGATTCATTTGCATATTTGCACAACATATTTCTTATCACACAATTTTCTCCCCTCAAAAATGGCATATGAACATGTTATTTTGAGCGGTTGAGAATAAATATGACCATTTTGAGTGTTGCGGGAAGAGTGACCACTGTGAACAATTTGTGAACAAAGTTTTAATTCAAATACTCCCCTCAACTAGTGATATAAGCGGTTGAGGTTTTAAAATCATATGGGAAGTACTTGTCTTTTGAGCAAAACCTTGAAAAAATGAAAGGTTTGATAGGTTTTACTCAAAATAAGAAGCTTCGCTCCTTTTATAAGGATTGTGGCATCGAGGCGTACCACGGGTCCTTTCTTGACAATTACGGGTTGTACATCGTTATGTGCACAAGCCATTAACATATATAATCACACATCCAAAATTATATGAAGGAAGCAATTCAAGGGTACCGGAAGTGCGGTGATATTCCAGTGCGCGCGGGGCATTGAAAGCCGGTGATGTTTCTCTAGGTCGACCACCAACATAGCTCTCCGGTCGTGCAGGCGATCCCTTCTAAACAACCGTTCATCAATCATGGTGATGATCGTCTCACATCCCTCCTTTCACGAGAATTCCAGTAGCTTAGGAGACCCAACTTTTAGGCGTATATCCTTCAACCAGACGCTAATCCATCCCTAACCGAAGGTATGATCCCGAACTTGTGGAGCTCACTACGCCATTAAGCGTTTCTTTGAAGTTCACTATGGTAAACAACGCCGAAAGGTTTCTTTGATGAGTGTATATTGAGATATTTGGTTGAGATCGGAAGAGTAAGCATTGGAGGAGTGAGGTTGACATGCGTCGATAAGATTCAACGACCATCGGATATCTTCAACACGTTCTTTGATCACGATCGTCTAATGAAGATGAGAGCCCGACTTGATAAATTCACGTTGAACTTTAGTCGAGAATTGTCTCATACGACCTGTGCTTTGGCAAGATACATGTCTTCGATGTCGTTGAGGACAAGTTCTCAAAGTCGACCTCGGAGAATCCATAGTCCGTTCATCTTGTCGTTTGACTATGATATTCTTCAAGAATGTGTAGTCCCACAGACTTGAGATCAATGTGTTTGATGGCCACGATGTCCTTAGAACTATACATCGCATGTTGAGACTTCGAACCAGGCGAAATCAGTAGTAGATTCTTTGGCGTTCGGGCCAATGATGAATCCATACAATGCATCTTGGTCGTATGCTTGCGTTGTTAGAAAACAAGTGATTTGCACGTTCCTCGATAGCTATGCGGTTTGAGTAAATAGCCACTGGGAATGGAAGAGTCAATGATGTAGCGTATTTTCGCGAACCATCGTTGCCGTGTAAGAGAAAATCCGGTCTCTGTTAAAGAAGTATCGGAAGGAATCCGTGGTTCGTCTGTTTGGCCAATGATCGGTAGGGTTTGGTCGATCGGTGTAGTATGGAGGGTTGTCCCTTTGTGTGAAGTCAATGTTTGCTTCGGATTGAGCCAATCCATGTTGTTAGACATAGCTCGGCGATGTTCTCAAGATGATATTCGACCTCGAGGGCGCTTTCAGAGGTGTCTTGTAGAAGTTGAAATGCTTCATTCTTGATTCGCTTCAACTCGGTTCGTCATTTTCTTCACATGGAACTTTTCTTGCGAAGTTTTGCGTGCTCCAATGTAGAACCATCTACCATTCTTGACCTTCATCGGGGTAGGGAGTTTGATTGACAAGTGTGGAGAACCATTCAAACTCTTCGGTTTTATCGTCATCTAGCCATGATACGACTCGGTGAGTCGTCTTATTCTTCCTTTTGGAAGGCCTTGATGATGATCTTGGTTTTGCACTTGTTTGGGTGAGGTGGGTTGTTGTCGGGCTCAAGGACCTCTTCATCGTCACCACCCGTATACTCAAAGTAATCACCGTTTTATGAGTCGGGGTGGTAACTCGGAATCGTCACGAGGTTTATCGATGAAGACCGAGGTGGAGGAGACTTTGTTGAGAAGAAGTCCGTGGTGGAGGAGGTGGCATCAAGTAGATTTACCGCATCGCTTCGACGTTTAGGTGCGAGTCCTTGTCCTTATCATCGTCATCTCTTGGTCGTTTTGGTTGATCGGCCGACTCCTTGCATGATGATCGAGTTGAAAATCAAGTAGATTCTCGAAAAATTTAGCTTCATCCGAGTAAGCGTTCCGGATCGCTTTGACATTTGCATCACTAGTTTAGCGATTAACTCAGATTCGAGAGATCGACTTCTTTGGCCATTGTATGTTTAACCAATGCGATGATGTTAGGGGTGAGTTGTGCGGAAAATACTTCTCTAGTCACATCGGGGCGATGTCGAGAAGAAATTTGTGGGTATGATCTCTTCTTGTCTTTTCAGGTTCCTTTTGGACTTTAGGAACGATATCCGAAGGTACTTGTTAGTGTAACCTTGATCATTTCGTTCGGTTCCTATTTACGATGACTCTTCATGAACTTTGAACAAATTCCTTTCTTTCTCCATCTTGTCTTTCTCATCATTTAAGTCTTGAATTTGGTTGACAAACCAATTCGGTTTTTAGTAAAGTATGTCCTTCTTTCTCACTTGTTGGATGACTTTCACAATCTTTGCATGAGTCCGAGAAATCCAAGATTTAGGTGGTTTCTTCAACGATTTGGATGATGATCTGGTTGACTTCGTTGATGGTGGTTGTGATGAATGAGATGAAGAGTCGATGATGAGGAGACATGAGGAGACTTCATGTCCTTAGGAGTTCGAGGTTTTCTCCTTTGAGTGTGTTGGGTGTCTAGAAGAAACTTTGTATAATCATCCTCGTCATCTCTAGACTTTTCTTTCTCGGTTCCAGTTTCTCAAAATCATACACAATAGTATCCTCTACAGGGCTTTTGTTGTTGCACAAGAGTGGTGGCACCGGATCCCTTATCGGGTCGATTAACCGCATCGGGATCCGGAGAGGTGGCGACACCACTTGATCCTCCGGGGCCACCCATTTGATCTTTAGCAAATTCTTGACCTTTTGACGATGTCGGACAATTTTGAACTTCTTCCCGTATGATTTATCCGGTTGCTCTTCTTCTTCTTCATCGAGCTCTCATCATAGGGTACAATTCTTTGAGTCTTCCTTTTCTTGGACAATTGGAGGACTTGGAGGTTTTGCTACTCGAGGATTATCATCCTTTGCGTTTGAGTATGTGATCTCTTCATCCGTGTCGTAGCATCGAGTCCTTGTCCCCGAGCCATCTTTGCGGTTCGGTGAAAGGATCGGAGTGGCTTCGAGAAGGAACTTTCTTCTTAGTGGTAGGTTTCCTCTTTGGAATAGGTTTCTTCTTTGGAACATTCCTCGACTATCCGAACTTGTGACACTTCCGGCACTTCCTTTTACGGTTCTCCTTACAGGTGTTCCGGAAGATTTTTCGTCGAGATGACCAACTTTGCCTTGTCGATCGCTTCGGATACCTTTGGTACGATTCGAGCTTCGACATCTTGATTAGAAAATCGCGGCAAAGACTGACACCTTGTTTCTTTGTAGACGTTTCCTTGATTCGGCGGATAGAACAGGTTCCGTCAACATGTCGTGATTGTCGGGGTCATTGAGCCTCTTGGGAATGTCGGGATGAAGTCCAAGTGCTCTGGATCAACAATTTAGTATATCGATGTAGGGAATCTTTGAGCCAAGTTTGTTTAGAAATGACATCATGTCATCCCAAATCGAGCTTCGATAGCGATGTGTTTCTGCTGACCAATGCCCGAATATTTGCAATTCCATGAGCTTAGGGTGCTCATAGTCACCGTCACGACCGAAGCAGACTTGGTGATGATCATGTAGAGAGTTCTCGGGGTTGAGGAATACTCTTAAGCTCTACGTGAGAATGCTTGGTGATTACTCCAGTAGCCTCGTCATAACCGATATCGATTAAGAATTGAGAGTGAGCTCTTGACGGTGTGGCATATAGTTTGGTTGGATCGACATCGTGAATTAGGAGGCGCCCTTAAGTGCGGTGTAATGGTGACTTGTTTGTGATTGAGTCACCGTCGCGCAGTTTGTCCTTGACCCTTTCCATAGTGTTCCGGCTGTTGGATGTAGATCTCGGGACGATTGCGAGTGAGTAAGCATGTTACGACACGGATGAGTCCTCGAATGTCAATAGCAATTAAACACGAAAATTCGTGAGCAAGTGAGGTGTCAAAGTCAACACGGAGATTATTCTTTCCTATCTTCATTGGATAGCCATGAGGATAGATATCGCAATGGAGAGAACTTGGTGCATCCACATTCATTTGTTCACCATGTCGTGATGCGAAATAACATTAGCCAAAAGAACCAACATATCGAAAGACATAATGTTAGTCAACGAAGGTCTTATTGTCTAGTTATTGAATGTAAGTGATAATGATTGTTACGAGTCCTAAGTCACTTGTATGTTCAATAGTTCAATGATGTCGTGAAATGTTTCGTGAGTTAGTTAACTTTAAGTTTTAAAGTTTATGTTATCACTTATTGTTCACTGACATATTAGGCGATTAAGTTTATTAGTGACATTATTGGATTCGTGACGTTATGATTAGTTTATTTACGTTTGTACACGTAACAAATCATCATGAAGGTCAATCCGAGGTTAAGCGTAGTTTTGGCAAAGTTATGCGTGAGCAGGAATGATATATGCTTGGCGTAAACTTACGCGTAGAATCCTAACTTACGCGTAAGAAGTGTTACGCGTAGGAAAAAGAGACCTTATGCGTAGAGCTTATGCGTAGGCATATATTAACCTTACGCGTAAGGCTACTCGTAAGAGTTGACCTTATGCGTAGAGGTCCTTGTTTACGCATATCCTTCACGGGATACGCGTAGTCCATTGTAGAACCTTACGCGTAGTCGTTATGCGTAGGATTATTCTTACGCGTAACATGACTACGCGTAGGGTAATCCTTATGCGTAGAGTTGCAAATGACCTTGATTACGATTTTCACGAGTAACAAGCACGAAATAGAACCATCATATCATCAATATTAACACATAGATTCATTTTAACAACGGATCATGGCAAGAACACATGTTACACGGTTATCGTAAAACTACATACGCGTAGTCTAAACCCTAAATCTACGCGTATGAGATCTAGCCATGGAATATGCACCAAACTTTTACGGTAGTTTAAGAGTGTTGAGGAAGTCTATATACCGAGTTATAACACCCAATTCATGGTGAATCAAAAATACCCAAACTTATGAACTTTAAACCCTAGTTCCAAATTGTTGATTATTTAGAGTATCTGGGTGGTTATAAAGCAAGGAAATCATCAATTCATCACCATAAGAACATAACCCAACAATCTTTTTGACCAAAACACTTCACATTCGAAAACACCCAATTCGACATAAGAACCCTAATTTTCAAAAATCATTGATAAGTGTTTCTGGGTGGTTTTTGATGAATAAAGCGATATCATTTATGTATTTGAAACGTTTTGACATAATCCATTTAACCACAAACACACATATTGATTGTGTGTTCTTACGCATACGCGTAGAACACCTAATCACGCGTAGAACACGTTTTAGCCGTAGGATTTACATGAGATTCAAAACCTTATCATAAAAACATGTTGTGATCACGAAAACACTTACAAGATGAAGATCAAAAACACGGTTTTCTTGAGTGAATTTTAAGCGAACCATTGAAAGTACAAGAATCTTGGATTAAAAAGTGTAAAAAGCGAGTTTTTAAGAGAACCAAAGATTGCGTTATCCCCTATCTGCTTTTACTTTTTCCAATAACAATAACAAAACCAATCGATTCAGCAGTAGATCGCACCCAATTAATTAAATCAACTTCAGTACCGAACACCTATACAATATAAAAACACAACAACCTTTATAAAAAACTTCGATAAAAAATACTTGTACAAATTAAAAAAAAAACTTTTATAAATACAAATTTTTTACAAACTTTTATAAATAATCTATATTATCTTTTTTTATAAATACATTTTTTTTACAAACAATTATAAATACTTTTGATTAACTTTTCTTTATAAATACATGTTTTTATAAATATTTTTAAAAATACTTTTATTACTTTTATTACATTTGTATTAATTTTTTTTATGTATAATAACTTAAAAAAAAACGTTTTTTTGTTATAAATGGTTTGAAATGTGTGTGTGTGTTGTGGTGCTACGTGTATAGTAAAAACGCGTTTTCTTTTAAAACGTGTGTGTGTTTATATCCGGTGCTACGTGTGTGGTTCTCGAATGGTTTACGCGTTTTTTTGTTGGCCGTGTATACCTTGTGTTGAAACCATGCGCACATGGTTTTCTCCATCTTTGGTGTTGATATTCTCTGTCTTCTGGCAAAACTCACTATCTCTCTCTCACCTGGTGGTATTACCACTCTCTCTCTCTCTCTAAAAATTGTAGATCTAAAGATTTTAGATCTAAAAACTTTGATCTAAAAAGTGTTTACACTTGTTAGATATACGTTTCGTTGTTTAGTTGTGGTGGTGGTGGTGATGTTGTGATGTTGTTCAGTTTTGGTATACGTTTCGTTGTTAATTTTTTTTGATCTAAAACTTTTTTTAGATGCTTCTGAGTAATCTGATGTTGAGAATATTACGAGGTTTGTAAAAAAAAGTTTTCTTTTTGATTTTCTTAAAACATTTTAGATCTAAAAAGTTTGATATAACAAGTGTAAAACTTGTTAGATCTTTAGTGGTGATCTTTGTGGTGGTGGTGGTGATGTTGTGATGTTGTTCGGTTTGGTATACGTTTCGTTGTTAATTTTTAGATCTAAAACGTTTTAGATCTAAAACTTTTAGATGCTTCCGAGTAATCGATGTTGAGAATATTATGAGGTTTGTAAAAAAAGTTTTTTTTTATTTTCTTAAAACATTTTAGATCTAAAAGTCCGATAGTGGTGATCTTTGTGGTGGTGGTGGTGATGTTGTGATGTTCGGTTTTGGTATACGTTTCGTTGTTAATTTATTTAGATCTAAAACTTTTTAGATCTAAAACTTTTAGATCTAAAACTTTTTAGATGCTTCTAAGTTATCGATGTTGAAAATATTATGAGGTTTGTAAAAAGTTTACTTTTTGATTTTTTAAAACATTTTAGATCCGAAACTTTGAATATGGTGATTTTCTTAAAAAATGTTTCGTTTTAAATTTTTAGATCTAAAACTTTTTAGATCTAAAACTTTGTTTCTTTTTTGCGAGTGTTTGCATAGGAGGACCCTTTTGTGGGCAAGCTCACGCAGTACCCCATGAAATCCTTGGCAGGCACCTCAAGTAAATCCTAGCCATGGTAATGCATATTCATTACTGGATGGTAAAGTGAGTTTTTAATTCACTTTGCAACTTTAATGAAAAAAACTTAGTGTTTTGGTATTAAAAAAATTTCATTACTGGATGGTAAAGTGACCATTCAAGGTCATTTTGCAACTTTAATGAAATAAACTTTGAGTTAAAAAAAAGGCAATGATGATTTTTTTTTTAAAAAAAACTTAAAAAGAGTTTTGCCGAGGCAAAACTGAATTTGCAGCCAACATGAGCTATAAAGCTAATAATCTGAGCCTATTGATAAGTTTACCTCTTGTGTGTTAAATGGTGAACTAGACATGGTTGTTGCTTGTTGTTGTTGATCTGGACCACTAGTTGCTGTTGTTGGTTGATTGTTGTTGGTTGTTGGTTTCTTCTTGTTGTTCTGGACCACTTGTTGGTGTTGTTGCTTTCACCTGGGATTATATGGGGTGTCTGCCTAGGATTATATTTGTTGTTGGTGTTGTTGGTTGATTGTTGTTGGTGTTGTTGCTTTCACCTGGGATTATATTGGGTGCCTGCCTAGGCCACGCCTTTGAGAATCTTAGTACATTGCCTTTGAGAATCTTGAGAACTTTTGCAGTACCTGGTAACTTGTGAGAATCATGTTCAAAACGTGTAACTTGTGAAACCTGTGAAGTTCATGTGAACTGGTAACTTGTGAGTGTCTTGTGCTTGTGCAGTTTGAGACTTGTGCAGTTTTGAGGCTTGTGCAGTTTTGTGAGGCTTGTGCAATTTTGTTAGACTTGTGCAGTTTTGTGAGGCTTGTGCAGTTTTGTGAGACTTGTGAACTGGCGACTTTGTGCGATTGTGACTAAAATTTTTCCGAGGCGATGATGATAAAACCGAATGGACGGTAAAGTGAGATCAAATCTCACTTTGCAACCTTCAGTTTGAGCCTACAAATTTTCCGAGGCGATGATGATTTTGAGCCTAAAATTTTCCGAGGCGATGATGAAAATCGATGGACGGCAAAGTGAGATAAAATCTCACTTTGCAACCTCGAATCGAGCCTCAAAAATTTTCCGACTACGGTTTTTAAAAATTTTAAACCGAATTTATAGCATAAAAAACTTGTATAAACAAAAAAAACTTGTAAAAAAGTTATAAAAGCTTGTTAAAAAGTTATAAAAACTTGTAAAATTGTAAAACCAAAAAAAAACTTGTAAAAACTTGTAAAACAAATAAAAACATGTAAAAAACTTGTAAAATAAGTGGTATAAGTGGTAAAAAAATAAGTTGTAAAAACTTGCACGAAATCGAGAACTAATCATTGGTACCAATGATTGAATACTAATGATTGTACGAAATCGAGGCACTTAAAAATTCACCACCCCTACCATGGGGTGCCCGTGACAGAGGACCCTAAAATATATTGGACAAATTTCAAAAGACAGTTAAAAGGACTACCTTACGGACTTGGCCTAAAGTGACCGTTTGCTAAAAGGACTATATGCAATTTTAAATGCAACCACCGGTTGAAATAAATTCTCAATTTTACCTTAAATAGCGAAGTTTGATTCAGATGTTGCTCAAAAGAAAAAGTTATATCTGCATGAATTTATTTATTTATTTATTTATTTTAAATAAAAGTCTTCATCTATACTTCTTTGAATTTCTAACTTTTAGTTTAGTAAAATCAGTAAATAATTATTTTCGTGGAGAATTATCAATGTGGTGAGTGATCGTGGTTGTTTGAACACCGACAAGTTTGAGTCTTCTCAATAAGTTGTTGTAGCAAACTATTCACGTGCCAAAAAAATAAAATAAAAAAATGATTAACCATTTCAATTTAGTGTTTATATTTTTTATTTGATGTGTAAGAATACAAATCTTAAATAACAAATATCGGGAAGGGGAGGAGTTAAAATAAAAAGAGGATTTTTGGTAAAAAGAATAAGAAGAAGTTTGGACCTTGATTTAAATCTTTTATATAATAAAGGAATTACATCATTTTGAAGTGATTTCGTCAATTCATTCTTATTGAAAAAACAATTGGGCCAATAGGAGAGCTCGATTTTGCCACGTAAGCAAAATCGTGTGATGCGATGGTTAATAAAAGTCAAAATTAAATTGATTTTATTAAACTTTAAAATTTGGTGGAGAAATTTTATTGATAAAAAAAAACACATGAAAATATAGGTGTCAAATTTGTGAAAACAAAAACTTAAAAAAAGATGAGGTAATTAATAAAACTTTAGTGGTTGAAGTTTTTAAAAATTATATAGAGTTAAGTGTAATATTATAAACCTTTATGTTTTTTATTAACTTTGGATTATAAACAAATATCCCCTTATACTTTATGATTTAAGATCATTTGAGGACAAAATATTATTTACATACTAAGGGATCAATCTCCACCCTCTATTTTTATTTGATCTAATGGATGAGATTAATCCCAACAATTAAAAAAACCCACTTTCATCATTTTTTTTCAAATATTAATATCTTTCAAACCGTTAATCGTTAAGCGAAAAAAAATGTATCATTGCGACGAGCATTTAATTATCTTTCTATAGATAGGCACTTTGATATAATTTCGACAAAATTTTTTTTCGTATTTTCACGTTTTTAAAGTTTTTTTTTACGCTATTGAAATTTGCATTAGAAAATCATATATGATAAAACACTAATTTGAATATCACGTGATATTAGTGTAATATCATATATGATATGTAATATCACATGTGATATTAGTGTAATATCACATATGATATTACATATCATATATGATTTAACACTAATATTACGTGTGATATTTAATTTAGTGTTTTATCATATATGATTTTTTCACGCAAATTTCAAGAACGAAAAATACGAACAATAACGAAAAAGGTCAAAAACGAATTTTTTTTCTTTTTCGAAAGTATATCAAAGTCTCGCCTCATAGAAAGATAATTAAACGCTCGTCATGATGGTGTAAATATTTTCATTTAACGATTAACGGTTTAAGAGATATTTAAATTATAAAAAATAGGTGAAATAATAAAATGCTTTTAATCTCAGCCATTGATTTGTTTTTAGATGGATGGTGGAGATGAGTCCATTGGTATGTGAGAAAAGTTTGGTATGTAAAATAACTCCCCTCATACTTTATACAATTTATACTTTATATCTTAAAAAATAAAATGTATATGATGTTTTAAAATAACAACATATAAATTTACATAAGATTATAAGTATCAATTTTTTTACTATATATGTTCAATAAGGACTCATTTATTTCGTTTTAAAAGTTTAACTTATATGTGACACGTAGTTTACATTTTAAATATGGCTAAATTTACGTAAAATGTTAACATAATTATCAAATTGTAAGACGGGTTACTTTAATATAAAAATAAATATACGTGATTGTCTTATAATAATGACTATATAATTTTATTTATTTATATAGGATATCTGAAAACATTTTAGAAAACTTTAAGGATTATACTTTAACTTTACCAACGCCATTATGTGCTATTAAATTTGCATCATGTAGTACAATATAATATCAAGAGTGAAATTTAAATAAAACATCAACTCTTTTGTCGCCTAAATAAAATTAAATTTTGAGTTACACAAAGATAAATTTTTACAAATATTTTATCAAAACCCAATGGATTTTAATGTATAATGAAAACTCGTGGATAAGATTAGTTGTCTTATATCACAATTGATAAGAAAATTTATATGTGTATATCTTCAAGTAAAATGTTAAATAAATTTGATTTATGTGTTAACTTCATGCAGCACAAAACTTATAACTATATAATTATATGCAATTACCTTTAAAGACATAATATTCAATATTAATTGAGAATATATTTTTTAAAAACTCATGTCAGACGAAGATTATAACTAGATCATGGATGAGATTAAACAACAATTATAGTTAAGACGGAAGGGCAAACGCCTTTTAATAAAATACACAAACACACTTAGGAGGAGGAGTCCAAGTTTCATACCTGTCTGCGGGGTGTGCGTCCTCTATCCAATAAAACCTCCAACTCAAAACTACCCCAATACTACCCTAACACTACTCTAAGTGGATGAGTGACCGATCTACCCTAACACTAAATTTCAACAAAGACAAAAAAAAAGAAAGATGCGGATGTTGGCGGGTTCGAACTCGAATTAGTCAAACTTCAACTACCCGAATCACAAGGAATGGTGTAGCCTACAAACTTCAACTACTCGATCCTATACCCGAATCCACTCCGTCAGGCCTAAATTTTTTTATCACGTTTCTCTCCCATTAAACCTAGGCACCTCTTTCTCTCTCCTCCAACTACTTTCTCTCTCATAATACTTCATCCACCATTGATGAGATCTAAAATAGCTGAAATCAATCAAACAAACACTGATTTCAAGTTTAATCAGTAAAAAATGCAAAAAATAATTGTCAATCGAAGATGTAAACAGTGATCGGTGGTAACTGAAGGCAAAATCGATGATTTTCTGGACAAAGATGGTTGTGTAAGTCAATTAAACATAGTTTTGTTCATATTATTATAAGGTGTAGGATTTTCGTTCATATTGCTGGTTAAAATTCTCTAGGTATTGATTTTATATATTAACATTGCTTTTTTAATTTAATTTTTGTAAAATGTGCATCAGACTAAAAAGTATCTATTTGGTCCATCAAATTAGCTATATTTGAATGTTGGTAAAAAGTTTGATATATTTGGGTAATTGTAGATGCTTTTGTGAAATAACTTTAATTTGTGTATAAAAATAAGCTAAAGGTGCATTATTTTTTATATGAAGTTAGCAAGTTATGTCCTTGATTTGTGTAAAAATGGTCTAAGTGTGCATTAATTTTGTAGAAAGTTAGTAAAAGTGTAATACGATCAGATACTCGTAAGTTGTGTGGAATCCACTGCTTTATGCACTAAATTGGTCTAAATAAGCATTAATTTTTGTAGGAAATTAGTAAAATGTTAAAAGATTGGATAATTGTGAGTTATGTGGAATAACATTGTTTTGAGCATTAAGAAGTGGTCTAAATCAGCATTAATTTGTGTAGGAAAGTAGTAAAATGTGAAACGATTGGATAATCATGAGTTGTGTGTTATAACATTGTTTTGTGCATTAAAAGTGGTCTAAATCAACACTAATTTTTGTAGGAAGGTAGTAAAATGTGAAACAATCGTGAGTTGTGTAAAATAGCATTGTTTTGTGCATTAAAAAGTGGCATAAATAAGCATTAATTTTTGTAGAAATTAGCAAAATGTCAAACGATTGGATAATCGTGAGTTGTGTGGAATATCATTGTTTTTTGCATTAAAAAGTAGTCTAAATGTGCATTAAGTTTTGCAGAAGGTTAGTAAATGAGTGGTATGTTGGGATAACGACGAGTTGTGTGAAATAATATGTTTCTCCATTAATAGTCTTCTAAATGTGTTAGTTTTCATAGGATGTAGTAAAAGGGACATGCTTCGTAATTTGTGCGCTATTGTTTGGAATAACACCGCTTTTATGCATTAAAAATGGTTTAACTATGCATTCGCTTTCATACGAAGTTAGTAGAGGTGGCATGCTTAGGTAATCAACACTCTATTGTGTTAAATAACGTTATTTTGTGCATTAAAATGGTCTAAATGTGGATCTGTTTTCATAGGAATTTAGAAAATGTGACACGCTTAGGAAATCAATACACTATTGTTTGAAATGACAGTATTTTATGCACTAAAATTATCTATATGTACATTAATTTTCATAGAAAGTTAAGGTGACTTACTAAGTTAAAGAGCATGCCATTGTTTGAAAAAACATGGTTTTGTGCATTAAAAAGGTATGCATAATCCATATTCACGTATTGTTAACTTCTTATAGGTGCCAGACAAATTTTTGAAAGGTGAATGAATAGGGAAGCCGACCAGCAAGCATGGGATTGCTCCTAAAGATAAGGTATAGACTGAAATTTCAAGTTATTAAGCATCTTGCTGACTTTTTTTTGTATGTTCTTGGTATGACACATCTTTTTTATATACTCAAAATCACAGATTTTAAGAAGTATATTGAGATCGAGCTGCAGCTTGGTAACATGGACCGTTGTCGAAAGCTATAGGAAAAGTATCGAGAGTGGTCAGTGAGAATTGCTACGCATGGAGCAAGTATGCTGAGTTGGAAAGATCTTTATTGGAGACTGAGCGTGACTGAGCCATTTTTTAGCTTTCAATTGCGCAACCTGAACTCGACATGCATATGTTTATAGAATACTTGTGTTTTGTTTAGAATTGAAGTGTATATGGAATGGTTATATTTTGTTTCGAAATGATACCATTTTGGAATGCTTATATTTTAGTTATTCGTTAGTTGAATTCTATTAGGCTTGCAATATCACGTTGGGAGTTAGGATTACTTATGTATATAGAATCTTATATATGTTTTGTACACAAAAATGGGGCGGATGTGCCTCAGTTTACATATGATTTTGGTATAAGTATTGTGTTTTGTTGATTAACATGAGTTGTTTGAAATAAAACTATTATGTGCATGAAAATGGAATAAATGTGCACCATATTCATATGAAGTTGGTAAAACTTCGATTATAATTACTAGTATGTATAGCTGAACATTTTGAGAAAATATAAAAATTTCTACAAGACTACACATATGCTAAAATTCATCACTTTAAGACAAAGTAAAACATCTTCAACAATTTGATTTGGTACAAATTCAAATTATAAACATTGAAAACATATATGTAATTACAATAACGACAATAAATGTACTAAAATTCATCATTGTAATACAAAGTACAACTGTTTTTAATGCACAATAATTTTGAAGCACAAATAGTTTTGTGCAACAAAATAACCAGCAGGTAGGTTCTCTTATGCTAGCTGACTTATTTGTGCACCCTGACAGTCTACCTACATATATGAATTGTCCAATAGATGTTAATGCTCATAACTCTCATTCTCCCTATAGCTGGTCTGAGCCGAAAGGTCAATATGTAGCTGATGGTTTTGGAACACACTTTAGTCAACAACCTCCTCTTCCAGTATCGCCTCCACCGCCACACCCACCATGAAACCATTTCTTTTAGCCTCATGTTACACCACCACCACCACCGTTAATCAAGCTGTCTATGTTTCCAGCTGGTGGTGCGTGCAAAATGGCAGAATGAGCAGGAAAAAATCTGTCGAGTTTTGATCAAATTATGTATCCTTCCTAAGGTATTATGAGTTCTTGAAGATTGTAGACTCCACCTGTACCATAATGTGGAGTTTGTTATGTGGTAGTATGATAGGCTAATTTGTGCATCAAATTCTACTGCAAGTACAAATTTTCATCAAAATTCACTAACTACACAAATTTTTGTACCAATAACACTATTAACACTAATTTATGCATCAAATTCCACTACAAATGATTTTTTTTATTAAATTACACTAATATCAAAAATTTATATATTAAATACAATATAAAACTAAATTGTGCATCAAATTTGATCACATATAGATTCACATTGTATATACTAACAACACTAATTCATGTAGCATAAACACTAATTTGTGCATTAAATTTCACCACATACACTACTAGAAACAGGGCAACAATGACGGATTTCTCGACGAAACAAATCCGTCGAGGTTCTCGACGGAATTACCAACGGATTCTCGACGGAGGCTGTTGCGTCGACGAATACCAACAGATTTCGACGGATTACCAACGCACGAAATTCGCCATTAATTGGTCATTAACTACCAACGGGTCTCGACGGACTAATGACGGATGGGAGATACCGTCGGTATTCCGTGAATAAAATCGATGGATTATCGACGAACGAAGATCCGTTGGTAATTCGTCGTTAATTACCAACGGATTACCGACGGATTATCGACGGTCTAAGATCTGTTGGTAAACCATCGTTAATTATCGACGGATTAATGACGTATCTTTATTCATTTGTTATCTCTCCTTATCATTGACCGATTACCGACGGAATTTACGGTTCTATATGTTTTAATGTACTACACTTATTTTAAGAATTACATACATTTCTATCGTCTTATGAACTAATTTAGTGTATAAAATTATTTACGGATTGCTATTTATGTGTAACACTTAGGGGTTCATGCACCCCACCGATATATTCCTTGTGATGTGGGACCTCGGCGGTAATTTAAGTTTCACATGTTCATAACATATTTAGTATTCGTCGATGACTTTCATTCGAGTGTTAATAATTTAAGATGTATAGGAATAATGACATCAATTAGTTGCTTCATCGAGCGACTTCTCCTTTTAAGCAAATGACTATTGCGTTCTTGCCATATATAATAAGCCGTGGCACCTATAGCTAGCATCAACTCACTATACACACCACTTTCATTCGAGATAAGAATAAGAAAGTCGATATAGCCAATCAACACATTATACTTTACGCACTACTTCCATTCGAGATAAGACTTAACAAAGTTGATCACATTAGTCTATCGACCCATTATACGTTGAATGTCTTGCCGACATGGGAAATTCCCATTACGTTTGTCTCGTGTGGTTTTTATTTGTATCCGACGCTTATAATTATGTTTTGTTTCTTTTTACTTTAGTTCGCTTCGCTCACTTTAGCTCGTGTATGTTCAT
Source organism: Chrysanthemum lavandulifolium (assembly GCA_022545495.1). NCBI lineage: Eukaryota > Viridiplantae > Streptophyta > Magnoliopsida > Asterales > Asteraceae > Chrysanthemum > Chrysanthemum lavandulifolium. Next base: position 208,314,157 of record CM040241.1, read on the forward strand.
TTGTGCCTTAATGACTTAAAACATATAATCTCACAGTGTCTCGAATGAATGAAAAAATCCTATGTCAAGCATATATGAGATTACTTAACGATATGTTTAATTGGTTGTAATGATTTATTAGGTGTATTTAGTCCATTCACTTTACTGCTCATTCACTTTAGCTCGTTTATGACATAATTAGGGGTAGAAGCAGCCGAGCCGAGCTCGAGCTGCCCGGAGCTCGAGCTCGGCTCGCTTAAGTTTTAAAGGCTCGAGCTCGGCTGCTTCGAGCCTTAAACTTTAAGCTCGAGCTCGCCTTGTGGTATGTTATATAGGCTCGGCCCGGCTCGAGCCCAGCTCGCTTATACGATTTGCCATGAAAAGTTAAGTAGGCTCGTTTATATAGGCTCGACTCGCTTAAATAGGCTTGTGGTATGTTATATAGGCTCGGCTCGCTTAAGCTCAAGCTCGACTTGTTTATACGATTCGAGCTCGTTAATAACATGAGCTCGGCTCATATATTTTTAATACTTATAATATCATAATGTCGTTTAGGCTCGCAAGCCCAAACGAGCTTCGTATGTAAAGCTCGGGCTCGAGCTCGATTAATAAATGAGCTGCAACTTAGGCTCGAGCTCGTTAGACTCGGCTCGTTCAAGCTTTTTACCGATCCGATCACGAGCTTTTCACAAACAGCTCGACTCATTTCCACCACTAGACATAATAACTTACGATTATCAATACTTTACTTTTATATTTACAACTAATTCACTTTTTTGTTTTTTTATAAACGAAAAAATCTTTATATAATTTTTCCCTCCCACACAATTTTTAGTTCCCTCCCGTCCCAAAAATTCCCACTAAAGTATTTGTTGCCCTAGTTTACCGCCTACCACATAAAACACACTTTAAACCCTTTCAAACTCTATCAAAAGCACACACTAGATCTGGAAGATGAACAAACACCATCCACCATAGCTACCCACCATATTTCTTTCTCTTTCACCCCTCACTCATCTCTCGATTATCAGCAGGCCGGCACCCTCACACTCATCTAAACAAAGATAACCATCGCATCTCGCTCCTCATTCTCTTCGTCAACCATCGTTTATCGCCTTCAACTGAGACTAATAGGTATAATTCTCCTTCTAGTAATTATTGTTTCAAGTTTTAATTTATGTGTAAAATAACTCTACTTATGTGCATATAACATGTAAATGTATGTTATTATTTGAGCTATTTTATTGAATTTATAGTATCTTGATTTAAGCTTTATAAATATCTGAATATGAGGTGTAATGCAAGTTTTTATGCCGATTTTGACCATTTTATTCTTGATTTTGACTTTTTTTGTTATGATTTGACTGCTTATCTAGTATTTTGTTTCATTTAAATGTTGAAGTGGTTTTATTGAGCATTTGGTCAATGGTTTTTATGGATTAATATATGTTTTAGTACTAGAGGTAGTATTATGACTCTTAGTTTAATTAGGATATATATTTTCATGTATTGGTATTTAGGATATAAATGTTTTTTCTTGATTAATGATGTTGCACATAATCGGTTGAGAAGGACATTTTGTTGTGTAGTAACATGTCTACAAAATTGCTTATAATCATGTATGTAGTTTTCGAACTTAATATAATAAACTAATACTTATTTTCTGTAGGTTTGTTAACAATCCGGTGTTGTTCAGAAGATCTCCAAAATCTTAATGAACGATTTCACGGCCTTGGGCTACATGGAAAGAAGTTGATGAAGCTTCCGGAATGAATTGTGGACGATTTTAAGGTTTTACCTTTACATTCTAAATAAAATAAACCAATCGAAGTTATTTTAAGGATTGAACATAAAAATTTATTTATGCGGACTATTTATCGATGGGACCCTTGCAGAGAAAGAGGTTTATAATGCTTGGGAGGCATGGCTAAGAAAGAACTTTCGTGGGTTCATGGCATAAGTTCGCGATGAGGCCAAGTTAAAGTATACCGAGACCATCGGCATAGTTTTGATGGAGAAAATTACTCTCCTTGCGTCGTATGGGCCAAACTATATGAGAGACGATCGTTGGCGTGGATCGATTAATAGGGTATGGAACACCCAAAATGGAGAGAGAAGTCAAGAAAAGCATCACAAACAGGAACACAAAAGTAAATCGATCAGTAGGGAAGCATACGTGTGGATCAGCTACCATGACTCAACATAGGTTAAACAAGGTAAGCATTCTATCTTTATCACTTTATTGATTGTTCTATTAACTCTTGTATATGCCATTTTTATCAACTCACAATTAATTGTTTTTACAGGAAAAGGAAACAGGGGCCCCTGTTAGTTTTCAAGTTCTTTTTGAAGATACACATTCACAAAACGTGGTGTACATTACCCCGAAGACCAAAAGAGTTGGGGTATATTTTGTTCATTTCCTTTGAATTATATTTGTTTTTAACTATTTAATGTGAGATTTAACCATTTCGCTAACCATATAGGAAACTTACAAAGAGAAGCTATTGATAAAGCATGGGTCAGATACGTCTCTTCATCCAGTTGGTGATAGACTTATGGCATGATTGTAGTGGTGGGAAAGTAAAGGGGAGAACGTTTGGCACTAGTTCTGTGTTGGATCCTCATTTTTTGATGACGGGTATGCCTTCGACACCATCTACTTGCAGGTCTCATCATGAGGGTTCGACATCTCAGGTTTGTTTATATTAGTCTTTATTATATATAGCAAGTGTTGACTAAAATAAGTTGTTTTGCGGTTTAAACTGATTGTATATGATAGAAAATAAAAAAATGGGCTGTAGTGGGTTAAAATGAGTATTTTTAGGCTGAAACTGACCATATACATTAACATATTATATAATGGGCGTTTGAGATTAAAGTTAGTTGTTTTAGTTTGAAAATGATCTCATGTTGTTTTTATGTAGAAAATTATACTATGGTGAAATATAACTAAATGAATACTAGTCTTGTAGTTTCAAACAAATATAAAATAATACTATGGTGAAATATAACTAAATGAATACTAGTCTTGTAGTTTCAAACAAATATATAAACTTGGTGGTGCCATCAAAGCTTAATTGTAACTTTATCGCAAGTTAAATTGGTTTTAAAATCATTGAATAGCCAATCGCTTTAAAACGTGTTGATTGATTGAAATGCTTGTGTATTTTCATTCGACTAAATACATCTAAAATATATTTGCGGATTTAATTAATCGAAAATGAAGCATGGGTTTTAGTTGAACCATTGATTAACAGTTTGTTGTTTCTCAAAGTGTTAGTTGGCTGCGACATGACCAACCAACAATTGTCTTAGTTTGACCCATTTTATGTACGCCCCCTACTAATAAACTTGTTCAACCCATTTGACAGCTTGATATATTTAGGCATGTAGCACTTTCTATGTGTGTGTTTCTGATGTATCTATATTTTAGGTACTTCGATTAGAAGAAAAGTTGGAGCAACAACGAGAAGATGGAGTTCGTCGTGAAATCGCTCTAAGGAAGGAATTTGAGGACCAACGGGAAGATGATCGTCGTGAATGGCAAGCCAAGCTTAAGGAGTTTCAAGATATTGTGCTTGGAAAATCACCACACTCCCTCCCACCTAACTGATATATAGTTGACGGTATTATCATTTGGTATTTGTAGTCGGATATAGAATATTATTAACATTTTGTTACGTTGATCTTGTAGCTCAAAAGTTAAATCCGTATGTTGATTTATGGATTTTAAAACATGACTTTAATGTAAGTTCTTTTGGGATACTATTTTGTTTAGAGTTATGTTAAAATTGTAATTTGAATGTTAAATGGAAATGTATGTTCTCCGAATGTTCGTACTTACTTGTCGGAAACCGTCATTAAAATCCATTGGTAAACTTTAGCGTTCATCGATAGTTATCCGTTAGTAGAACACGTTAGAAATTGGGAAATCATAGTGATTTTGGTAATTAATGATGATTAGAAACGGAAAACCGCATAGTATTTGGTAATTAATGATGATTGGTAACGGAAACTTTGTTAGTGATATTTGAAATCCGTTGGTAAAAGTCGTCGAAGAAATTACCGACATCGATATTACCGACGGAAACTTTCGATCGGTGACGGTTAGTAACAATGTCACCGACGGATTACCAACTGATTGACCGTTGGTGTTGCCACATTTCTAGTAGTGATATACAACTTTTTTTCAAATTAGACTAATAACACAAATTTATATTTAATATTACACTAGTAACATAAGTTTATACATCAAATTAAATTGAATGACATTCATTTGTGTATCACATACACTATTTTTTGCATCAAATTCCATTACAAATACAAAATTGCATCAAATACACTTATACATATGCATCTAATACACTAGATTACAACAAAAAAGGTTAATCTAATTTACAAACTTATGCATCAAATACACTAATAACACAAATTTATATATCAAATTACACTAATAGCAATAATTATGCATTAGATACTCTAATAACACTAATATGTGAAGTAAATTACACCACTAATCTATAATTACACCAAATTACTCTAAAAACACTAATATACATATCAAATTACACTAATAGCATAATTTTATTATCAAAAACACTAATTACAACAAAAAAGCTTAGTCAGATCTCGAACCAAAATCGATTTTAATGAAAAAAATACATACCTTGATTATCACTATTATGAATCGATAACATTCTGGAAAAAAATCGAAATTGAGCTTAGAAACAACGATTGTGATCATGTTAATAACCGATTCAAGATTTCAATAAAAGTGTTACAACCCCTAATTTGATTGAATATTGGGAAACATATTGAAGATTACAATAAAGGGGATTAGAGATTGTGTGTGTTATTCAGAGTGTAATTTCTGGCATGTGTCAATGACAGTAGTTGATTGAAAAAATAGTTTTATTATGTCAAGTTTAATTACTTTTGTACCCTTAATGGTTAGTTAGGATTAAAGTTAATCTCATCCATTGATTCTAAATCAAGGGTCACAAATCATTCTTATTTTTTTTACCAAATATCCTCTTTTTATTTGATCTCATCCCTATCGGGAAGTGCAGCAAAAATACTTGACTCAACTAATGGGGGACACTTTACGCTACATCTCAACAATTTTATGGGGTTTTCAAGAGGTGTTTTATTTCCAATTTTCATTTCGACTTGCTATCGAAACATAACAATAATTTCGCATCAAACTTTATCACGCTTGTCTATTATCTATTTTTACTATAAGGCAAAGTGAACAATTTTGACCACACATCTATAATATTACGACCTATCGCTTTTATATTGTAGATTTGTATCGCATCACTACGCACTTACTATTTTTATATGAAATAGTTTCTTATTGCTTAATGTTATTCTAACTTAAAACTATCATCATCCGTAGTTATTGTCACAATTATGTATAGCCGTAAAATATTGCATACTATAAATTTTAGTTTCAGGTATCCGCTACGCAACGCGGATACCGCTAGTGTTATAAAATGCATGGATAATAACATTCTAAATTATATCTTATTATGTATCCACCACAAAGTTCAATCGATCATTTTAAGAATGTGGCGAGACCAATAGCTTCAAAACTAAAGTTACTTTAGTTTACAAAGTCATGAATCTGACACGAGTAATTATAGGTGTGCCTCTCGATTGATGTCAAATAACGAACTAATATACTTATTCCACTTAAGTTAAGCTGTTTGAATGCGAGACTTTTGTTGTGGTGATGCTTCTGCGCACGTTTTAAAAGCAATGACCACTTCTCAATCCAGACCAGACCTCTTTTTTATTTGAATTCCTAATTGGTCATGTAGAAATTATAACAACACCACGATAGAATCCAACCAACCACCCCTTAATTCAAATAGAGAGTATCAGGTTACAACTTAAGAGAGATAACAAGATTGTCACCAGGTGTGATCAATCAACCAAACCACAATCTAGGATTGATCAAGATGCTAGATCAACCCAACTATACAAATGGTAAGAAGCAGAGAAGACAAGATAGTCGTGTGAAGAAGACGACTTGAGAGAGTGAGTAGAAGCGGTGGAGGAGGACTTATTTATAGGTCGCAACTTTGCTCTTGACCATCTTTAGTCCCTACACAAATAGAAAAGACACAAACAGGAACAAACTAGATATGTTAGAGTTAGACTAGTTCGTGAATGATGAACTAGTCCTCAGATATAGAGAGAAGGTTTGTCGATTATTCAACACCTCCTCAAACCTTCAACCTTAAACATGTCCATCATACCAAGCTTATCACAAAGCCACTTATGTTGCTTAGTATCCAAAGCTTTAGTCGATATCGACAATTCTTCGAGAAGTGTGAATCTTCTCAGTTCTAATGACCCCAGCAGAGACTTTTTCTCTAACCAAGTGGACATCAATTTCAAAATGCTTAGTTTTCTCATGGAAAACTGGATTACCAGCAATCTGCAGAGCATAACTATTGTCACAATGCAGAACCACAGGTAACAAGTTTTTAACACCCATGTCACCAAGCACATTAGCAAGCCAAATAATCTCACAGGTAGCAGAAGCCATGCATCTATACTCAGCTTCAGAGGATGAACTAGACAAGGTGGATTGTTTTTTACTTTTGCAAGTCACCAAAGAGTCACCCAAAAACACACAATACCCAGAAATAGATTTTCTAGTAATCAAGCATCTAGCCCAATCGTAATGCATAAGCTTTAAGCTTAAGATTCTCATTTGCATTAATCAATGCCATTACCGGAGATCCTTTTAAGTATCTCAAGACTCTAAGAGCGACATTTAAGTGAGATTGTAAGGAGCATGCATAAATTGGCTTAAAGGAATGCAGTAGGCAATGTCGGGTCTTGTATTAGTTAGATAGATTAATTTCCCAACAAGCTTTTGATAATTACCTATATTAGATAAAGCTTTATCATCATCGTTTCAATATGATTTAGAGTTGTGTTCTCGTGCAAAGGAGCATCAATGTGTTTAGCGTTAAGTAAGCCATATTCATGCAAAAGCTCAAGACAAGATTCCTTTGACCGAGACACACACCATTATCATTTTCTAAAACTTCAATTCCAAGAAAGTATTTCATCTTTCCTAGATCTTTAATTTGAAATTTAGTTTTAAGAACACTTTAAACTTCTCAATTTCACTAACATCATTTCCAAGAATGATAATGTCATCAACATACACAAGCATAATCAAACACACATTTCGGACCTCTTAGTAAATAGAGAGTAATCAATTTAGACCTGCACAAACCCATTTTCACTAAGAGTTAAAGTAAGTTTGGCATTCCATTGTCTAGAGCCTCGTTTAAGGCCATATAGAGATTTATTAAGTTTCACAATTTTAGACTTATGATCATCAAAGCCAGGAGGAAGAGCCATATAAACCTCCTCAGTTAAATCACCATATAGAAATGCATTATTAACATCTAATTGAAAAATACTCCAATTATGACAAACAACAATATTAATCATACATCTCACAAGGACATTTTAACAACAGATCGAAAGTTTCTATAATCAAATCCCTCCTACGGCTAAAGCCTCTCGCAACAACCCTTGCATTATATTTGTCAATTTCACACGAGGATTTGTATTTAATTTTCCATAACCACTTACTATCGACGCTTTTCCTTCCTTTAGGAAGTTCACACTCGATCCAAGTGTTATTTCTTTTAAAGCGCTTATCTCATTATTCATAGCCCGAACCCAATTAATATCTTTAGCGACCTCCTCATAAGAGGAAGGCTCAACAGATTTGTTTAAAGTGGTTGAGAAACAATAATTTGCGTGGATTTAGATTGAGTGGTGTTCTCATTAGTTGGGGCACTTCCCTTAGGGAGATTATTGTCATCTATAGATGTTGCCATACCAGTATTCTCACCATCATTAGAAGTATGTGTACTTTAGGGCATGAATAGGCACAACCATCATCATTGAATGTATTAGAACCTCTCCTTTCATCATTGGGATTTAGATCAATGTGTTTCTCATTGAAAAAATTTAGATCATTGAGTGTAGTTTCAGAAGCCTTATCAGTTTGTAGTTGAGTGTTCATTTTAAATGGAAAGACAGTTTCATAGAATTGAACATCTCTAGAGTAAGAAATTAGTTTAGACTCAAGACTGTAAACCTTATAAGCCTTTTTTGTTGTAGAAAACCAATGAGGATACATTTTTCAGATTTAGAAGCAAATTTATCAGAATTATTAAGAATAGAAGAGAAACACAGACAACCAAAACATCTCAGATGAGAAAGTTTTGGTTTTTGACCATATACCAGCTCAAAAGGAGACTTTCCACTGTAATGTAAGACGGTAACACAGTTAATTAGATGGCGGCAGGTTAAAATGCATTCGGCCATATACTTAAAGGAATACCACTTTGAAACAACAAGCTTCTAGCAACATTTAATAAGTGCTCAGGCTTTCTCTCAAGAATCCCATTTCTTTGAGGAGTATAAGCACAAGTAGTTTGATGAGTAATACCAGTTGCTAAACAAATTACTCATTTTATTGTTAATAAATCAAGACCATTGTGCGATCTCACGCTTTAATACCACACTTAAATTGATTTAGAATCGATTAACATAGCTAACAAATAAGTTATAAACCTCATCTTTAGATTTTATAAGATAGATCCAAGCAGACGGTAAAATCATCAACAATGGTCATAAAGTATCTAAATCCTTTCTACTAGTGACCTTGTAAGGACCCCAAAGGTCTATATGCACAAGATCACCAATAGAGGAACTCTTATGATCACTAATAGGAAAGGATTCCCTGGTCTGTTTGGCTTTGTGACAGATGTCACAAGGAGACACATGAGAATCTTTAGTGAAATTAAGATCAGATTGAAGCATGTTCACAGCTTGGTCAGATGGATGACCAAGTCTGTTATGCCATAAGGATTTAGAAACATAACAAGTAATAGACATATTACCTATTGTTTGATGTTTAGAAGTAATAGGAGAGGGAGTATCAAACAGATAGAGACCACCATTTTCACTACCAGTCCCCATGATTTTGTTTTGAGTCAAATCCTGAATGTAACATTTAGATTCATCAAATCCAACAAACATTCTACTGCCTTTAATTAGTTTATGCACGATAATAGACTAACACAATATTCGTGAACTACCAACACATCATATAAAGTAACTTTATCAGAGAGTTTTAAGTTACCAATATGTTTGATTTTGGCAAGAGTACCATTGGGATGTCCCACAGTAAGGTTTAATTCGGAAATATCAACAATGCTAAACATATTAAAAGTATTGATAGTCATGTGTTGGTTTGCCCCTTAATCAATAATCCACCCAATACTATCTTTACACAAAGCAGTATTGTTGTTATGAAATTTATGAAAATTTATGTTAAAGAAAACATTATTGTTCATAAAGCTGGGTATACCTGCCATATTGGCTTGCATACTGCTAGAAGGCATGTCTTTGATAAGATTCATTAATTTCATCATTTGTTCATTAGTGATAGACATAGAGGAACCATTTTCTATAGATGAAGCATTAGCATTATAAGAAGTTTTGAAGTTAGTTTGTTTTTGACCAGGATTTTTATTATACCCAGGAGGGAATCCAATTATTTCAAAACATCTATCAACAGTGTGACCAATTTTACCACAATTAGTACAAAGTAAGTTTGGATATTATTGTTATTATTCCCAGTATTGACAAACTTCTTATTATCATTAACAAAACTCTTCTTATTTTCAAATCTCTTATTTCCATTATTAGTCCAATTTGTTGAACATGGGAGGTGTTTTCAAGTTATCAAAACCTAAGTCACTCAATTATTGACTTGTCATGGATTGAGGGGAGAGTGATTTAAAATAAAATATTTTCATACGATGTTTCTTCACAAAAGTTCCGTCTTGTACGATAATAAGTGGTGATCTAAAGATTTAATGTTATGTCATGGTATGATTTTTCTTTAGAATCAAGGTCTTTCAAAATGAAATTTTTTCATTCTTGTTTGATTGTGAAATTGTTTTATTTTACTAAAAGATCTCTTAAAACTATCATACCGACACTAACAATCTTTAATGTCTTAAATTGGTCCTTATCGTCATTTTCAAAATCAAATCTTGCCACGTCTTTCCCTAAAAATTTATAAATGATTTAAATCAATCGGGATCCAAAATCCTAATTGGTTTGAAATTTTGATCAAGGAGAGATCGTGATTTAAATCTCAAATCTGTTTTAATGGAATCGGTTTTAGTCCTTTTAGGCACTCCGCCTCCATGTGCCAAACGATTTCAAATACACAATACACATGTTGAGGAGGAGGATTTATCCAAAACCGATGAGTATTTAAACAAGGCCACATTTTCTCCCATGTTTTCTAAACCTAATTAAATCACTTGGGATCCAAATCTCAAAGGGTTTGATATTTTTGATCGGGGAGAATTTGTGATTTAATTATGAAATTTGATGAATGATGATCGTTATGATTTAATTGTGCATTGCTTCGCTCATATGTGCTAAACGCTTTCGAATCTTGAAGCACATATTGAGGGGAGCATAACTATCGAGTACAAAAGTTTTAAAGAGATTTTTAAAGTACCTTGATTGAGTTTTCAAATGTTTTCTTAATGGATTGTGTGATCGTAAATGTGCTTCAAAAGAACTCTTGCCTCTATGTGATAAAATGATTTCAAATATCCCACGCACATATTGAGGGGAGAATTTTACCATGAAAATCAAATGGCTTTTTCGTATGAAAATTGTGATCAAAGAAAATATTTCAAAGTCCTCTTGCCTCCTTGTCTTGAACAATTTCTAAATCATACGCACATGTTGAGGGGAGGTTTTCTAAACGATCAAAACTATTAAGGTACAAAATGCTTTGATCTCGTATCACAAGTACCTTGATTGTTTTACCAAATGATTTTCAATTGGTTTTAAGGAAGAATGAACTGTACCAAAAGACCGACCAATTTACTTTATGCTTGGTGTTATAAGGATGGTTAGGCTAGGTATTTGTTCCCACGATCCGTGAACCGGAGGGATCTACCGAGGACAATCCACTAGATAGTGTAGAAGTCCTTAGGTATGATGAAAAAGGAGAAAAATGAGAATTGGGAAGAGTGCGGATCGAGACGAGAGCTAATCTTGGAATAAACCCAACAAGGTTCTAGTTATGAAGTCTCGATAAGCTTGAAGGGGTTGAAGAATGAAAAGAAATGAATATGAAAAGGGTGAAAAGAAATAGCCCTCCATCAATTCAACCTTAGGGCGAACCGGGTTCAATACATATGCTACCGGTGTTTACCAAGGTATCGCGGTATTGAAGACAAGACATCATGGACCCAATGATGACCGCACTAAACTTCCCAAACCACTCAAGTTCCTCTTAAAGGGCTTGTTTCATTCTCACGGGAACCTACATAATCTATCGACTTTCTCTTAGAGATTGTTGATATTGAAGAAGGAGACCCTCTCCCTAGTCTCGACGGGAACCAAATATGCACGATTGAGTCTAGAGCCAAGAGATCATCCACAATATCTCGTTAGGACACTAAATTCTTGAAGACTTGCTTTGTCACACAATGTGGAAAGTAAGTATATATTAAGAGTCCCACGCATTATCCTTGTGGTATTGCGGAACATCCGAGTGGTATGTAAAAGTATTCACGATGAAGATGGAAATCCTTCTAGAGCCAACATCAAACAAGCTCTTGGTGGGTGACATGTGAGATCTTCTCGAAGATCAAACTTGTGACAACCGGATAGAAACAATGGGCGATTCGGTCTTGAATCAATCTTGGTCCGAGAATGGTATTGACGAATACTTTTGGAAAAACCGTTCGATGTGCAAATCTTCTTTTCTCTAGCACGTCGAATGTGTACTTATGTTTTCAAAATTCAAAAAGTATCTCGATTGAAAAATACTTTTAGAAAAACCGGTCGATGCGCGAATCTCTTCTTTTCACTAGCAGCGTCGATTGTGTACTATTTTCAAATACAAAAGTATTTTTGATTGAAAATTGATCTTTCTCATAAAACCTTTGTCGTATTGCAAAAATCTTTCTTCAAGCAATACGCGATTGTTTTCAAATCATTTTTCATCAATCGGTGAATCTCAATTATTGGTTCACTCACTCCGTGTTGTCTTCTTTGAGACGTTCGGTTTGAGAACACTAGAACAAATGCGAAACCCTATCAAGGAGATTCTTAGGAATCCTACCGATCACAAGTGATGTTATCTTGATCAACGGGAACCGTGGGCGTGTACCTCAATTCAAGACAAACTTTTATTATCATTAACAAAACTCTTCTTATTTTCAAATCTCTTATTTCCATTATTAGTCCAATTTGTTTTGAAACAAATCCAGAATTTGAGATTTAGAGTCGAACCAGAGAAGAAGAGGCAATGCCTCTATGAGACTCTTCTCTCGAAATAGTAACAAAAGCATCCTTAACATCGTGAAGAGTCTCTAGAGAGAATATCGCTCGATAGGTCGCTAAATTTCATTAAGACCCATAAGAAATTGCATAAGTTTCATAAGTTGATTATGTTTTAACACATCTTCTCTAGCAAAGACAAGTACACATAGGCAATTTGGTCATAATATCAAATTCTTCCATAATGAGTTAAGCTTATGATAATATTCGCATACGCTTAATTCTCCTTGTCTAAAATTATTAATTTTTGCATAAGACTCAAAATAATAGACCCATCAAGTTTATCATAAGTTTCTTTAAGTTCACCCTGCACCTTAGCAAAGATTTTCGTAAAAGATTTGACCAAGATATAAATCTTGTATACGTAATTCAAGATCCAAGACAACACAATAGAATTGCATCTCTCCCATTGATTAGAGAACATCACTAGAAGCATAAGTAGCTTTAACACATTTACCATTAATAAACCAAACTTTATTCCTAGTATTAATAGCCAATTTCATAGCTGTAGACCAAACTCTATAATTTTCAGTACCAGTAAGTTTAATAGACACAATAGATGATGTACTAATATCATTAGAATGCAGATGCAAAGGATTACCCAAGTCAAGATTACTAATCAGATCAACATCACTAGTACCAGGAGCCATAATAAAAAACTAGATAAGCAACTATCAGATAAAACATAAAAGAACCAGCAGAGTAATAATACTGACAAATAACTTTGCAAGAAGATAAAACTCACACCCAAAAAATTACAACGTCCAGCCAAGGAGACTGGGTGTGACCAGAGCAGGTATTCACACCTCTCAAGGAGGCAGATCAAGGAGTTAATCACACCGTTTGCACCCCCTTAACTAAAACTAAGTAATTTTTAAGAGACGATAATACTTACAGAGCTATAATGAGAAGAACCAATGAAAGAAATCACAACACTCTTATTAAGAGATATTGTGAAAGAATAAGGTCCCAATAATCACCGTAAAACACCAAGAATAAGAACCCCTAATCGGAAAAATTAGGGTTTTCGATTCAAACCCTAATTTACCGTAAATCACCACAACCAAAGAATTAACTTAACACGAATGTTGAATAAACCAAGAATCGATCGATCTCACCCCAATTTCAAGAACCCCCAAAATTGGATGAAACCCTAGACCACGAAATCACCAATCAATCAGAGCCAAAGCTCTGATACCATGTAGAAATTATAACAACACCACGATAGAATCCAACCAACCACCCCTTGATTCAAATAGATAGTACCAGGTTACAACTTAAAAGAGATAACAAGATTGTCACCAGGTGTGATCAATCAACCAAACCACAATCTAGGATTGATCAAGATGCTAGATCAACCCAACTATACAATGAGTAAGAAACAGAGAAGACAAGATAGTCGTGTGAAGAAGACGACTTGAGAGAGTGAGTAGGAAGCAGTGGAGGAGGGACTTATTTATAGGCTGCAACTTTGCTCTTGACCATCTTTACTCCCTGCACAAATAGAAAAGACACAAACATGGAACAAACTAGATATGTTAGAGTTAGAGTAGTTATGTGAATGACAGAACTAGTCCCTGTATATATAGAGAGAAGGTTTGTCAGATTATTCAACAGGTCATGATTTATAACACGTTCAACATAAGAGTAGTAAATGATGCATATTGTATTCCATGGCCTACACACATGTAACTGATACATGCTAACACAAGTCCATAAGAATATTTATTTAAATACTTTCAAAGGTCACCCAACTTTAAAACGTCAGACGACTCACAAAACACATAAATTAACATATTACTTCACTATTATTTAACTTAATCTTTAATAACCATCAACCCTAACAATAATACTTTATGAGTTTCTAAATCTGATGGACAAATTCATGAGGTTGTTAAAAGTACCTCATAGTGTTGTTGAACAAAATACGATCCAAACTAACCAAACAAACCGATTAATGGGCTCAATTATGAACACGGATAAGGTATAGGCTCGGGATTAGTTCGACACATTGACTTCCTTTTTCTTATAGTAAAACACACCACATTAAATATGAATCAACATTATACTATGATTTCATATTTAGGTGGCATATTATTTTCATTAAATAACATGCAGTCAATTTTTATTATTTATTTATCAAAACGTGTAAGGAATAAATAGTTAAGTTTAAAGTCTACCTGAAATAGGATTTGATCAGTGTCCATAAAGTCACCATCCTTTTCTGGATTTTCAAAGAATGCCACAAAGACGTGATGAAAGTGGTGGCAATATTGTGGTCCTGGTCCCCGATGTCCTCCGGCTTAACCTCAACATATGTTTCGTTCCAATCAGGCGAATACTTAAATGAATTTGGTTGTTTTAAAGAACCCGATAATCTGAAGGTAGATGATGAATAGTAGTAATGATCTGATTGTGACTTTCATCGTTGATCTTCCACCTGTATAAAAGTGTAACTTTTAATGGTTGCTTTGTAACACAAGTTGTAAAATTTTGACAGTATTTTTCTAGCATATATTTTTATCTAAACAAAATATCATCCATGGGATTCGAACTCTTGACCTCTTGGTTATTAAGCCGCCCCTCTACCATTAGATTAGAGCTAATACCAATATAGTTATACTAGAAGGGTACCCGCGCAATGCGGCGGCGGGTACCCGATGACTATTTTGTAGCGAACAAATATTTTGAGGTGGTGATGTGATGAGATGGTGGTGACATGGCGATAAGTATAGTTATATGTCTTTGCTTACCCGCTTAGTGAATTCGTTTCACAACACTTGAATGTATATGTGTTAGTTGTAAGTGTTTGTTTGGGTTACCCAGTAACTTTCACGCGACATCATTATTCCCGCATATAAAATACCTCGCAATCTCTTACGCGTCAAACACTCCCCAAAAGTATATGATTTTGACGAATCAAGATTATATTGATTGGAATAAATGAAATAAAGGTTAAAGTTGTAAAAATTTGAATTAAAATAAAATAAACCCACTAAAAATATAAAAACTAAAACTCATAAAATATATTAAAATGGATGTTTAATTAAAGAGCATAAAATTTTAGAAAATATGGTGAAATTAGATTATAATATAAATAAGTAGATAAAAAGATATTTTAATTTGAAAATAAAGATATTTTTAGTTGAGAAGTGACACATGTCATTTTATAATTAGAGCTCCTTATCTTAATTTTTTGTGGTTAGGAGTTAGGCTTGGAGTTTGTTAGAAGTTAGGCTTGCAGTTTGTTAAGAAGTGACACATGTCATCTCATGATTGGAGCTCCTTATCTTAATTTTACATGCATTATAATATATCTTTCCATAATAAGCAAGTAAAAAAGTCTGAATTTTTAAGCCTTCTAATTTTAGAAGGCCTAAATACATTATAAAGTAGTATAGATAATCTTACCAATATAGTTATATCAGCATAGGATAATCCTATCTGCAAAAAAAAGATTGCATGACCGTCAAATACATCTCAGCCATCAAACCTGTGAGCAAACCTGTGAGAAAGTATCAGCAACAACATAATCAAAACAAAACCTTTATTCAAAACAGAACCTCAATAGTTGGCATAGATTAAGCCAACAAACAATACACAATGTTTACAAGATCAGGTTATTATCAACAAGACAATAACCAAACAATTACAAAGAAGAAACAGATCAAAACAATGATCGTGAGAGAGTGAGTGTGTGAGAATGACTGCACACACAGTTGTGAGATGATATAAACCCTAGAAGGGTGAGAGGCATATATAGGAAGGAAAAGTACACCAAGCCCCTCAACTTCTTTATCTTAGACATAACTTCTCATAACACCAGTTACTTTGAGATGTCCAAGAATGGCCCCGACATATTATGTTGCAAGAAAGACAAAGCTACAAAGATAATAAGTTATCGATAAGCTTGACAAACAGATTATGTTGACTTATTTGAACATTCCCCTTAACTGTTTAAGGCAAACATATCAAACAATATCAATTTTTCACACAAAATTTTATGTTGATAAACAAGTAAGTTTTTGGTAAATATGTCCGCAGCTTGGTTTGAAGAGCCATTTTTGGCGCTCAAGATACCTTTTGCAATTTTTTTCTCGATGAAGTGAACATCTATCTCAAAGTGCTTTGATCTTTCATTGAAAATCGGATAAACAAAGAAGTTGCAGAGCGCACTTGTTATCACAAAAGAGGTTGACACGAAGATTTATGTCAACTTTCGGATCTTTAAAATTTTTGAATCCAAATAATTTCACAGCAAAGAATAGACATAGATCCGTATTCGCTTCTATGGAAGATTTTGAGAGTGTTTTGTTTTTACTTTTCATGAGATCAAACACTTATTAAAGAACACACAATAACCAGTGACAGATCTCCTGATTTTTATGCATTTAGCCCAATCTGCATCAATATATCCTTCAAGATGATTATCAAGATCACTAAAGTCATATCTTAAACCTTAACACGGAGCTCCTTTTAGGTATCTCGAACAAGTGCACATTCAAATGAGACTTCAAAGGAGAGTGCATATATTGAGTTAAGCAGTGAACTGAATATGAAATATCAGGTCTGGTATGGGTTAGATAGATAAGTTTACCAAGTAATTTCTGATAACCAGTTATGTTCACAAGTAAAGGATCATCAGCAGTGGGAATGTAAGATATAACAAAGTTAGGTTCCATAGGAGTAGACATAGGTTTACACCCTAGAAGCCCAAATTCCTTAAGAAGTTCAAGACAATATTTTCTTTGAGTGAGACAAATATCATTATCAGTTTTTAGAACCTCAATACTAAGAAAATATTTCAAGTTGCCCAAGTCTTTGATATGAAATTTAGTTTTTAGAAAATCTTTGAATTGATTTATCTTATCAATACATTTTCCAAGAAGAACAATGTCATCCACATAAACAAGAAGAGCAATAAACTTGTTATTGTAGGTTTTAGTGAAGAGAATGATCATTAGCGCATCGATCAAAGTTATTCTCTTTAATACACTAACAAGTTTTTCTTTCCACTTTCTAGGAGCTTGTTTTAAGCCATAGAGAGATTTAACAAGTTTACAGACCTTATTTTTATTGTTCTCATCATAGAAACCCTTAGGAATGTTCATATAAACATCTTCATCTAAGTCTCCATACAGATATGCATTATTAACATCAAGTTGCAAAAGAGGCCATTTGTTCTTAACATATAAAGCAATTAGACATCTAACAGTAGACATTTTCACAACAGGTGAGAAGGTTTCATCATAGTCTATCTCTTCCCTTTGGTTAAAGCCTTTAGTAACTAATCTGGCCTTGTATCTATCAATTTCACCATTGGCTTTATATTTGATCTTGAAGATCCATTTGTAGCCAATGGGTGTTCTATTTGGTGGCAGATCAATTATACCCCAAGTATGATTTTCATTTAAGGCCTCAATTTCAAAATTCATAGCATCAACCCAATTACTGTCAAGAATAGCTTCTTCATAACAAGTAGGTTCAATGCTTTTATTAGGCTAGAAGTGAAGCAATAATTATCTTTGTCTAGATTGGAGTAATTAACAACTCTTTCAACACCATATTTAACTTTAGCTTCAACAATGAAATCATTAAGACTGCTGGGCATTTTAGAAACTCTGGTTGACCTTCTAGCAGTGATGGCTGGCAAGCCTTCTTCTTGTTCAGGATTCTGATCAGAGTTAGAAGATGTATCAACATGGTATGTTTCTTGTAATACAATGCCCTAAGGGTGTGTATTTTCATCTATGGAAGTTGCAACAGGTTCATCATCCTCATTAGGATGACCCAACACTGTGCCCTCATCATAAGAAGTCACTCTATCTTCATCATTAGGACTTATATTTGAATCAAAAAAAAAATTGTGATTTAATTCTTTAGACACACTAGTTTAAAAAATGGGTTTTGTCAAAGCAGTTTTGATTTTGAAAGGGAAAACAGTTTCATAAATTTTGACATCTCTGGAGTGAAAAATGATTTTTGTTTCCAAACTTAAAAGTTTATAACCTTCTTTCTCATTAGAGTAACCAATAAAGATACTTTTTTCAGATCTACTACCAAATTTATCAGACATGTTGAGAATGGTAGCATAACATAAGCAGCCAAAAACTCTAAGGTGAGAGAGTGAAGGGTCATGCCCATACACATATGAGAAGGGGGACTTGCCATACAACACAGAAGAAGGCAACCTGTTTATAACATAAGCAACAGTTAGAACACATTCAGGCCAAAGATATAGAGGTAATTCCCCCTGAAACATAAGGGATCTAGCCACATTAAGAAGATGCCTATGTTTCCTTTCTGCAATACCATTTTGTTGAGGTGTATAAACACAAGTAGTTTGATGCAAAATTCCTTTGTTATGAAAAAACTGTTGAAGTTTGTTGTTGACAAATTCTGTTCCATTAACACTTCTAAAAATCTTTACATTGTGTTCAAATTGATTTGATAACATATGAGCAAAGTTAACAATGGAAACATAAACATCATCTTTTCCTTTAAGCATATAAACCTAGACTGCCCTTGAATAGTCATCAACAATTGTTAAAAAAAATATTTATAACCATCTCTGCTAGTAACTTGGTATGAATCCCATACATCTAGATGAACAAGTTGACCAATTTTAGTTGACTTATCTTCACTTAGAGGGAATGGTTCCCTAGTTTGTTTAGCTTTATTGCAAGTATCACATAGATGATCAGATTCAGTTAGACTATCAAGATTAAGAGTGAGTTTAAGAATATGTAAGACTTGGTCAGAAGGATGACCAAGTATTTGATGCCAAAGATTTCTAGAGACATAGCCGACATAAATGCAGTTATTAGAAACAATCTTACATGTTGAATCAATATCAAACATATATAACCCATTGCATTGTTTACCAATCCCCACAATCCTTTTTTGATGTAAAACCTGTATATAGCAATTAGATTCATTAAAGCCAACAAACATCTTATTGTCTCTAGTAATCTTATGAACAGACAGCAGACTAACATTGTACTTAGAAACAACCAGAACATAAAAAAGAGTTAGATCATTATTTACTTTTAAATCACCAATTTTTGTAATTAAGGCCTGAGTACCATTGGGATGTCCAACAGTTAGACCAAGATTTGAAATATCCACAACATTGATTAAATTTTTTGCAGATACAGTTATGTGCTGATTTGCACTAGAATCAACAATCCATCCAAGACTGCGGTTTCCAGATAAAGAATTTGTGTTGGTATTAAAAAATGTGTTGAAGTGTATATTAAACTTAACACTTCCATTAAAGAAAGTTCCTGAAAAACATTTACCTGCCATATTGGCATTGGCAGAAGACACATTGTTGTCATTGAGAAGACTCATGAGCCTGAAGAGCTGTTCATTAGACAAAGAGAAAGGAGAGTTGCTAGCTCTATTATCAGTGACATTATTACTAGTGACAGGCTTAGCATTGAAGTTCCTTTTAACATACCCAGCAGGGTAACCAACAAGATCATAACATCTATCAACAGTGTGGCCAGGCTTATTGCAGTTAGAACTTCTGAGATGTATTGGTCCTCTGCTGTTTGAACTATTACCAATATTAAAAGTAGACCCTTCGTTGAAGTTGTTATTGTTGTTAAACCTTTTTTTGTTATCAAAAATTTTGCACCATTAGGTTTAACAGAACTATTCCCAGAAGAAACATTTCAGTGAGATTCTTCTCCAAAGACAACAGAAAAAGCATCTTTGACATTAGTTAAAGGATCTATGGTTAGATTATTGCTTCCAATAGGCACATAATTGTCATCAAGGCCCATGAGAAACTGCATTAACTTGATTAGCTGATTGTGTTTTTCAAAATGTTTTGCAGCCTCACAAGTACAGGGTGGTAAATTGATCATTGAGTCAAATTGTTTTCATAAAGAATTAAGATATATTGTTGTAATAATCAGAAAGAGAGGACCCAATTTGACTAAGGGAGTTTACATGTTTATGCAGATTAAAGACAATTGAACCATCAACCTTATCATATGTATCTTTAAGGTCATTCCACATTTCACAAGCAGTTTTAGCATAAATGGCACCAACAAATAATTCAGAACTAAGAGAGTTTAGGATCCACGTAACAACAATAGAATTACATGTATCTCATTGATTGTCAAGAACAGGGTTCGAGTTATCTCTTAAACAAGTACCATCAATAAGTCCTAATTTATTATGATTCCTTAAGGCAAAGGTCATGGCCATACTCCATATTTTATAATTTTCTGTTCCAGTTAGTTTGATAGACACAATGGGAGTGTCATTAGTGTTATTAGGATGTAAATATAAAGCATCACCAAAAGACAAACGTATTTCAGTGGAAGAACCACCCTCATTATCATCACCACCAGCCATAATAAAAAACAAGGAAAGGAGATAACATAGACAAAAAAATCACAGATAGGCATAGAACACAACCAGAATAATCACCAACAATAGAACAATAGGAAATAAGAGACTAAAAATAAATAACTTGTAACCAAGAAATAACAAGTACCAAGTCGGTGGATTGGGGTAAACTAGAGCGGTATTCTTACCACTCGTGAGGTGGCGATCAAGATGTTAGTCTACCCGCTTGTACCCACAAAGACTTAAGCACTATTATTTGAAAGTAGACATACAGAGCGATAGGCAGCGGAAGGAACAAATCACAATCACCCTAGATTCACTTAGTCTAGGGCTGATTGTGAGCAGGAAGCAACCAGCAATTACACCAGTATCAAAAGCCCCAAAAATCAGAAAAATTAGGGTTTAGGAGCAAGCCCTAATTTTTCAATTAATACCCAATACAACAAGGCAATCGAGATTGACCACCTTAGAAAACCCAGAAATACTTTTAAATGTTGTCGGAGGGATCAAGAGGAAAGATCCCCAAATTTCTAGGAAAACCCTAGAAATTAAATCAACCATGGTTATGAGCCTGAAGCTCTGACACCATGTGAGAAAGTATCAGCAACAACAGAATCACAACAAAACCTTTATTCAAACCAGAACCTCAGTTGGCATAGATTAAGCCAACAAACAATACACAATGTTTACAAGATCAAGTTATTATCAACAAGACAACAACCCAACAATTACAAAAAAGAAACAAATAAAAATAATGATCGTGAGAGAGTGAGTGTGTGAGAATGACTGCACACATAGTTGTGAGATGATATAAACCCTAAAAGGGTGAGAGGCATATATAGGAAGGAAAAGTACACCAAGCCCCCTCAACTTCTTTATCTTGAATAAATGCAGCAACATAACTCTCATAACACAAGATACTTTGAGATGTCCAAGAATGGCCCCTGACATACTATGTTGCAAGAAAGACAAAGCTAAAAAGATAATAAGCTACTGATAAGCTGATAAGCTTGACAAACGGATTATGTTAAATTATTTGAACAAAACCAACTTTTAATCTAACCATTCTAATTCTCTTAATATGATGGTTGCACCTATACCAACTATAAGCAAGATAAATATATTGATAAATAGACGTCAATATGTTGGTTTCAACTCGTTAAATTACAAAGGGAGTACTAAATCATAAATATTAAGTTTAGTCAAACAATATTGATTGCTTTTAAATATAATTACATATACTTTATGGAATTTGTTTTCATCCTTAAATTTCCAAATTGCCATTTCCAACACTTTACTCAACTTGCATGTCTATATTGTGGCTTAAGTCGGTTAAATAATCACTAAAAATCAAGTATGCTACTAAAGAGAACTTGAAAAAGTGACATAAGTACTTAACTCATCAATCAAGAGACATAGCTATAAATATATGTATGAATGTTTGTTTCAAGGGCTTTGATGGTTGTATTCTTCACATCTCTTATCAAGATGATTCAAGATAGTCACGATGTGTTTATCCTTCTACATGCATACTTTTTAAATTCTCCATTGTTTGTTTTAGGATTTAGAATATTGTATTAAATTATTGTATGCTTACATAAATAGAAAGGGAGGTCTCATTGAGCCACAACTGTCACAAGATGATCAAATAAGCTTTGCACAGACTCTGATGAATCAAATGTCACTTCTAAGTTCTAATGTTTGGCCAATTAACAGAAAAAACACAAACTTTTTTTTGAATATAACTAAAAGCCATATATATCAACTTTAAACAACATCAATAAATTAGATATTAAAAATCATACTTTTAGGCTATTGAGTTCTTCCATAAATAAATTGTGAAAATTATCTTCGGAATCACTACAATAAGAATTATATTGTAACAAATATTGTTCAATTTATTTAAAATGGCCCAATTGTTGGTTATGATTGAATGAAAAATTGGGTCGAAAACACTAAACCTCTAAAAGCCTAACCCCTGAAAAATCATAACCAATAAAAAACCCTAACCCCTAATCCGTAAGCCCAACTTCAAATCAAAGCATTTTCATGTAATAAAATGTCATATGGTTTCTCATAGTGGCGTGTCGAGATGATCAATCAAAGCACACAAAATACAAACCCACAACTTAAATACTTTCAAAAAACTTCAAATCAATCACAATTTAATAAGATGATGAATAGTATACCTTGAATTTATTAATCGAAAAATTACCTTTGATGAAACATACCGATCCATATTAATTTATGATCTTTTAGTCCTCATTGTGTTTTTAGGTATACTTTTGTTCGTGATTTTTGTTTCTTTGTTTTTTTGGCTGTCAGATGTTGGAAAGGGAGCAGAGGTCGCAGAGCTCACCGATGAGTGTCTAAATACTCATCATTTTTATTCCATCTCGACCGCAAAAACAAATAAAAACACTTTGAAAAGTCTCAAAAGATGTAAAAATATTTAGACTGTATTTTATGCATAAATTGTCAAATCTAGTCCCTGGTTACTCAAAACAAGTTAATTTTTCATAAAAGGCCCTCAGGGATTTTCAAGTTGTCAAAATTATCCTTATAAAGTTCAGTTTTGCAAAATGGCAACTTTAGTCCTTGAAGTTTCAAAGATTGACAGAATTTACCCCTGGACATTTTTAATTTGAAAATTATTATTTTTGGTCCTTGGGAAAATTAAACTTGTCAAAAATGGTCCTTATAATAAATTTTGGAAAATTACAGTTTCGGTCCCTTGGTTTTTGTGGAATTGCAAGTTTGGTCCTTGTTATTAATACCAAACCCTTTTGTATTATTAACCCTTGACCCTTGAACCCCTGCCAAAACAACTCGTGACCCCCCCAACTTGAACCCTTCCCATTAATATAACCCCACTCACCCTTTTCCCTCCAAAACCACTTTCTCCTTCACCCACCCTCTGCAAAACCGCACCACCCTCACCTCCAAAACACAACCCACACCTTATCCCTCCACCTCACCTAAAATGACCAAGAATCATTAAATGCTTCTTCTTCTTGCACTCAACCCTCCCTAACTAGCAAATATCATTTTGGCGCCAAAAGCCATCAATGGCTAATATCAACTCTAATGATCCAATGGCTCGATAAGAAGTGGAAATGATCGAGATGCAGAGAAAGCTTTTGGATGATAAATAGAAGAAGAGAAGGAGATGAGGAGTAGTTCTTAGTTTTTATTTTCTTACATGTCGTTTTTAATTTCCATGTCTTAATTAAGCTTTAAATTGTAACTTTTAATCTTCCTTGTACTCATTTAAGTCATCTCAATCAGTTGTAACTTATTTTCACTGATAATTCAAAGTTTGATCAAATTTACTGTTTTTACATTTTCTGTTATTAAATAGAATTTAAAATTGCTAAGTATCAAGCTTCAAATAGCTTTATTACAACTTATATAAGCTTATTCAAGCTGTTGATAGCTCTGAATAAGCTTATCAAACAGTTCCAAACAAAAGAGCATCCTGGTCAACGAAAGTCAAACTGTGGGAATTTTGGTTAAGCAGTTATGGAAATGGATTTGGGTTGATGCAGAGCTGGTTTTGGATTGGAATTGGTTTAAAATAGGGTAGTTTGGTGATGGTATAAGCTAGAAATAAGCTGGATCATTTGTGAGTACTTATTCTATTTTCATAACTAATATAGCCTGCATAAATTGTTTGAGTTTGAATCTGTGGGTAGAATTAGTTTTTATCTGTTCATTAAACTGTTATTAGGTTATATTGATTCGCTTTTAGTGTTAGCATAAGCTAGATAATCATTTAGGTAGAGTAATTGCAAAAATGCTTATAACTAGTGTTTGGATTAGGTTCTTTTTGAGATATAGGCTCAAGCTTATGATTAGTTAGGATTGCATTAGTCTACTTTAACATTATTAAGTCGGTCTAGTCATAAATTTGCATCCTAAACAACTCTAAGTCAAAATTGCTCTTTAACCGATCTCAAAAGCTTATCAGTTGGACTAGGATTTAGATTATTTGCATTTTAGGATTAGATCACTATAGCTTAGCTAAATTGAGTCAAGATACATCTAAATTCATCATCCACATTCCATTTAATTAGCTCATAAGTTCATAAAAGTCAAAATGCAATTTTGCTTCAAAAGTCAAAAGTGAGTTAAGTCGGTTTTGCCAATCTTTGTGGATTTTTCATATCTTCAATATCGATCAAAAGCTTTGAATTTTGGACTTAACAAGTTCAGTTGGTCTATTTTTGAAATCGATTTTGTTGAATTTTCTCAAGCCTTTATAAGCTCTAAATCGACTCTTCAAAAGAGCTTATTTGCTTGTGTCAAGCACTCAAAGATTAATGAAGGCAAACAACTTTATTGTAGGCTTTGCACAAGCTTCATTAAAGCTTGGTTAGGTCTCGAGATTTTGTACAAGTGGTCTTTGGTAGGTTGGTTAGAGATCACCATTTTGGTTTTCAACTTAGCTTATTATATAAGCTTGTGCTTAAGCTTAAACATAAGAGGTAGAAATTTGTTTGGATTTTAGGATTTGATTTAGTCATATCATTGTAGTTTGCAAATCATAAGTCTAGACTAGTTGATATAAGTTTGTTTCTAGTAGTTTTAGCATAAATTAGTTCTTGTCACACGCTTTCATTTGGTGCCTTTTAGTGTTCATTTGCTTATTATTAAGTGCTTATTCTCAAACAGTTTGCACTACGGCTTCATATTCTCACACATAAGCCATAGTTTCTATATTTTTCATAGATTTAGAATATTATTTTAGACTTTTCCTGCATTTTTCAGATTTTTCTAGTTCTGTTTGCTATTTTTCTTATTTTAAATCAGTTTTTAAGACTTTTTAAATAGCTTTTAATACAAATAAATCAGAAAAGTTTCAAAAAAATAAGTTTTCAATTTTCCTAGATTAAGATAAATATAAAAAGCCAAAAAAATATTTTTCCATAATTTTCCTAGTTTAAATAGTAATTTTTAGCAATTTAATTAGTTTTAAATAGTTTTTAAATCATAGAAATTAGATATTAAATCAGAAAATTACAAAATTAGTTTTGAAAATTCTCTTTAGTTATTTTAGATTTTTTAAAAATAGTTTTATAATTTTCCCATTAATTTTCATAATTTTTAGTATTTTAATTTAGTTTTAAAGTTTAAAATTAGTTTTTAATTCAAATTTATAAAAGAAAAATCAAGAAAATCCAACTTTAAAAATAGTGATAGCGTTTATTTAATATAATTTAGCTTTTTAATTTTCTTTTCAGCTTATTATTAAACACTTATATGTTTTTTATATTTTTCTTAAGTTTCTGTCATATTAAAGTATTTTTAGGAGTTTTCTCAGATTTTTCCTTTGTCATCTAGTATTATCATTAACCCCTTTTTCTGTTCAATATCACCCGATCACTACACGTTTAGCTATTCAACACACATTTCGTTGGGACTTAACGACCGGAAAACACTAAACTCTCCGGACTTAATTGCTTTGGTTTTAGACTGTTTGACTTTTATTACGGTTGACCATTCACAAGTGGTTGACTTGTGTAATAAACCCGACCGTTTGGGACCAATCAAATTTTGGCGCTGTTTCGGGAGTGCTAATAATCTTACGTTTAGCAGATTAGTGATTTGAATTTCACCTTGTTCATACCATCTATATATGTTTATATTTTCTTATAAAAATCCAAAATCCAAAACATCTTAAAAACCATAAAACCCAAAAGATTCTTCTTTCCCCATTTTCATAATTCTCTTGTTTCCTCGAGTTACGTCTAGTGCATGCTTTTCGCTCTTCTAGATCATTGAGTCCTTTTCATGATCTAGCGAAATTCTAGAAGACGCTCGTGAGACGTCCGCCCGAATAGTCGAACCCGAGATTCTTACTATTCCAAACAACAATATGGCGATTTAACGAACTATGGCGGAAATGCTCCGTGCACCCACCGAGGGTTATGGAGATGCCATCGCTTTACCAAAGAATCAATTCGATCACTTTGAATTGAAGACACATTTGATCCAACTTGTGTCTCACGAATCAATTCCACGGGTTTGATCGAGAAGACCCGTATGCACACATCCGTTGGTTTAACAAGTTGACCTCAACTATCAATTACAAGGATGTGCCACAAAAGTGATCAAATTAATGCTATTTCCGTTCTCACTGAGGGGCAGCCCGGAATTGGTCGAAAAAGAACCCCTCGAACCATCGAAACTGGGAGGATCTTGTTCAAAAGTTTGTCAATTATTTCTTTCCTCCATCAAAGACGACTAATCTTAAAATGAAATTTCGGATTTCGTCAAAATTTCGATGAAAACTTTGGAGAGGCATGGGAGAGATTCAAAGATCTCCTCAGAAATGCCCCATCATGAATTCACGAGCTTCAACAAGTTAATATCTTTTATAATGGGTTGAACGGTAACGATCAAGATTCTTTGAACGCAGCGGCCGGTGGCAATATCTTGAATCGTAAGCCTAAAGATGTGATTGAGATTTGCGAGAAAAATCAAAAGTTCCTATTTCTCGCAACAAAGTCAATATTCGAACACTCGCTTCTTCATCCGGTAACTCTTCCGAGTTAGCCGCCCATTAGCCGCTCTAACGGACGCCATCCGTTGTATGATGAAAGAGGTAAAGGAAATCAAAAGCGAAATTCATAAGCGGAACCAATCAAAGCCGTGAACAAGGTGTGTGAAACTTGTAGTGGTCTACACGCGATTATGATTGTCAAGCAACCGATGCTTCTTTTACCAAGTTCCATAGCTTCAGAAACCACAATCAATACCGACCACAAGTCGATCCTCAATACCTGCACCTAGCGGTATGACACCACCGGTTTTCCTCCTGCAAAACCATGGCAATCAAAATCGCTTTGTTCGAATCAAGGACAAAACTTCAATAACTCTCAAAATTTCAATCGAACCGGAACAATTTCAACCAACCATATCAAGCTCCAAATCGACAAAGTTATCAACAACCTTCTCAAGCTCCCTACCAAATGACTTCATGAAAATTACCGAGTCAAGCATACGCTCAATGCAAACTCGGATCAATAACATGAGAGTTGAGCTAAAAAGGAAATTGATACCACAATGTCTCGGCAGACAAATGAGTTGAAGAATATGATGAGCGGTTTCATGAACATGAATATGAACAAAGCTTCATCATCTTCCGGAGGACTCCCAAGCAACACAGCCCAAATCCAAATGCCGAGTTGAAAGCCGTCACCACTGTAGTGGTAAGACGCACAATGGACCTTCGACTCCAATGCCTCCTCCACCGTGAGCAATGATTCAAGTTACCAAGGATACAACGGACAAGGTGCATTTCTCAAGCCCATGGCATCAAGACACGTCCCACCTTCGTAGTCAAGCTTTAAGTCCGAACCCAAGTTCGAAGACAAATTCGAGCCGAAATGACTTCGTCCGGCTCAAAAGTCTAGTCGACTTCCTTACCCATCAAGATTGCATGATGAGAATCTCAAAGACAAAACCAAAGAGCAAATGGAAAATTTTTCCAAATTTTCAATGAACGCACTTTGATATAAGCTTCGTTGATGCTCTCGTTCTAATGCCCAAATTTGCATCCACGCTTAAAGGCTTATCGAGCAACAAAGATAAGTTATCCGAGATGGCTAAAACCCTCTCAATGAGCAATGCTCGCGGTCCTTCTCAAGAAGCTTCCCAAAAGCTTGAAGACCCCGGCAGTTTTTATCCGTGTGATTTCTTGGGATGGTTCAATGCTCCGCCTTGGCCGATCTTGGCGCAAGCATTAACCTCATGCCACTCTCGATATGGAAGAAACTGCTCTTCCTAAACTTACATCCACTTGTATGACACTCGAGCTAGCGGACCGCACTATAACTCGTCCACTTGGGATAGCCGAGGATGTCAGTGAAAGTAGGAAAGTTTCACTTTCCCACCGACTTTGTTGTAGTAGACTTTGATGCATCCTAGAGTTCCCTCATCTTACGGAGAGCTTTCTTGAGAACGAGCCGTGCTCTAATTGATGTATTTGTCAAGAGTTGACCATACGGGTTGACAACGAAGAACTCACGCTTAATATCAACCAAAACTCCAAACCTCTATCCAAACATAGTGTTGCCACAATTGATCAAAAATCGAAAGAATCAATGCAACACTCTCAAATTTCACGGTTAAGAGGAGTCACCAAAACGCATCGAGCTAAAAGCTTTGAAAATCAACCCCGGTTCAAACAAATGGTTTGAAAGTTGTACCAAGGAAGTCAAGAGTGTTCTTGATGATGATCTAGAATCGAGACTTTATCGGAAGTGGTGGAAATTGCTAGCTCTAAGAGCACACCACTTGTCCCACCTCCGAATCGCTTTATCGATCGAGTTTGTTAACTCGTGGATGAAACCAAACTCTCTTGATTTCATCTGGATTGGATGATGATGTTTGTGATCCAATGGGAGACATTCTTCCCATTGAAGAATTGCTCAAAATGATCCATCATCTCCTAGTCTTATTATTTCCGACTCTTCCATCCCTTTTCTCACTCCGGATGAGGAAGATGACAACTTTGGAATGAAGTCGATGCCTTTCTTAGTGATGAGTCAATTCCAACAGAATTGATAATACTTACTTTGATTCGGAAGGGACATCCTTTTCCGGAAAATCATTGATTGAAGAACCGTTTCCAACCCTCCCTACCGGAATTGCTGACAATCACCATACAAACTTCAAGACTAAGCTTAAAATGTCAAAATGGTGATTTGCTTTTTACTAATGAGGAATGGACTTGCATTCTCATGCACATCTTTATTCCATTCTTCACAGATGGTGTGGTTGCTCTTTCCCTTTCTCTTTCGGGAATGAGGACACCATCTTTGACCCCGTATCATCCTTTATAGTTTCTACTATTAACAATACCGCGGTTGTATCTCGTCGGTGTGGAACTTTCGATGTTCATATGTTTATTAACACCGTGAACGAAAGTCCGATCGAGATTGGTTTTCCACGTTGCTTCCCAAGAACAAATGAATACGGGTCGAGTCAAGCTAGCGACTCGGAAATCAAAAACAAGAGCACACAATATGGGTTTTCACCCGATTTCGACTTGTTTCTATTTTCTACCACCCTAGTGTGGGGAGTTGCCCCATTGTTGTATATAAGTTTTATCCAAAAAAAAAAAAAAAAAAAAAAATGGCCGTAGTATTTCCTTTTACGTTCTATGTTTCGGCATAACCACGGGTACTTTGAATATTGAGGGCAATATTCATTTCTAGTGTGGGGGAATTCTCACGAATTTTATCATGTAATTATACCACCCAATTCCCCATTTTGGCAAAAAAAAAAAAAAATTTTTGGAGTAAGTGTTTTGCACTTACTCACTTATGGTTATCATCCGCCATGTCTAATAAACAAAAGGATTGGCTAATCCAGAGCAAACGGCTCTTGGTAAAGATATCTCAAATCCGTTTACGGCTTGCAATTTGCCCAAAATTGTATGGTTTTCACCACCATATCTTTAATTAGTGAAGAGTTGGCTAGCCCGCAAGTTTATGGCTTGTGGTAAAGGCGGTTGGAAAACCATAATTGGCAATCGACTCACCAAAGATATTTTATCTAAGAGTTGGCTAGTCCGAAGCAAACGACTTCGGTAAAGACAAATCAAAACCGTTGAAAGTCGGTGAGTTGCTCAAAATCATTTGGTTATCATTGTACCAAGGTTCTTACTTGAACCGAAACAATTGGCTACTCAAGTAATGGCTTTTGGTAAAGAGATTCAAATCCATTAAGTTTTCTCAAAAGATTGCTAGGGACTAGCAATAGTTTAGTGTGGGGATTGATGAGTGTCTAAATACTCATCATTTTTATTCCATCTCTGACCGCAAAAACAATCAAAAACACTTTGAAAAGTCTCAAAAGATGAAAAAATATTTAGACGTATTTTATGCATAAATTGTCAAATCTAGTCCCCGGTTACTCAAAACAAGTTAATTTTTCATAAAAGGCCCTCGTGGATTTTCAAGTTGTCAAAATTATCCTTATAAAGTTCGGTTTTGCAAAATGACAACTTTAGTCCTTGAAGTTTCAAAGATTGATGAATTTACCCTGGACATTTTAATTTGAAAATTATTATTTTTGGTCCTTGGGAAAATTAAACTTGTCAAAAATGGTCCTTATAATAAATTTTGGAAAATTACAGCTTTGGTCCCTTGGTTTTTGGAATTGCAAGTTTGGTCCTTGTTATTAATACCAAACCCTTTTGTATTATTAACCTTGACCTTGAACCCCTGCTAAAACAACCTGTGACCCCCCCAACTTGAACCCTTCCCATTAATATAACCCCGCTCACCCTTTTCCCTCCAAAACCATTTTCTCCTTCACCCACCCTCTGCAAAACCATACCACCCCTCACCTCCAGCTCACAACCCACACCTTATCCCTCCACCTCACCTAAAACAGCCAAGAATCATTAAATGCTTCTTCTTCTTTGCACTCAACCCTCCCCAACTAGCAAATATCATTTTGGCGCCAAAAAGCCATCAACGGCTAATATCAACTCTAATGATCCAATGGCTCTGATAAGAAGTGGGAAATGATCAGAGATGTGAGAGAAAGCTTTTGGATGATAAATAGAAGAAGAGAAGGAGAGATGAGGAGTAGTTCTTAGTTTTTATTTTCTTACATGTCGTTTTTAATTTCCATGTCCTAATTAAGCTTTAAATTGTAACTTTTAATCTTCCTTATACTCATTTAAGTCATCTCAATCGCTTGTAACTTATTTTCACCGATAATTCAAAGTTTGATCAAATTTCTTGCTTTTACATTTTTCGTTATTAAATAGAATTTAAAATTGCTAAGTATCAAGCTTCAAATAGCTTTATTACAACTTATATAAGCTTATTCAAGTCGTTGATAGCTCGAATAAGCTTATCAAATGCCCAAACAAAAGAGCATCCTGGTCAACGAAAGTCAAACTGTGGGAATTTTGGTTAAGCAGTTATGGAAATGGATTTGGGTTGATGCAGAGCTGGTTTTGGATTGGAATTGGTTTAAAATAGGGTAGTTTGGTGATGGTATAAGCTGCAAATAAGCTGGATCATTTGTGAGTACTTATTCTATTTTCATAACTAATATAGCCTGCATAAATTGTTTGAGTTTGAATCTGTGGGTAGAATTAGTTTTTATCTGTTCATTAAACTGTTATTAGGTTATATTGATTCAGTTTTAGTGTTAGCATAAGCCAGATAATCATTTAGGTAGAGTAATTGCAAAACAGTTATAACTAGTGTTTGGATTAGGTTCTGTTTTGAGATATAGGTTCAAGCTTATGATTAGTTAGGATTGCATTAGTCTACTTTAGCATTATTAAGTCGGTCTCATCATAAATTTGCATCCTAAACAACTCTAAGTCAAAATTGCTCTTTAACTGATCTCAAAAGCTTATCAGTTGGACTAGGATTTAGATTATTTGCATTTTAGGATTAGATCACTATAGCTTAGCTAAATTGAGTCAAGATACATCTAAATTCATCATCCACATTCCATTTAATTAGCTCATAAGTTCATAAAAGTCAAAATGCAATTTCTGTTTCAAAAGTCAAAAGTGAGTTAAGTCAGTTTTTGCCAATCTTTGTGGATTTTTCATATCTTCAATATTGATCAAAAGCTTTCGGAATTTTGGACTTAACAAGTTCAGTTGGTCTATTTTTGAAATCTGATTTTTGTTGAATTTTCTCAAGCCTTTATAAGCTCTAAATCAGCTCTTCAAAAGAGCTTATTTGCCCTGTGTCAAGCACTCAAGATTAATGAAGTGCAAACAACTTTATTAGAGCTTTGCACAAGCTTCATTAAAGCTTGTTTAGGTCTGAGATTTGGTACAAGTGGTCTTTGGTAGGTTGGTTAGAGATCACCATTTTTGGTTTTCAACTTAGCTTATTATATAAGCTTGTGCTTAAGCTTAAACATAAGAGGTAGAGGCTGTTTGGATTTTAGGATTTGATTTAGTCATATCATTGTAGTTTGCAAATCATAAGTCTAGACTAGTTGATATAAGTTTGTTTCTAGTAGTTTTAGCATAAATTAGTTCTTGTCAGCTTCTGCTTTCATTTGGTGCCTTTTAGTGTTCATTTGCTTATTATTAAGTGCTTATTCTCAAACAGTTTGCACTATAGCTTCATATTCTCACACATAAGCCATAATTTCTATATTTTTCATAGATTTAGAATATTATTTTAGACTTTTCCTGAATTTTTCAGAGTTTTCTAGTTCTGTTTGCTATTTTCTTATTTTAAATCAGTTTTTAAGACTTTTTAAATAGCTTTTAATACAAATAAATCAGAAAAGTTTCAAAAAAATAAGTTTTCAATTTTCCTAGATTAAGATAAATATAAAAAGCCAAAAAAATATTTTTCCATAATTTTCCTAGTTTAAATAGTAATTTTTAGCAATTTAATTAGTTTTAAATAGTTTTTAAATCATAGAAATTAGAATATAAATCAGAAAAATACAAAATTAGTTTTGAAAATTCTCTTTAGTTATTTTAGATTTTTTTAAAATAGTTTTATAATTTTCCCATTAATTTTCATAATTTTTAGTATTTTAATTTAGTTTTAAAGTTTAAAATTAGTTTTTAATTCAAATTTATAAAAGAAAAATCAAGAAAATCCAACTTTAAAAATAGTGATAGCGTTTATTTAATATAATTTAGCTTTTTAATTTTTTTTCACTTATTATTAAACACTTATATGTTTTTATATTTTCTTAAGTTTCGTCATATTAAAGTATTTTTAGGAGTTTTCTCGATTTTTCCTTTGTCATCTAGTATTATCATTAACCCCTTTTTAGCCTCTTGTCTTATAAATACCCCTCGAATGGTCATTTGAGGGGTGTAAGTGTGTGTGTGTGTGTGTATTTTCTCTCAAGGAATATACAACTTATTGTTTGCATATCTTATCCTCTCACATATACGATTTATATATCATCAAGTCACCATTCATCTCATCTTTCTCATCTTATTTCTAAGCTTTGTTTGTGTTTGTTTCACGTGGTTAACGTGGTATTTGTGTTGGGTTTGCTTGGTAAAGTGATAAGGTTGATAAAACTAAGGTCCTACAATTGGTATAACGAGCCAGTTGTTGTTTTATCGATTGTGTGGTTTTGAATGTTTGTTTAAACTGCTTTTTAACCGCTTTTTATGTCTTGGAAATTTTTTTCCATCTTTTGAGGTTAACAGTTTATTCACTTGTATTTGTATCTTTTGGTCAAAGATGTCTAGTGGTCAATATCGATATCTGTCTTTGTGTCTCTTTTGGGGTCAAAACAAGATATAACATCTTATTAAACATCTTTTGTACCAAATCTGGGAAAACTTGTGGTCAAACATTCCGTTTCTATGGTCATATGGGTCAAAAAGAAAAGCTTTTATGCTTTTACGGGTTTTTGTATGAAGATGGACGGAGAAAGTGGTCGGAAATACTCGCCGGAAAAAGTCAACTGGGTCAAAACCCTAGTTTTCTACGCATAAGGATTATCTACAGTGAAAGTTACGCGTAGCTGTGAAGTTACGCGTGTAGAAAAAGTTCTGCCGTATGCGTTACGCTAAGCCGAGGCTTCGCCTAACTCGGCTTACGCTTAGCGGACTTACGCATAACTTACTTTACGCATAAGAATATGCTTACGCATAACGGGTTGAGAAAGCGTTACGCGTAGGCTTATGCATAAGCTGAAAAGAAAAGTTACGCGTGAGACCAAGACCACGCGACCTATACCATATACCATATCGACTCTCGACCTCAAGAGAACATCATCGGTCTCGAGCACAATATTGAAAATAAAATAGTCCACTTGACTCGATCATAACCCATAACACGAATCTATCACCACTTCAACATCTTAACCCGCTTCAATCAACTCTCAAACTATCACGACTCACTTAAAAGCGAAATAACAAGAAAGATCTCGGATATAACCAGCGGTATCCATCTACTACGAAGTGGACAAAAGACCACCCAATTGAACAAGTTATTGGTGAACCTTCAAGGCCAATTCAGACGAGGCGTAACTTGCCACCGATTGCGACTTATGCATTTACCTTTGCTCAATTAGCAATATAGAGCCAAAGAACATTCGTGAAGCAATGGCGGATCCGCATGGATAGAAGCAATGCGGGAGGAGCTTCTCAATACCGTCTTCATGACTCTTGGGAAATGGTTCCAAGACCCATTGACGTTCGCGTCATTGATCTCAAGTGGTTATGGAAAAACAAAAGGATGAATAGATGAGCGTAATTGCAACAAAGCTCGTCTTGTGGCAAAGGATACGAGACAAGAGGAAGGGATAGACTTTGAAGAGTCATTGGCGGTAGCTAGACTAGAAGCGATCAGAATATTCTTGGCCTATGCGACTCACAAAAACATCACGGTTTATCGGATGGACATTAAGACCGCGTTCTTGAATGGAACTACGAAGAAGAAGTGTATGTGAGTCGGCCGAAGGCTTCATAGACATGGAACATCCAGACTCGTCTACAAACTCAAAAGGCAATCTATGGTTTAAAACAAGCTCAGGGCGTGGTATAATGACATCCTCTTTCCTTATCCAAAACAATTTCACCAAAGGACAGTTGATCCTACCTTGTTTACACAAAAATGCAAAACGACATTTTGATTGTTGATTTATGTGGGCGACATCATCTTTGGGTCCGCTAATCCGAATCTTTCAAAACATTTGAAAATCTCATGAAAAGCAAATTTGAAATGTCCATGATGGGGAACTAAAATTCTTTCTTGGTTTACAAATACATCGGTCCCTCGTGGAATTTTTATAAATCAAGCTAAATACACAACCGAGATTTTGAAAAATCATGGTATGGACAATTGTGACTCGGTCCGAACACCAATGGTAACTTCACCAAAAATTGGAGCCGATTTGTTTGGGAAACCTATTGATCCGAAGAAATATCGGACATGATTGGTTCTCTCATGTACCTCACCGCTAGTCGACCGGATATTCATTTCTTTGTTTGCTTATTAGCGGTTTCGAGCTAAGCCTATCGAGCTGCGCCTCAAAGAGGTTAAGCGGATCTTCGGTGCACGAAGACATCCATTCATGGGACTTTGGTATCAGAAGGAATCGGATTTGATCTAATTGCCTTTTCGGATCACGGACCACGCGGTGATCAAGTTCTGACAAAAGTACATCCGGAGGAGCACAATTTTGGGTGAAAAGTTAGTCGGTGGTCTTCAAAGAAACAAGATTGCACCGCACTATCAACCGAAGGCGAGTATGTGTCTCTATCTGCGTGTTGTGCTCAAGTTCTATGGATGAGAACACAACTCGCGGATTATGGCTTTACTTTCGATAAAATACCTATGTATTGTGACTCGAAAAGTGCCATAGCCATATCATGCAATCTGTTCATCACTCGAAGACTAAGCATATCCGTGTCGCTATCACTTCATCAAAGAGTGCGTCGAAAATGGTGCTTGTTGAATTATTCTTCGTGAAGGCGATTACCAACTCGCCGATCTATTAACTAAAGCCCTTCCAAAAGAAAGGTTTGAGTATTTGGTTCGACGGATTGGAATCTGAAGCCTAACCCACGAGGAGTTAGAGCGTCTTCTCGAATCTTCTTGAAAATGATTTTCCAAAAGCTTATTGTAAATATTTTTGAAAAACAAAATACAAAATTTGAAAAACCAACAAAAGCAAAATATAAAATATAAAACTTTCAAAAATTCAAAAACAATATAAAATAAAAATCCAAAAATATTCTTCTACGACATGTCTCTCGTATAATCGATATTACATGCGTTTCTAGAAATGTCATTCAACAATGATACGGGCATGTACGGATGCTTGGCGAGAGTTCCTTAATATGTTTTCTAAAACATGTCGTTTCTCAAAATTTCTTAATAAAATGGCTTTCGTATACATCGAGACGAAACCGGACCGAAATGATGACTTTTGATTATTTTCAAATCAAAACTCGTGCTTTGATCGAAAAATGAGGTGTACGCTTGATGCACTACATTTAAAAATGGTGAAAATCATCATCATCTTGAGCACCTTTTCAAGATTGTTCAAAAGATTTTCAAAATCTTTCAAAATATTTTTATGCTCAAGATAACTCTCTAAAACCCTTTAATTGATTATGCTTTATTAAAGGGGAGTATAAAACAAAATGTTCCAAATTCATGCTTAAATCAAATCCGTTTGTCTACCCAAAGTTTCTAAATTGTTTTAATCCGTTGATATCAAAAATATCACTTATATGCTATTTTTGAGGGAGGAGCGTGATTAAATGTGATCAAAATCGTTGTTTGAATCTCAAAAGAGCTCGACTCGAGACGAAACCAATGAATTGACGAGCAATCATGTACCATCTCGAGAAACTTTCTATGACTTGACCGGGACGGTAATAATTTCAAGCTAGTTCTCTAGTGATGTAAGCGTGTCTCGAATCGGTCTAGTTCATTTAAAGTCGATCAATTCAAAAGTGCGAACTCTACCCTCTATAATGCGATTTGTCAAAACTTATGAGCACATGTGAAGGGGAGTGTTTACGAAAATATAAAACTCTCGAAGTGTTCCAAACATGTTTTCCATCAAAAACACTTTGAGAGATTTTCAAGAAAAATGGTTTTATGGCAACAATAGGACAGTCATGGAGTTATAAGGTGACTAAGAATAGGAAATTAGTCTATGATCCGCTTGAGCGGAGGGATCTACCCAAGGACATCACAAATAGTTAGTATTAGAAGTCCTTAGGAATGATTGAAAAAGGAGTAATGTGAGAAAGGAGAAAGAAGGGTTGAAGAATTAAAAGAAATGTAAAAGAAAGGGTGAAAAGAAATAGCCCTCCATATTCAACCTTAGGGCGAAACCGAGTTCAATACATATACTCTTGGTTGTCACTAGATGACCTTGGTATTGAAGACTAAGGCGTCATGGACCCGGTGGACGCATTGCACTAAACCTTCTAGCCACTCAATTCCTCTTAAAAGGATTTGTTTCATTCTCACTGGGAACCCTACATAATCTATCGACTTTCTCTTAGAGATTGTTGGTATTGAAGAAGGAGACCTCTCCCTAGTCTCCGCTCGGAAAACCAAAATGCACTATTGAGTCTAGAGCCACGAGATTCATCAAAAGATCTCATAGGAACACATGACATGACATCGCTTGTTGTTCATCAATAAGGGCACAAGTGATATATTATAGAGTCCTCGCAGTCTTAGCAATCTGCCGAACATTTATGAGGAGTTACAAGCGTAATCCTCGGTGATTGAATGGAAATTCTGCCGGGGTCAACATCAGCGACCACGACGGCAGTCGCTTCGGTAATTCTCCGTGGATTACGCTTAGTGTGTCTCAAGCGGTCTGATCGTGAAGTGATGTACGTACTTGACTCATCTGAATGTAGATGTACTTGGTATATCGCGTTATCTCACTTGTGGGACTCAGGTTCGAGGCGGCCTCTGTGAGAATTAGAGGCGTGTTTTCACACTATCTTTATAACACTCTCGAAATTCAAACTTATAAGTGCGGAATCCGCTTATTACTAACAATGTTTTATGTTTTCTTCTTATGGAAGCTCGGAGGCGGATGGATCGTGCGGACTTGCCACATGCTCATACCAACAACACATGAAAGTTCTCATCATAATCAAAGGAGATGATTCTTCGTCAATGTCAAAGAATCTACAAAGTTTAAAGACTCGAACTACATCATTGGTAACAAAAGAAAAATAGAAGCGTGAGCATGGTGGAGAAAGAAATGAAGAATGACGTGG
Source organism: Chrysanthemum lavandulifolium (assembly GCA_022545495.1). Lineage (NCBI taxonomy): Eukaryota > Viridiplantae > Streptophyta > Magnoliopsida > Asterales > Asteraceae > Chrysanthemum > Chrysanthemum lavandulifolium. The sequence goes on from CM040241.1 coordinate 208,352,669, forward strand.
AGACACCTAACCAGCGAAGTTGACAATGGCGAACAACCACATTATCGATCACAAAGCATGAAATCATCAAGTCAATATCACCCGATCACTACGTGGTACGTTGATTAGCTATTCACCCGATCACTACACGTTTAGACATTCGACTCGTTGGGACTTAACGACCGGGAAACACTAAACTCTCCGGACTTAATTGCTTTGGTTTTAGACTGTTTTACTTTTATTACGGTTGACCATTCACAAGTGGTTGACTTGTGTAATAAACCTGACCGTTTGAGACCAATCACTCACCCTTTGACTCATGACTAAAATTTAAATGTTTAGTTTTAACCCCTATACTATTGTATATTTACCCTATTTTTTAAAGGTTTTTGTTTTTATATTTTTGACACATATAACTTTATACTCACTTTCACCTTAAAACAATTTATTTATTTATTTATTTTTATTTTTATGGGACAAATTAGGAAAATTTTAAGATTTTCAAATTTAAAATCTTTTAAATAAAAAATAATAATTTAATTGTTATCTAATAAGAAAAATATTGATTTTTTTTTAAATGAAAAAGTCGCCACATGAAATTTTGTTTTATTATATAAAAAAAATTTGCTCGAAAGTACCCTCTCCCCAGCCCCACCCGCCAACTCCTAATTTTGGTGTAACGTATGTTGCGAACATTTGAGATTCTTAGAGGGTTGGGACGTGCATTACGGGGTCTTATGGTTGTTAGGTTGACATCTCATAGGTGTTTCTAGCACTTTTTGGGTTGTTTTTTTTTTCCGTATATATGTGTTCCAAAAATATAAATAGATAGAATATACTCATACTAGTTTACACATGTTTCATCATACTTCATGCACCAACATTTCACCCGAAGTTAAGATGAGTGTATATTCTGTATCACTAAATACAATATTATATTCTGGGCTTTAGTAACCAATATTTTTATTATACTTTACCATTTTATTGTAATATAATACATTTACCTTCATCATATCGTTGTATCATGATGAAAACAATGAGGCCGTCCATCTTTTTATGCATGATACAAAAGATTTTATCCTACTTATCTTTGGTTTTGTTCGCCGTCTTTGATTCTGTTATCACTATATACACCTCTTTACTTTATAGTGTAAAAATCATCCTATTTTTCACAGATAACAAAGCTTGCTAGAGCGAAAAAAGTTAGATATCAGAAATGGCAAACACCAAAGCTTTCACAATTTTCAGCCTCATTCTCTTGCTTTCATTTGTTCTCATTATCTCGATCGGAGAAAGTAGAATGACTATTAGCAAAAGTAATTAGTTCCATCAACGTACAATTATGTTTACGTATTGAACTTTTAGTACCTTGCGTGTACAATTGCCATCATCTTATAAGTATTTGAACAATCTTTAGGTTGCATTTATCTTAATGCTTGTAATGTTATATATATTGTTTTGGTTGTTAATAGGGTCTTCGAACAAATTAACATTGGTGTGTAACAAGATATATGGGACACAAGTTGGAGACACATGCTTCAGTATCATAGAGGCCTTCCACCTTACAGATGCTTCCTTCAATACATTTAATCCTAATTTGAACTGCAACAAGGTATTTGTTGGAGAATGGTTGTGCATTGATGGTTCTACGAAATAATGACTTAAAGTAACAATGGTTCACACTGGTTTTATTTTACCTTGTTAGTGATTGGTGCTTCATGAATAATAAAGTACTTTTTAATATATCTTGTGTTTCTTTTCTTATTCCTCAACTCTATCAAGAACATTGTTATTCAACTTGTGGATATAGTGTGGTATATTGGGTTATATTCTATGCATTATCCTTTTTATGTTTTAACAAGCAACATTTAGCTTAAACCCTGTAAAAATTACTTGGGATTGATCTTAAACTCATATTTTTGTACATTGGACGCCAACTTTAAATTATCATTTAACTTGGTTGTAAATACGGCTCCTCAGTGTTTTCCAAATCCAAAAACTCTGACGGTTTTTAAAATCCAAAAACTAAACAGCCTATACTCATAGGTTTAAAAAATAAGCTGAAAATGGGCTTACAAAACACAACCGACACCACATAAGCTGATAAACAAACACTCCCTTAAAAATCCCTAATTATCTGGATATCAATACACATGGGTAGATAGATCATGAAAAATCATTTTCCAATTCAAAGTACTCTGTAATAAATACTTCTTCCTTGGTACTAATTTTAATTTAAATAGTAAATTTTGTATTTGGGGGAAGCCGAAGTAGTGGGCTATGACTCCAAGTCATAATGAAACACAAAGAAGCCATTTTTTCACAAGAAATGTGATATCCCATGTCGACCAAGTAACAACCATGTCAGCAAAAACCAAACAAAAGCAACAAGCGGTAAATGCATTGAATTCCCAGTGACAGTTTGATCTGAAGAAACTAGTCAATGGGAGGTTTATTGACAAAAACTAAAAACACACTACAGTTCAATGATTTCTATTTCAGCTGTTGGAGATGCTCGATGGAGTGTCAACAACTTCTTAGCAAACATCAACTGTTCACGATCACCACGACCAAACAAACTGAAACGAACAATCATCTTCTTTAACAAACGAGAACTAGCCAGTAAAGACTTGATCAAACATACGTCATTCTCTAAATCCTTAATATATCCTAAATCCACTTCTTTGAGCTGCAACTGCCCCATTTCCCCCCAATCTACCTCTGTTGAACAAACTATAGGCACTCGGACCGCGTCATCAGATCTATAGAGACTAGAAAATATAGAGTATACAGATGCACAACAATGAGATTTCAAGATGATTAATAATTTAATACAATAATAAGCAAATATAAAAGGCAGTCCACTCACACAGATCACCAAGGTCTCCAAATTTGGGAACCACGGACCAATTCAATAGCAAATGGTAACCTATTATCACTCTTAATGCTTGTATCGCATAATTTGAATTTCTTGAGGCACCGTAAGGTGATCAGGGCGCTCTTTTCAGCATCTAATAATAACTGGAAGAAAAAGAGATCGGTGCATATATAGAAAACCGATTTAATAGTAAGACATGTTGGTCCCAAATTGTGTGAGTCTATATGAAATGCAAACAATAAACTTGAATAACTAAAAATCGTCTAACTATTATAATGTTACATGCTGCGAGTATATGTACTAAACGAAGGGGTATTCCCCAACCATTGTGTAGGTTAGATTTGTAACCGTTTTTAACTAACTACCATTAACCGTCCATAAACCGTTTTTCGATTATATAACTAACTATAACTACTTTTAACCGCCAAGCGGTTGTAGACTATGTATCGACCAAGTTTGGTCCTTGGTGTTTGAAGCAATGCCGAGATTAGTGTTCACAATCTCCTCCTTAATCTTGATCGTTGCTTCGTCCTAAGTTTTGGACTCCGAGCATTTGTCGCATAGTCACGAACTTTAGTCTTGGTAAAGATTTTGTTAAGATATATGCTCTTTGTAGTTCTCCACTAACGTGTTCCACTTTAATATGACCATTCTCTACGCATTCACGAATGAAATGATAGCGAATGTCTATGTGCTTGCTCCTTCCATGAAAAACTGGGTTCTTTACGAGTGCTATAGCTGATATGTTGTCAACTCTAAGTGTTGTCCTTTTTTCTTCCAATCCAGTTAGTTCACTGAGTAAACGTTTTAACTATAAGGCTTGACATGTTGCTGCAGTAGCCGCCATGAATTCTGTAACACCCCCAAAAATGGTTTGCAGCGGAAGAAAAGGTTTTTGGGATGTTACTCAATTGGATCATAACACAAAGTGAAAAATAAAGATTTTTCTTAAAAGATTTCATTCATTGAAGTAAAATAGAGTTTACAAAGGTTGATTTGTTGCCGAAAAATAGCCCATTAATAAAATGTGGTCCCCATACGTAAATCAGAGTCATCTATGACCATGCCATGCCAACGCCCAAGCGCCTCCAGAGTTAGCTATCGCCTTTTCATCCTGAAAATACATGCTAAAAAGTCAACACCATGGTTGAGTGAATTCATAGGTTTAGTAAATAAGCAGTTGATCACAAGATTTTCAAGTTTTAAAAGAAGCCATAGGCTACGTTGTTATACGCCCATAAAAGATAGTTGATATTATTGCACTAAGCTCATGACACCAAGGCTCAACTGCATACACCTAATTACCGGTGTACGTAATAATATGCCCCCAAGAGGTAATTGCCAATTACCTAAGAGATTCAAATATGGTGCGCCCCGGTTATTTCCGATAACCGAGTCGGGGTCGTTAATTCCCATAGTACTATCCACAATATTTGCGCTCACTCGCAAGTGACTAATGGTTCATGATGAAGGGGTCTTTTGGCAAACAACTTAGGCAGAGTCATAATATCAAGAGAACAGCAAACAGTTTTCAAGCAATTGTGATCATAAAAGTAGTAGTAGCATGTATTCTCCCCCAAGGAGTTTATAAAACAGTTAAAAGAGTAAAAGTGGGGCTATGAACTCACCTTGGTTTGTGGAAATGTAAGACATCACAATTAACATCAAGTAATAAACGTGCACGGCTCCGACACGCAACCTAAATAAGTATGGTGTGGTTTTTAGTCTAAGTCTTGTATTCAACAACAACGTTTGTAAGTTTACAAATATTTATGTTTTTGAAATGCTTGAAGTTCAAAAGCAAAAGTATTTGGATCTTTAAAATGCTTGGAGTTAAAGACAAATATTTTAAATATTTGTTTTATAACATTTTATGTAAAGTTTCATGAGTTATTTTGATTGTTGTTAAGGATTGAAAATGTAGTTGCGAAAATAATTCGCACGTCTTGGCTCTTGGAAAAGATATACGAAACTTTCGTATAAGAGTTGACTCGTATAGTGACTCAATTATACTCACTCCAAATAAGGAATGGATGATCGACACAGTCGAGAAAAGTACTGACGCGTACTTGAGTCGAGAAGGAATGACAAAAAGGAGTTAAGGACATAGCGATAAGGACAATGTCGATAGAGAAAGACAATTAGTACGTTTCGGCGTTTACCCCATGCTCCCAAATAGTTTGTATAAAACATACATGTTTTATAAATAAGGTTATGTTTGAATTTGCAATTCGAACAATAAAGTTTTACTACATAAAAGTAATACATGATTGGTATTTTGTCGAGTTTTATAAAAATAAAAAGAGATTTGGATTTAAATATAAGTTTAGAACGTTTTTACAAATTTCGGCATGACCCGACCACTTATACAACATGCCCAAGTCATCGTGACTTTATAACACTCATGTTGCAAACAATATTTCTCGAAAAGTTTATAATTGATAAGTTGTTATTAGTTGAATAAGTGTTTATTGTATATTTTAGGTTTGTTACGAGTCTAATATATTAAATTCTTTACGAGTTTAATATATTGTATCGTCTCAAGTCCAAAATGTCCAATAAATGCTCATACAACTACAAACGTTCGTCCAAAATAATCCAAAATCAATTTTAATAATTTTCGTCCAATAACGTCCAAATCCAATGATCAAATCCAAGCATAGGCTTTAATAAGTATTTCCAAGTCCAAAATATTTAATCCGTTAAGTATTTGTTTTGTCCAATTATCCAAATCAAAATCATATCCCATATTAATCCCGAGTAGTGATCCAATAAGTATCCGAAACGTCATCGACTAAAAAAAAGGAATAGAAGTTACGTTAATAAACGTAGAACGAAGGAAGTAACAACAAATAGAAATAAATAACACACATCGTTGGGCTTTTGGGCCCAAAATGATGCTAATGGGCTACTTAGCCCATTAACCACAACCAAACAATAATTATACTAGTTTTAGTTATAAAACGAACAAGTTTTAGCAATTACGGCTAGGACTAACTCAAGATTTTCGTAACCTTGTAAATGATTCACATACATTTCTTTTAGGCCGAAAAATAATTCCAAGTCCCCACGACACTTTGTGTGTCGTGGTACACATAACGACATTTACCGAAAGTGTCGTTTTCAACACAATAATCCACAATTTATTTACCACGGCTAAACTAGCTTTTCAAAAATACTATATCGACTACTACAATTTTACGACTTACTAACGGTGACCAAATGGTTTCGAAAAATAGATTGTCGCGAGACCATGACTCCCATGAGCCATGGCTCACACCAACGATGCCAACAAAATTTTACCTTATCGTTAATAATCAACCACACCTTGGTCGTGACTCTCCCTTGAGTCACGGCTCAACCACAAATGACCAAAAACCTTTCTAAGGTTCGGCTACACAAAAGAATTTCAGTCGTGACTCCCATGAGTCACGAATCACCACTGTACGAGACCCCCATCAAACTGATACGCAAATAAATAAGCAACGAAAAATCTAAACGACATTAAACTTGATATAAACCAAACATATACGCACGAAATAATAATAATAAACACAAATCAACAATGGGTACGAGTCAACTCAACTCGTGAGTTGACTCGGACGAGTCGAGTTGACTCAGTAGTGAGTTGAGCGAGTTAAGAGCCAAGAACAACATATCCACTCGTTTTAATGATAAAACATTAAGTTTTTATAATAAAAACGTTTATATTAATTAAACCCGTTTAGGGTTTGAAGAAAAATGAAGAAATAATACGGAATAGCAGCGCGTGGCTCTTACCAACGAGAGAGGAAGAGGAGAAGGGTGGTGGCTAGGCGGCGGCAGTTGGTGGTGAGCGGCGGTGGGCTTCAAAAACAACCAAAACGCGTTCCTTTTGAACCCAGACGCTCCAGAAACGTCCCTTGGGTCTTGATCTACTCGTTGGAACAAGAAAATGGTTGGCCGGAATTTTGGCCGGAACCGGCGACGGCGCCGGAAAAAGGTTTTCCGGTGGTTGTGATATATCAAAATGAGGAAAACCTAATTTTGGGTTTATATACCCCGCGAGGGCTAAACATAGACAAAAGAAAGATCATGGGGCGGTGGTGTAATTTTAATAAAGGCGGTTTGAAACTTTGGTTATTTTATAAATAATTCTTGTGGGGCCCATTTGACGTAGCAAACGACCGATTAAAAATACGGGACTTGCGCCATTGCGTACGAAATAATTTTTCTGATAAAAATGAGTATTCATATGTATAGTTTTCTCGAATTTAAATTAATTAATAAATCAAATTAATTTAAGAGTTTAAAGTCGCGCAGGCTCATTTATTTCGTAGTTTTTGCGTTTCACGAGATATCCTCTCGTTTTTAAGCTCCATTAGGATTGGGAAAGTTCGAAAGCAGTGCCTTGAGAATAATGAATATAATTTATTATTAACATCAGTCTGTAAAATTTTGGTTTTTTGTTTGAATGGAAATAATTCCATAACGAGAAATGTATATACGAAATACGTATAAAACGAGTTGAATTGTGTATCATTGCATAAAATGCGACACAATGAGAGTAGGAAAGAGTGGGAAGTTAAAACGTGAACTTCTTCGAAGTTTTGGTATTTTATTTACGTTTTACAACGTGAATTGGAATATTTCAGTTACACGTTGGAAACGGTTAACGTACAAAATATGTTTTCGGGTGTGTTTTTATAAAAGTGATATAAAAACATTAATATGAACTCGAACATGAGTTTATTTAATTATTTTCATAACTAATTGAGTGTCGGTTTTTATGTTTTACGAGAAAATCTATCGTTTTTGATTCAAATAAGCTCGGAAAAATCCAGAAGTAAAACTTAGGAAATAAATACTATCATTTATTGTTAAAAATTTGTTTGAAATTTTTACGGGGTGTTATAAATTCTGATTCACATGATGAGAGTGCCATTGTTGGTTGCTTCTGACTACACCAGGTAATAGGTGACTCTCCAAAGTAAAATACTATTCCAATAGTTCATTTTCTTTGATCTGTATTGATTCCATAACTACTGTTATTGTATCCTGTAATCTTGCAGCCGCCTTCTTTATTGTATATTATGCCATGCTCCTTTGTTCCTTTGATGTATCAAGTTGGAATCACTCCTAAACTATATTTCAAGTGTTTGTAATTAACACATAATAGGTTGCTTAATTTGGCTTTTATGTTTGTATTTATGGCAAGGCTTATGCAGAAAGCCCATAAGCCTTGACCCAAGCCCAATAAGGAAAGGAAGGGAATTTGTGTGTTGCCCTAGTTCCTTTCCCTATATAAAGACTTGTAAACCTTCCTTAGAAGGTTGGTTGTTCCCTTAATACATTTTCTCTACGCATAACCTTTGCATATTCATACGTGTTTATGTGTTGAGTGTTCATCCGATCACTTCTTGTCTCATTTCTTACATATTGATGCTTGTGTTACATTATGGTGACCTAACAGTGGTATCATTCGTCATCTAGTTGGGTGAAACATATTTGTTTTTTTGAAGATTGTTTAGATACGCGTGGGTTTCTCGTTCATAAACTTTCATACGCAAAAAGCTTTCATTTTTTCACTTAAAAACTCAAGATTTTTGTACTTTAAGGCTCATTTAGTGTTAACGTTAAAGTTTTTAGCATCAAGTTTGAAACTTTACGTGTGTAAAATCATTTTTGAGCATGCTTTTGAACTTATACTTCTGTCTACGCTTAAGGTGAAAAAGTGTGTTAGATCATCAAGTTTTTAACTTTTGTGTTATTTTGGTGATATTGAAGCTTTTTCATCATTAAAATCAGGTTTCTAAACACTTTTGGGCATAAAATCAGTTTCTGGTGATAGTTGGTACTTTCTACTCGTAACAAAACCCTAGTTTTACTCGTAAGCTTCAAAGTCTATGCCTAAGCATCTGTTACGCATTCTCATCATTTGATCTTCAGTGCTATTGGTTTACTCGGTGTTTTCTTGCTTGGATAAGCCTGAAAACACTTCGACTTTGGATATCTTTTACACTGGTATAAGTGTAAAGGATTTTTGGGCAAAACCCTAGTTTTATGCCTAAGCTAAAATCTTACGCGTAGAATTCTCTTTGCCTAAGCATTTCTTACGCCTAAGCTTGTCTTACGCAGAAGCAAATATTATGCATAAGGATTCTAATACTAAGCCTTTTGTTTACGCCTAAGCTACGTTTTCCTCAAGTATATGCTAAGCTATTCCTATTCTTCTACGCGTAAGTTGGTTTTTACGATAAGGTGCTTTACGTTGGTTTCTAAGCATAAGGTTACTTCATCAACATTGTTTCATTCGACTACAAAGATCCATCATCAACACAAGTTTTAAGATGTCTCAACCACCATACTCTAGCTACTTCCCTCATGTGTATCCTCAACAACAACAACAATTCTATCAACAATATCCTCCACCATCTCCACAACAAGTGCAACAATTTCAAAAACATGGAGCAATTCCTCTTCAACCACAAATGGTTCCTCCAAATCCTAGTCAACAAATACAACACTACACATACTTCCAAAATCAGTATCCAACCAAGTATGCTATGAATGGTACAACACCAAAGGAACCATCTTGGTTTGCAAAGATGTGTGAAGCTTTAAGTAGCCAACAATCCATTCATGAAGCTGGATTCCTTGACAGACCTCCAATGCTCACTCCCGGTAACTACGATCAATGGGTGATAAGGTTCTTTAGGTTTTGTGATCTAAAGAAGCCACATGGAAAATTTTTGAAGAAGGTCATCCTTGAAGGTCCTTTTCAGATGCCTACCCTCACTGTACCCGAAGATCCGAATGCTAATCCACCAGGAGATGATGTCACCAACGTTGTCGGTCTTGATCAACTTACTACTGACCAACTTCTACACTTAGAAGCCGATGAACTTGCAATGCAATATATCCTTTTGGGATTACCCAATCCGATATGTTAGGAATTAGAAATTCCAGGTATTAAAGAGTCGGTCACCTCAAGTATATGTAATCGTTAGAAAGCTCGTAGTCGTAGTTATTTTAAGCTAAGTAGTATTTAGTTAAGTAACACCGTGGAGGACGGACGGGTCTTTACCCATTGTATGCACGATCCATGACCCGTTGTGTGTGTCGTTTTATTGTAAGATATAAATACTCTACCTTCAAGGTAGAGTTGGAGCTCATAATAATATCTTTCACTTTTCTCACTAAGTTCCTAAACCTCTAACTTTCTCTCTAAAACACTCTTGTACGCCTACTTGTGTTAATGGTTTGATGTGTATGTGAAATCCAATATCTTACAATTGGTATCAAGAGCCATGGTTAGATCATATCTTACATAGCTTTGGATTTCTAGTGGTTTTAGGTGGTTTTTGAGTTTGAAAAAGTTTAGTGGTTTGTGCATTATTTGGTTGATTTCTAGTGTTAAAGTTTGGATTTTGATAGTACTTTTGTGTTTAGAATCATTTCAAGTGTTTAGGTTTTGATTTAGAAGGTTTGAATCATAGTGGTTGGGTTGTTTTTGGATTGAAAAGTGGTGTTTATGTGTTTTTCATGCTAGCGACTTGAGCCACGGAAAAGCTTTCTTGGTAGCGACTTGCTTTACAATTTGGTAGCGAGTTGTAGTTGAAATCCATAGCGAGTTAGGGTTAGCGACTTGTCTAGTAAGACAAGCCGACAAACAAGACAGATTAGTGGATTCTCCACTACAGTAGCGACTTGGTTTAAGTTAGCGACTTGTACTTTATATTGTTAGCGACTTGGTGTTAGCGAGTTGGTACCTAGCGAGTTGCTATTTAGCGACTTGAATATTTAGCGACTTGGTGCTTAGCAATTCTTGCCAAAATTTTGTTAACGACTTGGTTTGTAGCGAGTTGTTATATAGCGACTTGGAACTCTAGCGACTTAGCACTTAGCGACTTGGTTCTTGTGTTGTCCTAGTGACTTAGGTGATTTCCTTTAAATACGGTTTTCTCTTGATTCGGTAAAATCCCGTGAAAGAATCTATTTCCGGTTTAATCATAGAGTTTTAAAATCCCGTTTAATCTGTTAACATGTCTTCCAACGTTCCTACAATCATTTCCACCTTTGTCAGGGGCGTTCAGCGGTTGGCTCGGATACTCGTCCACCGATGCTTAATGAACCGACTACGACTCTTGGGCTCAACGAATCGATTGTCTTGTCTTGGAAAAGAAAATGGGGTTAACATTCTCAAATCCATTGATGAAGGACCTTACCGAGTTGAAACTACTAGAGATGTACTTGATACTCATGAAGATGGAACTTTGATTTACGGAATGGACGGACCAAAGATGTATGATGAGCTTGACGATAAGGAGAAAAGAGATTCGATGCGATATCCGAGCTTCCAACATTATACCGCAAGGTCTACCAAAGGACATCTACAAGCTTATCAATCACAACACCGAGGCAAAAGTCGTATGGGATAATGTCAAGATGCTTCTTTCGGTTTCGAGCTAACTGTTGAAGATCGAGAATCACAATTGTATGATGAATTTGAGCACTTCAAGATGAAACCGGATGAAAGTGTCTATGAGTACTATGTGAGATTTCATAAGTCGGTGAATGACATGAGGAACATCGAATGACTATGCCTAACATTCAATTGAACTCAAAATTTGTAAACAACATGAATCCCGAATGGCACAAATTTGTTACTACGTGAAGCTCACTAAAGGATTGAAGAATACGAATTATGAGCAACTCTATGCCTTCCTTCTTCAAAATGAGAGGCATGCCATGTTTGAAAAGAGGATTCTAGATCGGTTCAAAGCTCGGGAGAAGCAAGTTCAACAAATGTCTCAACCGCCTTCTACTCAAACATCGGAATCACAACCAAAGCCTCACAAGTCATACCCATGGGTAATGGTAATCACAAACTCATTCCCGATCCCATGTTCAAACAAGGCGATCTTTGATGCACACGTGGAAACTTCATTAATCAACTAGCTCTTCCGATTAGTCAAAACATGAACTCTCTTCCACACACCAACAATAATCTCGAAGCGCTTCCAATCTACATAATCAAGCCACCGCCGAGATGGGAAGGTTATGGTGCAACCGGTTCAAGAACGGCAAGTCTGAACAAGCAAGAGGTGGAGTGGTAGAGGTTATGTTGGTAATCGAATCGAGGAAGGAATGGAAATCAAGGTCAAGCTAAGCCGATCAAATGCTATAACTATGGTGGTGAGGACACATTGCAAGGCGCACATCTCCAAAGCGTCCCAGAATCGCCGATTACTTGAGAGATAAGATGTTGCTTGTACAAGCTCGGGATAATGGTCTTGCTTTGGATGAAGAGGAGTTGTTGTTTCTTCTTCGAGGCAATGCCAAGACCTATGATGCGAGATGTGGATGAGCGACCAATTCGGAGATAGGTCACAATCATCGAATGCCTTTCAAGTCGCTAAGCGTGATGCATACGAATCGATGTGGATGATGGACCTCTCGCACACACAATTTTATGGCTAGCATCTCTCCAATGGTTTCTCCCAAGGTCTCTTCTTCACCACAAGTGGCCCATCCAAAGACAAACTCATCTCGGAGGTATTAAAACTATACGATAATGTTGATGTGCAAAGATGCATGACAAAGTACAATCAATGAAACTATTGAATCAAATATTGAAAATATGGGTAATATCAATGTTGTCCCATATGATCAATATGTGAAACAAAGTAATAGTGAGGTTTGTACCAAGTAATGCATCTTCCGATCAATAATGACTATGTCTTTGATGAATTCACTGCATATGCTCCTGATGATTCTATTGCCTCTGAACTAAATGCCTATAAAGAACGTGTTGCGATTTATGAACAACGTGCAAAATTTGAGTTGACCACCCGTGAGCAGGAAATGGATGACCAAATGCGTACAACTATTAGAAAAAGTAGGTTTAGAGAAGAAGTATTAAAACAAGAGTTAAACTCCTTACAAGAAAAGCTTTCTAAAACGGCTAAGCAAAAGCAAGAACTTCAAGAAAATGTTAAAATGCTTAAGCAAGAATTCAGTGCTAAGGAATCAAAACTTTTGAATGATTTTTCTAATCTAAAAACCTTGAAAAACAAGCTTGAAAATAAGTTGTGCGTACAAGGAAATACCATTCGATCGCTCACTTAATCACTAAGCATAGAGTCTTAGCGATAAGCATAGCATTCCCTTGTTGAGGAACCAAATCCAGAGGTCATTAAAAGGCTAGAAATGCTCATAAGGTTCTTTATGATGGCAATGAAATCCTTAAACCTAGACGAAACCTAGTTGCGTTGAGTGCACCGAGGAAGATATGAAATCGATGAAGTCACTAGGAAAAGATGAACAAGAAATTAGATGATCCTAAATGTAAAGAGAAGAAAATAAAGATCACACCCATGATTACAAGAAGGAAAAATGGATTTCCTTGAACAAGTTTAAGCCTCGAGACATTGTTGACTCCCGAACAAGTTTTATGGAAAATGGATTTAGATAAAGAAAAGTTGAAAATATTGTTGAAACAAACCCTCCCTTTGGAAAATTCCTAGAGCGACGGTGTATCCTCCTAATACACCAATGAATCTTGTTCCTAGAACAATTGCCACTAAAAGCAAGACCTTAATTAGTCAATATGTTATCTTTCAACTATTTGTTGATTTTGAGAAAACTTGCAAGAAAAGGATCACACCCATTGGTATAATCGAAGGAGAAAGGGTTTTGAGCAAGCGAAAGAATGTTATTTAATCGAAGTCATGCCTTTCTTTAAACTGCTAAAAGATCATTTTGAAAGTCTTAAAAAGGGAATGAACTTAGACATTAAAGAAATGGAAAAGGAGTTTGATGCAATGATAGTTGAGGTTAGTAACTATGAGCGAGCACTAAAATATAATGAAATTGAGAGAAAGAACTTGCATACTTTAAATGAGACTCTTATTACTGAATGTGTTGCTCAAGATATGTTTTTCATCGCTACAAATTGTTCTATTAATGCTTCCCAATTTCATGAACTATCTGTTGCCTCGAAAGTCTCCCATGATCGTGTCATTGAGCTTGAAAAACTAATTACGAACTAAATAAGAAAATTGAACTGGATGATCACGACAATTTGGTTAAACATTTTTCTAAACTAGAAGTTGAGCATTTTAATTTACAACTAAAATATCAACATCTTAAAGAAAATGTCAAAACTTCAAATATCAAGACATCCTCGGATGCTCCGAGTTTGATGCGGTTTTCAAATTAACAAACGTGATGAGCAGATTCAAGCTCATTGCAACACGATCGAAAGATGAAAGCCCAAATCTCTCAATTAAAGGGTCAAACGAACAATATGACAGGCTCACAAATGCCTCCTCCTTTAGATTCTCAGAATTCTCAAAAGTTTCATCTTCAAAACTTAGTAAATGCATTACAAAAGGAAAATGAAAGTTTTCTAGAAGAAAATGAAAAGGTTAAACGTCATTTCAATGAGTTATTTGAATCTTTAAAGGTCACTCGTAACAAAAATAACGAAACGGTAGCCTCGTTACAAAAAGAAATTGAGAATCTAAAGAGTCAGGTAAAAGGGAAGATGCCAATGACCAATGGGGAGAATGGTGTATCAAAGGTACATGTCTGTAATAAATATGCTTTGTCTGTGAAATATGTTCCTCCTCATCTTAGGAATAACAAACTTGCTATTCAAACATATTTCTCACATCTTAAGGACAGCCTAGAATGTCTCTGTGAGATTGTAGAAGAGGATAAGTTAGATAAACCAGATGATAATGCAATTGGCCATGCATGCCTATATGCCAAACGATCTCAAGAACTTCTAGAATGCCTAATTACAATATGTCCTAAATCCTTAGGTGAGCAAGTCAATCCCTTGATACCGTGCTCTATGCCTAGTGCCAAGCATGCAAGTCATTCAATGACAAATGTTATGAAGGTGAACCCTAATGTGCCTTCAAGCAGTTCAGATTCCAAATCTGTTAGTGCTAAGAATGTGAACTCGAGTGTGCCCTCTAGGTGTTCAAATCCCAGCAAATCAAGCGTTAAAAAAGTTAATCTTAGTGTGCCTACATGTAGTTCAGATCCCAACACATCTAAACAGGTGAAGCAAATAGTAGCAAAACCAACTAATGTTCCCATTCCCTCTACAGGAGTAATCAGTGACATTAAAGCAAGCAGGTCAAAGTCTCAAGACAATACAAGGAATGATAGGACCTCGCAAGCTAAGAATGTGCATTGGAAGAGAGTAGAAGACCAACCTAGGAACTTTAAGTTTGAGCCGAATAAAACGAATCGTGTTGATTCTAGTATTAGCCATAGGCGTCTTGTAATTAATTCAATTCGATACTATTTGCAAACCTTGTATTGATGTCCGCTTGAATTTCATTTCTAATCATGAATGTGGTGTTAATGTTTTGCCTAATGATGTTAATTGTCTAGTTAATATTGTTAATGCTAATTATCATGCTAAGAAGGCAAAAGGCAAAGGAGAAAGAAAGTTAGAAAACAAGTGGAAACCCACGGGAAGAACATTTAGTAAGTTAGGCTATCATTGGATACCGTTGGTCATAAGACTAATCGACAATGCCCACTAGAAAATGGATGCCTCTTGGTAGAACTATTCCCTTAAGAAGTGGGCACACTTTGAATAGGGCTAATACATACACTAATCTTGCATCTATTCATAATGATTCCATTGCCTTAATTTTCGATATGAATGCTTCTATTTCGATGTGGGTGTTCCAACCATTGTTACTAACCAAATGGAACCCATTCTTGCATGGGGATCCCAATTATCCGATTATCCACTCTTGTGCGTGTTCAACTGCAGATCGTTCAAATCGTTATGTGGTACTGGACTCGTGTTGTTCCAAGCATATGATTGGCGACCGGTCACGGCTCATGAACCGTGAGTAAATTCATCGGGACGATTAGATTCGAAATGATCATTTCGGTGCAATTATGGGTTATGGTGATTATGTTGTTGGTGATAGTGTTATCTCTAGAGTATACTATGTGGAAGGTCTTGGTCATAATCATTCTCTGTTGGTCAATTTCGTGATTACGATCTAGAAGTAGCCTTGAAAACATACTTGTTTTGTAAAAGATCTTGATGGTAAGGAACTGTTAAGAGGAACTCGTGGTTCAAATCTATACACCATATCTATCGATGATATGATGAAGTCTTCTCCAATTTGCTTGTTGTCAAAGGCTTGAAAACAAAGTCATGGTTATGGCATCGTCGTCTCAATCACTTGAACTTCGGCACCATCAATGATCTCTCCGAAAGGACTTAGTTGTAGGTTTACCTAGACTAAAGTATGAAAAGATCATCTTTGTTCAAAGATGCCAATTGGGGAAAAGCAAAAGTATACCCATAAACCCAAACCTACAAACTCAATTCTGAAGTTCTTCATACCCTTCATATGGATTTATGTGGACCAATGAGAGTGCAGAATATCTTTGGGAAGAAATATGTGTTAGTTGTGGTTGATGATTACTCTAGATTCACAGGTCAAGTTCTTGAGGACAAAGGATGAAACTCCGATATCATCATCAAACTCATCAAACAATTGCAGTTCGACTTAACAAAACCGTCGAATTATCCGAGCAGACAATGGTACCGAGTTTGTTAACAAACAACTTAGTGAATTTTATGAAAGCATTGGAATCACCATCAAAGAAGCGTTCCACGAACTCCTCAACGAGCGGTGTAGTTGAAAGACGAAATCGAACTCTTGTGGAAGCCACTAGAACAATGTTGATTTACTCAAAGGTTCCAATGCTTCTCCGGGTGAAGCTATTGCCACCGCATGCTACACACAAAATCGTTCCACGATTCACCTTGTTCATGGAAAAACTCCATATGAACCGGTCCACAACAGAAAACCTAATCTCTTTCCTTCGTGTGTTTGGTGCCTTGTGTTATCCAACTAATGAGGGTCAAGACTTAGGCAAACCGAGAGCTAAAGAGACATTAGAGTTTTGTAGGGTATGCACCAAACAAAAGGGATAACGAATCTACAACAAAAGAACCCGAAATATCATGGAAACAATTCACGTTACATTTGATGAGCTAACGGTCAAATGGCTCTGGACAATCCATTCGGGACCCGCACTTCAAAAGCAGTCCCATTGGTTCATCCCTTGTTCCAAACTCTTCTCAAGAAACTCCATATGTACCTCCATCGAAGATGATTTAAAGAAATTGTTTGATCCTATGTTTGATGAACATTATGAGCCAAGTGCTAATGAGCGACGACTCCTCGCAGAGGTCGCTCATATTCCGTGAATGAAGTCAATCCTTGGTCTCAATATCATTAAGTCAAGAAGCACCCTCTGCGATCCTTGATCTCATCAACAAATCATCATTCTTCAAATGTACATCATGGAACATTTTCGACATCAATGATGAAGTTAATCCCTTTGCTACTCCTCGAAGATGCTCCATTTGAGAACATATTTGCTCTCGAATCTTCATCGAACCATCTTCTTCGAAGACATCAACTCGCTACTTCAGCCCCCAACCACCGCCACATGAACACCTCGGAAAATGGACTCATGATCATCCATTTGATAACATCATTGGAAATCCTTCTCGCCCAAGATCAACACGGAAACAACTTGCAACCGATGCTTTGTGGTGCTTCTTCAACTCCGTACTCTAAGATCGAACCAAAAGATGTCAAAACCGCCATGAATGAAGATAGGCGGTTCAATGCCATGCAAGAAGAAATTCATGAGTTTGATCGACTTGACGTATGGGAGTTAGTACCGCTCCGCATTGTGCTATGATTATTGCTCTAAAATGGATCTTCAAAGTGAAACTTGATGAGCATGGTGATGTGTTGAAGAACAAGGCTCGATTAGTTGCTAAAGGATACCGTCAAGAGGAGGGTATAGACTTTGAAGAATCTTTTGCTCATGTTGCTCGAATCGAGGCAATCGTAATCTTTTGGCTAATCTTGCTAGTAAGAACATGGTAGTCATCGATGGACGTGAAGACGGCATTCTGAACGGAGATCTTAAAGAAGTCGTCTATGTCTACCAACATCCGAAGGCTTTGTAAATCCGAGCATCCTACCCACGTTTATCATCGAAAAAGCTCATGCGGTTTAAAGCAAGCTCCAAGGGCATGGTATGATACGCTATCAAAGTTTCTTCTATCTACCGGATTCGTTATATATAAAAATAAAGGAGTAGTTGATCCAACATTGTTCACAAGGAAGTCGTCGCAAACATTTAATCCATGTTCAAATTTATGTTGATGATATCATCTTTGCCTCGAGCATTTCCACCACTAATCTCACCATTGATGATTGGAGAAGACCCTAATGAGTGTGACCGTTTTCAAATGAAATGAGTTCAAAATTTCAAATGTCAATGATGGGACAAATGTCATTTTCTTGGGATTACAAATTTCACAAAGTCCCAAAGGATTAATTATGACAAATTATGAGGCATTTTCATAAATCAATCTAAATATGCAACCGAGATCTTAAAGAAATTTGGATTTGATTCAAGTGACCATTTCAAATGTCAATGATGGGACAAATGTCATTGATTAAAAATTTCACAAAGTTGACACTCCCATGATTGATCGAACCAAACTAGATGAGGACCACTCGGGGATCATGATTGACCAAACGAAATATCGTAGTATGATTGGATCACGATGTACCTCACGACTAGTAGACCATACATCTTGTTCGTTGTTTGCATGTGTGCTAGATACCGTGCTAAGCCTACTAAAAGCACCTTGAAGCGTTTAACGGGTCTTCGGTATCTCAAGGAACCATCAATATGGGACTTTGGTACCAAGGACACCGGTATGTCACTAACGACCTATGCAGATGCCGATCATGCGAGGATGTCAAGATACTCGTCAAGCACGCCCGGAGGTGCTCGGTTTTGGGTGACAAGCTTGTGAGTGGTCTTCAAAGAAGCAAATGAGTACTTCTATTTCCTCTACAGAGCAAAATACATAGCCATATCATCGTGTTGTGCTCAAATCCTTTGGATGAGATCTCAATTAAGCGACTATGGCTTTGTATTCAACAAAATCCTCATCTTGTGATAATAAAAGTGCTATTGCTCTTTCATGCAATAACATTCAACACTCAAGAGCTAAGCATATCGACATTCGACATCATTTCATCAAGGAACAAGTGGAAAAAGGTGTGGTGGAACTCTATTTTGTGAGGTGCGAATATCGTTAGCGACATCTTCACCAAAGCTCTTCCAAGAGAACGTTTTGAGTTCATACTTCCACGACTAGGCTTGAAAAGCCTTCAACCGAAACACTCAAACGTCTTCAGGAGGAAGACGAGGAGTAAAGGTCTATGCTCATCTATCTCTTGTATATATTTATTCGAAAAACAAAATACAAAATTATAAAACCTTCAAAAAATCAAATAGAAAAATATAAAACTTTCAAAATCCATAAAAAATTTGAAAAATTCGAAAAATCTTCAAAAAATATTGTCATTTTGTCATATTTATCTCGATTTGATAATATCTACGGTCTTTGTGTTGTCATTCAAAGAATGACACGGGACTTTAGATATTGTTCGAATTTTTATTTAAAAAAAAAAAAAAAAAATTTTGGGAGAAAGAGAATAAAATGGTTTATTGTCATTTGAGCAATAACCGCTTTTCAAAGAAAGAACGAGCCATACTTTATCATGTTTTCAAAATTCCGTGCTCTGATTCTATAAACATTTATCTGCTGAAAACTAATTGCTTTGAAAAATAACTCATTCTCTATTTTTGATAATCATCTGGACTTATTTGTCAATACATCAATCTCTCAATCAACAACCTATGTCATTGATTGAGGGGGAGAATGATTTCAATTAAATTAAAAAGTTGTTTGGCATTCAATTGTTTTCAAAAGATATACATGCATGTTTTATCAATGGAGTTTAAAGTTTTAAAATCCGATCCTTATCAGTTAAAACGTTTGGCATAATCAAGTCACAATTCTCCTTAAAAGCTTTCAAAATCAATTTAAATCTATAAGAGATCACAAATCTCAAATGATTTGATAATTGTGATCGGGGGAGAATGTGTGATTTAAATTGGATTTAAACTGATAATTCGGTAAATGGTTTTATAAGGATGTACATGCTCTCCTTCCCACATGTGACAAACGATTTCAAATTTTCCATGCACATGTTGAGGGGAGCATCTATCTTAAACCTATGATTTGAAACGTGATCTCTTATCTCAATGTGCGGGTTCCTCTAGTATGTGCAAAACTCTTTTCAAATCTCGAAGCACATATTGAGGGGAGCAAAATCATGAAAACCTCATCCTTCCCAAAATGCTTTATCTACTTGATTCGATTAGGAAGTGATGTTGATATTTTTTGAAAATGGTAATCAAAGTTAATTCTTCCTCTTGCCTCCGTGTGCAAAACGATTTCAAACATTTGATGCACATGTTGAGGGGAGCACTTGTTCTAAAATATCAAAACAATTCGGTACAAAATGTTTTGATACTATATCACAAGTATCCGGATTGATTTTCAAATGGTTTTCAATTGGTTCAAATGGCGGATGAACAATACCAAATAGACCGACCAACTTTACTTTATGTACGGTGATATAAGGATGATAAGGTTAGGTATTTGTTCCCATGATCCGCCGAACCGGAGGGATCTACCCAGGACTATCCACTAGTAAGTGTAGAGTTCTTAGGTATGATGATAAAAGGAGAAAAATGAGATATGGGAAGAGTGCGGATGAGACCGAGCTAGTCTTGGAATAAACCCAACAAGGTTCTAGCTATGAAGTATCGGTAAATCAAGTGGTTGAAGAATTAAAAGAATTGAATGAAAAAGGGTGAAAACAAATAGCCCTCCATATATTCAACTTTAGAGGTAAACCGGGTTCAATTCATATGCTCTTGATGGTAACATCGGTATTGAAGACAAGACGTCATGGACCGAGTGACGACTGCACTTCAACTTTCCAAACCACTCAAGTTCCTCTTAAAAGGACTTGTTTCATTCTCACGGGAACCGACATTATCTATCGACTTTCTCTTAGAGATTGTTGATATTGAAGAAGGAGACCCTCTCCTAGTCTCCAACACGGGATCCAAATATGCACATATTGAGTCTAGAGCCACGAGATCATCAATAAATCTCATTAGGACACTTTCAATGAAGACTCTCTGTTTCACACAATGTGGAAAGAGATTATATCTTGAGTCCCACGATTATCCTTGTGGTATTGCGGAACATCCGAGTGATATGCAAACATTTTCACAATGAAGATGGAAAGCCCTCGGAGCCAACATCAAACAAGCTCACGGTGGGTGGCATGTGAGATCTATTCAATAGATCAACCATGTGACAACCGAGCGAAACAATGGGGCGATTCAATCTTTTGAATCAATCACGGTTCGAGTTATGGATTGACGGATACCTTTGAAAAACCGGTCATTGTGCTTAAAAACTCTTTTCTTTAGCACATTGACCGTGTTGAATATTTCAAATCAAAGGTGTTTTATGATTGATAATTGATTTTCATTAAAACCTTCGTTGTATTGCAAAACAATTTCTATTGAGCAACACACGATTGTCTTTCAAAATCTCTTTTCATCAATCGGTGAATTTCTATTCATTGGTTCACTCACTCCGTGTTGTCTTCTTTGAGATGTTCGGTTTGAGAACGACTAGAGCAATTGCGAAACCTGTCAAGGAAATTCTTTGGAATTATACGATCACAGCAAGACTTGTCTTGATCAACGGGAACCGTGGGCGTGTACCTCAATTCAACGAAGTGATCAAAGACACTTTCGTGGGCTTTATTGCTAATCTGTTTTATGCGGTACACCCGACGTTTGCGGTGATCGTAATGAAGCGGTCAATCCATAGCCGCATGCTCACATTACACATTCATCTCAAAAGAAATCATGATAAGTGCATCAATGACTCGATATTTTCACTCCATGCTTTCGCTACTGGCTGCGCCAATATCATGAATCAACGAAGCTTCCACTACTCGATGAGAAGATATCATGATCCGAATGTGAGCATGTCGGTCCGAAAGTCACAACATCACATAATACCAACACCACAATGGATGTCTCGAGATTTTTGTTAGTGATGATCTCAAGAGTCGGCTCAAAATTATTATCACGTGGATCGGTAAAGACCTCCACTTGGATTAACCAAACATGCAATGAGAAGAATCATTGTCTACGAGATTGAGCAAAGTGCTACATCAAGAATGCAAGAACAATTGTTAATGTTATATCTGTTTGTATTCAATGTAATTCTAGTATATGTTTGAGGTGACCTCCTTAGGGAGATTGTTAGGAATTAGAAATTCCGTGTATTAAAGAGTCGGTCACCTCAAGTATATGTAATCGTTAGAAAGCTCGTAGTCGTAGTTATTTTAAGCTAAGTAGTATTTAGTTAAGTAACACCGTGGAGGACGGACGGTCTTTACCCACTGTATGCACGATCCACGACCCGTTGTGTGGCGTTTTATTGTAAGACTATAAATACTCTCTACCTTCCAAGGTAGAGAGTTGGAGCTCATATAAATATCTTTCACTTTCTCTCACTAAGTTCCCTAAACCTCTAACTTTCTCTTTCTAAAACACTCTTGTATGCCTACTTGTGTCAATGGTTTGATGTGTATGTGAAATCCAATATCTTACACGATACTTCGTAGTGTTGATGCTCAGAAGACTACTAAAGCAATGTGGGAGCACATTCATCTTCTAATGGAAGGCACAGAACTCAATCAAGAAGACATGGAATCCAAAATCTACTTAACATATGAACACTTCATGATTGAACCAGGGGAGACATTAGAGTCTTATTATCATTGGTTCTCAGACATCATCAATGACTTGGATAAACATAATATCATTATGCCAAGAATTGCAGTCAACACAAAGTTCCTAAGCAGTCTTGGTCCTGATTGGGAAAAATATGTTATTTTCATCCGTCAAGCGAAGAATCTTCATCATGCTACATACGGATTATTGTATGACTATTTGAAGCCCCACCAAAAGGAAGTTGACAAAGAAAGGATCATCCGTGGAGTCCCTGCTTCACCTTCACTTCCGGATAACCAAACTCTTGCTTTGTGGGCTCAAGCATGTTATCCTCAATTCCCGACCTTGCAAACTATTTTCATAAATCCTCCATAACCAACTGCACAGATCACACCATATGATCCCTCACAACAACAACAATCACAAGAAAATCAACTGGTTCCATACAACAGCAACAATGATCAAGCACTTTACAGTGAATCTAATGAGGAAGCAGAAGCTTTCGATACATTACAACAAGGATTTGTCATGATTGCTAAAGCCTTCGGTCGACACTTTAACAAATCCAACAATCGCATCCGTACCTCATCAAACACAAGGAATCAAGCTGTTGTTAACAATGGACGTGTTGAAGTTCAGAATCGTGGTAATGTTCGTCAGATGGGTAGTGGTCAAGGGTTTAATGCTAATGGAAGGAATAACATGGGTGCTCCACAACAACGGGCTCAAGTGGTTGATCAGTGAAATGCTCAGACTAGGGTTAATGGTCTTTGTTGTTATAACTGTAATGAGAAGGGTCATCTGGCTAATGCATGCCCAAAGCCGAGGACAAAGGAGGCGCTTATCACAAAGAGGCTTTACTCTTGGCTCTCAAGGATGAAGTGGTGGAACTCTTACCAACAAGGAGCGAGCTTCATGGTAAATGCAGATTCGATGATGACATGGAGGACTTGCAGGCTAATGCGGCGGTGATGTTAAAGGCAAACATTCAAGAACTCCACATGAGTGACACGGCCCAGTGTATGACACTGACGGCTTGTCTCTGGTACCGGATCAAACTACATTCATTTCTGATCTGATATCTCCGCCAACATCTGCATCCGACGAGGATCAGAGTGTTCAACATGAGCCGTCTACATCTCATGATAATCAAATAGATCCCGTAGTTATATTTGACGATCAAGATGACCTTATGGGTAATATTGATAATCAAGTTGACTCTGTGGTTATATTTGAGGATCTAAATAATGATCATGTTGAGACTCACGTTGAACAAGCTGAACCTTTGTCTAATCCATATCTTGAGCTCATGACCAATTTAATTAAGACCTAAAAATCTCGAATGGAAAAGTGCCATGACATCAATAAAAAATTACAAGATAAAATTGCACTGTTGACTAAGCATAATGAATGTTATAAGTTTCAACTCAACATTTTTCAAACTAAAGAAAAACATGAAAAAGGTTTTGAAGTCGCATTTGCTAAATCATACCAAAATGAAAAATCTTTGGAAAAACAGATATGTGATCTAGTTGCATCCAAGAATGCTTTGTTGTCTCAAATAGAACAACTGAAATATGATCATAAACAACAACTTTACGCTGTCACTTTGGAAACTCAAAAAACAAAGTCTGAGTTGTTAGCTTGTCAAAAACAGTCTTGTGAGTACAAAAAGCATTCAAGGAAACAAATAGATGACTATCTTGAAGAAATTTTCGACTTACAAAACAAAATCAAAGAGTTTCAAAATGTTGTTTACAAACATGGTGAGTCAATCACAACTATTCAAAAGTTTACTTTTAAACCAAATCCAAATGGATATGGACCGAATCTTGCTGATTACAAACCAAAGTTTTCACATAGAGCATTCAAACCAAATCCTCAAGTTTACAGTGCATAACATAGAATTGATGATTCCATCATTAGTGTTGTTGAATATAATCGCATGGAGGAATTAGATGGAGATGACGAGAGTCTGTCAAAAATGGAAAATGTTGTTTATAACAAACCATTTAACTATTCAAAAGCCATAACTTTCGTCACACAACAGGATAATTCTAACATACCTTGGGTTATCACACCTACTTCTGAGTCTTCTAATGTTGGTCCCCAACCCAATACTGCACAAATTAATGGTCCTTTACCTTCACTCAATGAAGTAAAAACATTACCCGAACGTTGTCAAATTCTTAAATATTTTGAAACATTCATATCGGACATCAAACTTTTGGAACGTGAAATTGAAATCAATTCTGAAATAAAAGTTGAACATTTTCAATCGCCTCATGCGCGAGAAAAAGAGATATTTTTCAGAAAAGAGTTTTACCTCATGTCCGAAATCAGAAGGAGATTGGACTTATGAAAACAGTTTTTGAGAAAACAGAAACATCGATTTCAAATACTAAACGTAAAAACAAAATGTTAAGAAAAGATGTTGATCGACTCTTGGAAGATGTTATCTGTGCTGATACAATAAATGTTGTGTTACTACATACTGTTGCATATGCATTTGATTATATTGTTGTTGATTCTGTTGAAAATGTTGAGAATACCGATAGTGTGTCACAAATCAAGTCTTTAAAAGTTGAAAATGAGCGATTGTTAAACAAGCTTTCAAATGCAAAACGTCATCTTCAATGGTGTCAAAAAGATTGTCAAAATCGAGAACTTGCTTTGCAAAACAAAATCAACCAGTTGCATACAAAAACTCTTAATCCAAAACTTGAGCAAGCGAATGATGAAAACGTGTCTTTAAAGTGTCAAATTTCAAAATATGAACAAGAAATTTCAAAAGTTAAAATGGAATATGGTGTCATATTTGATTTACTCAAAAGACTCGTGCTCAGCGTCAAAAGATGTTGATGATCATCTTGCATATACCAAAGATTTTTACGACAAAATGGAAACACCGCTCGAAAATCAAGATTTGTTACACACTATCCATGATCTAAAAGCGAGTTTGTAAAACTTAAGCAAGATAGGAATAGTAACACAAATGTAATTGAACCAGAATTCTTAGGCGCCTAATGACACATCACAAGAAACTAATGTGCTTCCCTCTTGAAACATGAATAGTTTCCTCTTTTCCCAACGCTAGCACTTCACGACTTAAGAGCACATCAAGGAAGAATAGGAAGTTGAGGCGTAAGAAAAGAACAATAAAGACCTCAAGTAGAAGAACACCTTAGGACTTTGAATAAGACTCAAGTTGCACCCACTTTAGACATTCGTTAGACAAATGTAATAGAAAAAGTGATGTAACGAATCTTTGAACCTTTAAGTACTTTAAATGTTATGTTTGAAGCTTCTTGTGTTGGTTGTCGTAAAGCATGTTTTCCGTTGTCATGATAAATGTGTTGCTAATGCTATCTTATCTTGTAAGCGGAATAATAGAAAATGGAATACCTCTAGGCCCACTAATGCTTCTAAGTGCATGCTAGGTAAACCACCCTCTAGTGTTAAAGCTCACGATCATTGATGTACCCATAGAACCCCTTCACCTCCTAGGAAGACCTTATGACCTAGTGCATTCACTAAGACCAAAGCTAAGACTAGTTGGAGATGGCGAAATGGTTACAAAATACACTTGGCTTTAAATGGATTCCTAAAATCATAAACATGTATGTTTCAACTATAAGCGTATCGGAACCTCTAACTCTTTGGGTTCCACCTCTACTCTATTCCACGTGTCGTCTATGTGTAATGCGGGTGATCTGATCATTCTCGGGTTGTTGATAGCGGATGTTCTCGACACATGACGTGCAATCTTAAGCTGTTATCCAACTTTGTTTCAAAGTTCATTGGCACTGTCAGATTCGGGAATGATCACTTCGCGGCTATCATGGGATTCGGAGATTACATCAATGGGAACATCGAAATTAGCAGAGTTTATTATGTGGAAGGTCTCGGTCACAATCTCTTTTCAGTCGGTCAATTTTGTGATGGAGATTTGGAAGTTGCTTTTAGGGAGAAAACTTGTTTCATTCGTGATCTACAAGGAAACGATCTTATGTCTGGTCAACGCACATCAAGTCTTTACACAATCTCAATGCAAGACATGATTGCTTCATCTCCCATATGTCTACTTTCAAAGGCAACATCTACAAAATCCTGGCTATGGCACCGTCATCGTTCACATCTAAACTTTCAAACCATAACCAACCTTGCACGTTTCAAACTTGTTGAAGGTCCCCCAAGATTTCGGTATTCTAAAGATCATCTATGCTCAGCTTGTGAACAAGGGAAAAGCACTCGTGCTCACTTTCCTTCAAAGGTGGAACACGACTCTCGATGTGCTTCATCTTCTTCACATGGATTGTGTGGTCCGATGCATGTGCGGACGATTAATGGCAAGCGCTACATTTTGGTAATTATCGATGACTACTCAAGATGGACTTGGGTTTATTTTCTTCAAGTAAAGATCAAGCTCCACGAGATGATCATCACCTTTCTCACGAAAATTCAAGTTCACTCCGAACACAGTCAGACAAATCAGAATAGACAAAGGAACTGAATTTGTGAATCAAACTCTACGTGCTTATTATGAGAAAGTGGGAATTGAACATCAAACATCCATTGCATGAACACCAGAACAAAACGGAGTTGTTGAAAGACGAAACCGTACGTTAGTGGAAGCTACAAGAACGATGTTGATAAATGCTAAACTTCCAGATTACTTGTGGGCTGAAACCGTATCTACTGCATGCTACACTCAAAACCGTTCAATGATTACTAAACACCACAACAAAACACCTTACGAGCTTATCCACAACCACAAACCGAATCTCAAACACTTTCATGTCTTTGGATCCCTTTGCTATTCAAATAATGATCGTGATGACTTTGGAAAGCTCAAGGCTAAAGCTGACATTGGAGTCTTCATTGGATACTATGATAACTCAAAAGGATACCGGATTTGTGCAAGCTCAGGATAATGGTGCAGCTTTGGATGAAGAGGAGTTTTTGTTTCTTGCTGAGGGAAATGCCAAGACATATGATGCAGATGTGGATGAGCAGCCAATTCAGGAGATAGGCTACAATCATCGAATGCTTTTCAAGTCGTGATTGTGATGCATACGACTCGGCGTTGATGATGAACCCTTGCACAAACAATTTTCATGGCTAGCATTTCTCCAATGGTCCTTTCTAAAGTCTCTTCATCACCACAAGTTGGTCCATCCAAAGACAAAATCATTTACGAGGTATTAAAACTATACGATGATCTTGATGTGCAAAGATGCATGACAAAGTACAATCAAGCTGAAACTATTGAGTCGATATTGAAAATATGGGTAATATCAATGTTGTCCCATATGATCAATATGTGAAACAAAGTGAAAGTGAGATTGTACCAAGTGATGCATCTTCTGCGATCAATGATGACTATGTTTTGATGAATACACCGCATGTGCCCCGATGATTCTGTTATCTCGAACTTAATGCCTATAAAGAATGAGTTGCCATTTATGAACAACGTGCTAAGTTTGAGTTAACCACCGTGAGCGGAAATGGATGATCAAATCGCACAACTATTAGAAAAAGTAAGTTTAGAGAAGAGGTATTAAAACAAGAGTTAAACTCCTTACAAGAAAAGCTTTCTAAAACTGCTAAGCAAAAACAAGAACTTCAAGAAAATGTTAAAATGCTTAAGCAAGAATTCAGTGCTAAGGAATCAAAACTTTTGAATGATTTCTCCAATCTAATAACTTTGAAAAACAAGCTTGAAAATAAGATGTACGTACAAGGAAATATCATTCAGACTGCTCACATGGTCACTAAGCATAGAGTCTTAAGCGATAAGTATAGTGTTCCCATTGTAGATAAACCCAACCCTAAGTATGGTAAGATAGCACAGGCTGCTCAAAATGTAATCTATGATGGCAATGAGATTCTTAAACCTAGATAGACACCTAGTTGCATTGATTGCACTAAGGAAGATAGAAAATTAGATGATGCATCTAGGGAGAAAATGGATAAGAAGCTTAACGATCCCAAGTGCAAAGAGAATAAGATTATTGTCAAACCCCATGATTACAAAAAGGAAAATTGGATTTCCTTAAACATGTTTAAGCCTCAAACTTTGTTAACACCTGAACAAGTGTTCTGGAAAAAGGACTTAGATAAGCAAAAGTGAAAATCTTGTTGAAACAAACCCTCCCTTAGGAAAATGCTGCTGAACTGTGTATCCTCCAAATACACCAATGCATTTAGTTCCTAGAACTATTGCCACTAAGAGCAAGACATTAATCATCAATATGTTATATTTCAACTATTTGTTGACTTTGAGAAAACTTGTAAGAAAAGGATCACACCAGCTGGGATAGCTGAAAGGAAAGGGTTTGAGCAAACAAAAGAATGTTATTTAAGCGAGGTCATGCCTTTCTTTAAACAACTAAAAGATCAATTTGAGAGTCTTAAAAGGGATAGATAGATATATTAAAGGAATGGAAAAGGAATTTGATGCAATGATAGTTGAGGTTAGTGACTATGAGCGAGCGTTAAAATATAATGAAATTGAGAGGAAGAACTTGCATACCTTAAATGAGAATCGATTTCGAATGTATCTCTCAAGATGTGTTCTATAATCGCCACTAATTGTTCTATTCGCTTCTCAATTTCATGAATTATCGTTGCTTTGAAAGTCTCCCATGATCGTGTCATTGAGCTTGAAATCAAAACTCTAAACTAAGTGAGAAAATTGAGCAGGATGATCACGATAATTTGGCAAAACATTTTCTAAACTAGAAGTTGAACATTTTGATTTACAACTAAAATATCAATATCTCAAAGAAAATGTTAAAACTTCAAACATCAAGATATCCTCGGATGTTCCAAAGTTTGATGCGTTTTGAAATATACAAACGTGATGAGCAGATTCAAGCTCAACGTAACACGATCGAAAGTTGAAAGCCCAAATTTCTCAATTAAAGGGTGAAATGAACAATGTATTTGGTTCCCAAATGCCTCCTCCTTTAGATTCTCGAATTCTCAAAACTTTCATCTTCAAAACTTGGTTAATGCTTTACAAAAGGAAAATGAGAGTTTTCTAGAAGAAAATGAAAAGGTTAAATGTCATTTCAATGAGTTATTTGAGTCAATAAAAGTCACTCGTAACAAAACAATGAACAAATAACCGTTGCAAAAGGAAATTGAGAATCAAGAGTCGTGTAAAAGGGAAAATGCCAATGACCAATGGGAGAATGGTACATCAAAGGTGCATAGTTGTAATAAATATGCTTTGTACGTGAAATATGTTCCTCCTCATCTTAGGAATAACAAACTTGCTATTCAAACATATTTCTCATACCTTAAGGACAGCCTAGAATGTCTCCGTGAGATTGTAGAAGAGGATAAGTTAGAGAAACCACTTGATAATGCTATTGGCCATGCATGCTTATATGCCAAACGATCTCAAGAAATTCTAGAATGCTTAATTACAATATGCCCTAAAACCTTAGGTGAGCAAGTCAATCCCTTAATACCTTGTTCTATGCCTAGTGCCAAGTATGCAAGTCATTCAATGCCCAATGTTATGAATGTGAACTTTAGTATGCCTTCAAGTAGTTCGAGATCCCAAAGACCTCTAGTGTTAAGAAAGTGAACTTGATGCGCCTTCAAATAGTTCACATCCCGGCACATCTAAGCAGAAATGCAAAAATAGCAAAACCAACTAATGTTCCCATTCCTACACAGAGTAATCGGTGACATTAAAGCGAGGGTCAAAGTCTCAAGGCAATACAAGGAATGATAGGACCTTGCAAGCTAAGAATGTGCATTGGAAAAGAGTAGAAGATCACCCTAGGAACACTATGTTTGAGTTGAATAAAGCGAATCGTGTTGATTCTAGTATTAGCTATAAGCATACTATAATTAATTGAATTACGCTACTACTTGCAAAACATGTAATGAATGCTTGATTTACGGTACTAATCATGAATGTGTTGTGAATGGGTTGTCTAATGCTATCAATTGCCCGATTAAAGCTGCGATTCTAAAATCAAGCTAAGAAGGCTAAAATGCAAAGGCAAAAGAAAGTTAGAAAGCAGTGGAAACCCAGGGAAGAAAATTTAGTAATATAGAATATCAATGGATACCCTTGGCCGTAAGGTTAATGAGTTTACCCTCAATTTACTAAGACAATGCCCACTAGAAAATGGATGCCTCTTGGTAGAACTATTCCTTTAAGAAGTGAACATACTTTGAATAGGTCAAATACGGACACTAGCACCGCATCTATTCCTAATGATTCCATTGCTTCTATTTCGATATGGGTGTTTCTAATTACGATGTGAGTGTTCCAATCATCATTACTAACCAAATGGAACCCATTCTTGCATGGGGATCCCAATTATCCGATTATCCATTCTTGTCTATGTTCAACTGCGGATCGTTTAAATCGTTACGTGGTACATGGACTCGAGCTATTCAAGCATATGATTTGGAGACCGGTCGCGGCTCATGAACCGTGAGTAAATTCATCGAGACGATTAGATTCGGGAATGATCATTTTGGTACAATTATGGGTTATGTAGATTATGTTGTCGGTGATAGTGTTATCTCCGTGGTATACTACGTAGAAGGTCTTGGTCATAACTTATTTTACGTCGGTCAATTTCGTGATTACGATCTAGAAGTGGCATTCGAGAAAACATACTTGTTTCGTTAGAGAACTTGATGGTAATGAACTTTTAAGAGGAACTCGTGGGTCAAATCTATACACCATCTCTATCGAAGATATGATGAAGTCTTCTCCAATTTGCTTGTTGTCAAAGGCTTCGAAAACAAAGTCATGGTTATGGCATCGTCTTCTCAATCACTTGAACTTCGGCACCATCAATGATCTCTCCATAAAGGACTTAGTTGTAGGTATACCTAGACTAAAGTATGAAAAGAATCATCTTTGTTCAGTCTGCCAATTGGGAAAAAGCAAGAAATATACCCACAAACCCAAGCCTACAAACTCAGTTACAGAAGTTCTTCATACAATTCACATGGACTTATGTGGACCCATGAGAGTGCAGAATATCTTTGGGAAGAAATATGTATTAGTTATGGTTGATGATTACTCTCGATTCACAGGTTAAGTTCTTAAGGACAAAGGATGAAACACGGATATCATCATCAAACTTATCAAACAATTGCAAGTTTGACTTAACAAAACCGCCGAATCATCCGAATGAGACAATGGAACCGAGTTTGTTAATAAACAACTTAGTGAGTTTTATGAAAGTGTTGGAATCGGTCATCAAAGAAGTGTTCCACGAACTTCTCAACGAGCGGTGTAGTTGAAAGACGAATCGAACTCTTGTGGAAGCCACAAGAACAATCTTGATTACTCAAAGGTTCCAATGTTTCTCGAGGTGAAGCCATTGCCACTGCATGCTACACTCAAAATCGATCCCTAATTCACCTTGCTCATGAAAAACTCCATATGAACTTGTCCACAATAGAAAACCTAATCTATCATTCCTTCGTGTGTTTGGTGCATTGTGTTATCCAACTAATGAGGGTCAAGACTTAGGCAAACTTAAAGCTAAAGCGAGACATTGGAGTGTTTGTAGGATATGCACCAAACAAAAGGGATACCGAATCTACAACAAAAGAACCCGAAATATCATGGAAACAATTCACGTTACGTTCGATGGTGACCGTTCCAATGGCTCCGGGACAACCCAATTTTGACCCGCATCATCATGTAGTCCCATCCGTTCTACTCTTGTTTACGACTCCTCGCCAAAGAACTCCTTATGTACCTCCTTGAAGATGACTTGAAGAAACTATTTGATCCAATGTTTGATGAACACTATGAACCAACTGCTAATGATCATCAATCCCATCATCGAGGTCGCTTCTATCCACATCAATGAAGTCAATCCTTGGTTTCTATGTCATTAAGTCGAAGCGTCACTCTTGATCAATCGGTCTCATCAACAAACCTTCAATCACCGAGTGTACATCAAGGAATTGCTTCGATTCACAAGATGAAGTTAATCCCTTTGCTACTCCGAAGATGCTCCATTTGAAAATATATTTGCTCTCGATTCATCATCGAACCATCTTCATTAGGAGACATCGACTCGCTACTTCAATTCCACAACAACAACCACATGAACACCTTAGAAAATGGACACATGATCACCCATGGACAACATCATTGGAAACCCTTCTCGTCCTGTATCCACTCGTAAACAACACTCTACCGATGCCTTATGGTGCTTCTTCAACTCTGTACTCTCTAAGATCGAACCTAAAGATGTTAAAGCGCTATGAATGAAGGCAGTGGTTCAATGCCATGCAAGAAGAAATTCATGAGTTTGATCGATTAGATGTATGGAATTAGTACCGCTCCAGTGTGCTATGATCATTGCTCTAAAGTAGATCTTCAAAGTGAAGCTTGATGAGCATGGTGATGTGTTGAAAAATAAGGCTAGGTTAGTGGCTAAAGGATATCGTCAAGAAGAAGGTATTGACTTTGAGGAATCTTTTGCTCTGTTGCTCGTGTCGAAGCTATCGAATCTTCTTGGCTAATCTGCTAGTAAGAACATGGTCGTATATCGGATGGATGTGAAAACCGCCTTTCTTAATGGTGATTTGAAAGAGGTGGTTTCGTCGACCACCAGAGGGTTTTAATGAATCGAGCATCCTACTCATGTCTATCGCTTGAAAAAGGCCCTTTACGGTTTGAAGCAAGCTCCCGAGCATGGTATGATACATCATCAAAGTTTCTTCTATCTCTTGGATTGACAAGGGAGCGATTGATCCGACATTGTTCACCGTAAAGTCGCAAACATTTAATTCACGTTCGATTTATGTTGATGATATTATCTTTGCCTCGATCGACCCCAATGAATGTGATCGTTTTTCAAAAGAAATGGGTTCCAAATTTCAAATGTCAATGATGGGACAAATGTCATTTTTCTTGGGATTACAAATTTCACAAAGTCCCGGAGGCATTATATAAATCAATCTAAATATGCAAATGAGATCTTAAAGAAATTTGGATTTGTTTCATGTGACACCATTGACACTCCCATGATTGAGCGTACCAAGCTGGATGAGGACCACTCAGGGATCATGGTAGATCAAACAAAATATCGTAGTATGATTGGATCCCTGATGTACCTCACAACTAGTAGACCAGACATCTTGTTCGTTGTGTGCATGTGTGCTACATATCAGGCTAAGCCTACTAAAAAGCACCTTGAAGCGGTTAAACGGGTCTTTCGGTATCTCCAAGGAACCATCAATATGGGACTATGGTACCCGAAGGACACCGATATGTCACTAACGACCTATGCGGATGCCGATCATGCGGGATGTCAAGATACACGTCGAAATCGTCGGGAGGTGCTCGAGTTTTTGGGTGATAAGCTTGTGAGTTGGTCTTCAAAGAAGCAAATGAGTACTTCTATTTCCTCTGAGGTGAATACATAGACATGTCATCTTGTTGTGCTCAAATCCTTTGGATGAGATCCCAATTATCGACTATGGCTTTGAATTCAACAAAATCCCTCTGTCTTGTGATAATAAAAGTGCTATTGCTCTCTCATGCAACAACGTTCAACATTCAAGAGCAAAGCACATCGATATTCGACATCATTTCATCCGGAACAAGTAGAAAGCGGTGTGGTGGAACTCTATTTTGTGAAGTCGAATACCGGTTAGCGATATCTTCACCAAAGCTCTTCCAAGAGAGCGTTTTGAGTTTATTCTTCCACGACTTGGCTTGAAAAGCCTTCAACCGAAACACTCAAACGTCTTGAGGAGGAAGGCGAGGAGTAAAGGTCTTTCTTCATCCATCTCTTGTAAATATTTATTACGAAAAAAAACAAAATACAAAATTTTAAAACCAACAAAAAGCAAAGAAAAATTATAAAACTTTCAAAATCCATAAAAATTTGAAAAATTCGAAAAAAAATCTCAAAACAAAAAAATATATATATATATATATATATATATATATATATATATATATATATATATATTGTCTTTTTGTCATCTTTTGTCATGTTTCTTCTTGATTCGATTAATATCTACGGTCTTTGTGCTGTCAGTCAAAGAGTGACATGGGTCTTTAGATGTTGGTCGAATGTACATATTCGTTTAAAAAAAATTGAGAGAAAGTGAAACTATGGTTTATTGTCATTTCAGGCAGTAACCCGCTTTTTAAAGAAAGAACAGAGCCATGCTTTATCTTGCTTTTTCAAATCTCATGCTCTGATTCTATAAACAATTGCTTTCAATCTAATGAAAACTAATTGCTTTGAAAAATAACTCGTACTCTATTTTTGTAAATCATCTGGACTTAACTTTTGTCAAAATATCTATCTCTCAATCAACAACTTATATCATTGATTGAGGGGGAGAATGATTTCAATTAAATCAAAAGGTTATTTGTCATACAATTGTTTTCAAAAGATAATCATGCATGTTTAATCTATGGAGCTTAAAGTCTCAAAATCCGATCCTTATCGCTTAAATTTTTTTCATAATCAAGTCACAATTCTCCTTAAAAGCTTTCAAAATCAATTTAAATGTCAGAGATCACAAATCTCAAATGATTTGATAATTGTGATCGGGGAGAATTTGTGATTTAAATTGGATTTAAAGCGATAATTCGATAAATGGGTTCATAAGTGTTTAGCAAGTTTTCCTCCCCGCATGTGACAAACGATTTCAAATTTTCCATGAACATGTTGAGGGGGAGCATCTACTTTAAACCTTAAATTATTGAAACGTGATTGAATTGTCTCTAAGTGCAGGTTCCCTCTAATATGTGCAAAACTCTTTCAAACTTCGAGGCACATATTGAGGGGGAGAAAACTTTTGAAAACTTCATTCTTCCGCAAAATTTTTTATCTACTCAAATTGATTGGGAAGTGATGATGATCATTTTAGAAAATGTTAATCAAAAGATTGGATCTTTCATTCTTAATCTAACGATTTAAAAGATCTCTTGCCTCTATGTGCTAAACAATTTCTGAATTTTATGCATATGTTGAGGGGGAGCATTTCTAAAATATCAAAACAATTAAGATACAAAATACTTTGATTTTATATCACAAGTATCTTGATTGATTTTCAAATGGTTTTCAATTGGTTTCAAGGAAGAAGAACAATACCAAAAAGACTGACCAAATGTACTTTATGTATGGAGATATAAGGATGGTTAGGTTAGGTATGTGTTCCCACCATCCGCCAGAGCCGGAGGGATCTACCCAGGGACAATCCACTAGATAGTGTAGAGTCCTTAGGTATGATGAAAAAAGGAGAAAAGTGAGATATGGGAAGAGTGCGGATGGCCCGAGCTAGCATGGAATAAACCCAACAAGGTTCTAGTTATGAAGTTTCGGTAAGCTTGAAGGGGTTGAAGAATGAAAAGAAATTAAATGTGAAAAGGGTGAAAAGAAATAGCCCTCCATTTATTCAACCTTAGGGCGTAAACCGGGTTCAATTCATATACTCTTGGTGGTTACCAAGGTAACATCGGTATTGAAGACAAGGCGTCATGGACCCAAAGGACGCCTTGACTACAACTTCCCAAGCCACTCAAGTTTCTCTTAAAGGGCTTGTTTCATTCTCACGGGAACCGACATAATCTATCGACTTTCTCTTAGAGATTGTTGATATTGAAGAAGGAGACCCTCTCCTAGTCTCCCGCATAGGAACCAAATATGCACAATTGAGTCTAGAGCCGGAGATCATCAATAAATCTCATTAGGACACTTTCAATGAAGACTCTCATTTCACATAATGTGGAAAGAGATTATATCTTATGAGTCCCACGATTATCCTTGTGGTATTGCGAACATCCGAGTAGTATGCCAACATACTCACAATGAAGATGGAAAGCCTTCGGAGCCAACATCAAACAAGCTCACGGTGGGTGGCATGTGAGATCTATCCAATAGATCAACCATGTGACAACCGAATGTAAACAATGGGGCGATTCAATCTTTTGAATCAATCACGGTTCGAGTTATGGATTGACGGATACCTTTGAAAAACGGCCGTTGTGCTTAAAAACTCTTTTCCTTAGCAC
Source organism: Chrysanthemum lavandulifolium (assembly GCA_022545495.1). Taxonomy (NCBI): domain Eukaryota; kingdom Viridiplantae; phylum Streptophyta; class Magnoliopsida; order Asterales; family Asteraceae; genus Chrysanthemum; species Chrysanthemum lavandulifolium. The sequence continues at coordinate 208,389,319 of CM040241.1, forward strand.
ATCATTTGTGTACTAATATTTCAAAATAAAGGTGTTTATGATTGATAATTGACTTTCATTAAAACCTTCGTTGTATTGCAAAACAATTTCTATTGAGCGATACAAGATTGTTTTCAAATCTCTTTATCAATCGGTGAATCTCAATTATTTGGTTCACTCACTCCGTGTTGTCTTCTTTGAGGCGTTTCGGTTTGAGAACGACTAGAGCATTGCAAGAAACCTGTCAAGGAAATTCTTGAATTTTACCCGATCATGAGCAATACTTGTCTTGATCAACGGGAACCGTGGGTCGTGTACCTCAATTCAACAAAAGTGATCAAAGACACTCTTGTGCGCTTTATTGCTAAGCTGTTTTATGCGGGGAGCACCCGATGTTTCAATGATCGAATGGAGCGGTCAATCCATAGCCGCATGCTCACACAACACATTCATTTCCAAAGAAATCATGATTAGTGCATCAATGGCTCGATATTATCACTCCATGCTTCGCTACGCTGCGCCAATATCATGAATCAACGAAAGCTTCCGCTACTACGATAAGAATATATCATGATCCGAATGTGAGCATGTCGGTCCAAATGTCACAACATCACATAATACCAACACCACAATGGATGAGTCGAGATTTACCGTGGTTGATGATCTCAAAGCTAGCTCAAAACTCGTATCACGTGGATCGCTTAAAGATCTCCACTCAGATTATCCAATCATGCAAAAATGAAGAATCAAAGACTACGAGCTACAGAACAAACAACATGAACAAGAATTCAAGAACTATCTCAATGAAATATCTGTTTGTATTCTATGTAATTTTAATGTGTGTTTGAGGTGACCTCCCTTAGGGGGAGATTGTTAGGATTTGGAAAATCCATTAGTTAAAGTGACGGTCACCTCAAGTATATGTATTCGTTAGAAAGCTCGTAGTCGTAGTTATTTAATGTTAAGTAGTATTTAGTTAAGTAACACCATGGAGGACGGACGGGTCTTTACCCATTGTACCGATCCACACCCGTCGGTGGCGTTTTATTGTAAGACTATAAATACTCTACCTCCTAAGGTAGAGAGTTGGAGCTCATAATAAGATTTTTCTTTCTCTCACTAAAGTTCCCAAACCTCTAACTTTCTCTCTCTAAAACTCATCTTGTACGCCCCTTATTGTTAGTGATTTGATGTGTATGTGAAATCCAATATGTTACAGACTCGTAACAATCATTAACATAACATATCCAATAATTGGACTATAAAATCAACTTTTGACTAACGTAATGTCTTTCGATATGTTGGTTCTTTTGGCTCAATATCTTTCAGATCACGATATGGACATCACAATGGAAAACGTTAACGCACCAAACGAGCTCACAATAGAAGACATTTTCCCTACTGGTTATAGTATGAAGCTTGGAAAGAACAAGCTTAAGGTTGACTTTGAGAACTTCACATGCTCTGAGTCTTCATGCCGAATAGCTGTTGATATTCTGAAGACTCATCCCTACAACAACGTGCTCACCAACTCAGCAACGGTACCAGAGATCTCTATTCATCAGTTCTGGCACACAATGAAGAAAGCTGATGGTCAAGATGCTGTCACGGTGACTCACAACAATAAACAAGTCAGCATCACTGTTGCTGACTTACGAGCAATTCTTCTGCTCCCTGCTATCCAGCCTGCCGAGTATGTTCCTACTCCATCTGAAGAGGCTACACTCCAATTCATGGTCGATATTGGCTATGATGAAGCTGCAGGAATCATTACCAAACACTCTTCAGTCGATTTAAAGAACATCCCTCAGCCATGGAGAACTTTATACATCATGATCGCAAAGTTTGTTTCCGGTAGAGACAGCGGCTATGAGCATCCTAAGCTAATGGAACTACAAATCTTCAAGGGCATGGTCAACAAAATGCACATTGACTACGTAAGTCTGATATGGGAAGACATGATGTCTTACCTCAAGAAGCCTGACACAAAGGTCCCTTTCATCAGATACACAAAGTTGTTGATCCAGAGGATACTCGGGAATAATCAAGACATTCCCTTAAGACTTGATGACCCCAACCATCATTTTGCGTTGTTTGAGCCTACATTAAATGTTGTCAGATTCAAAGACTCATCAACAAAGAAACAAGGTGTAGTTCTGACTGACTGCCTAATCACTGATGACATTAAAAGTCTTCAATCGTATTCACGATACCAAGAAGCAGTGGCCTTAGGCAAAGTCGGCTTCATGGATGAAAAGTCTTCAGCCATACCAGTCAAGAAGACCAGGAGATCAGGTAGTGAAGGAAGTGTAGCAAGCACTGGTAGTGCCCGCAAGTATCCAAAGAGGAATCCTGCCCTCAAAAGAAAAGTTCCATCAAAGGGTGCCATTCCTACTCCTAAACCGGCACCTAAATTAGAGGATCAAGACTCCGAGGATACTGAAACTGATGAGGAGGTTCACTACTCAGAGTCTGTTACTGATGATTCAACATCACTAAAGATTGCTGACAAGCCAACTAGTCCCAAATCAGAAAAGGGTAAAACTCCAGTTGTAGAGCATGAAGAAGAGGAGAGTTCAGATGAAGAACCAAAGGATGAGGAGAAAGACTACCACAAAACACTGAAGCATCTAAGGATTCATCATGCTGTTTCGAAATTTAATCACGAACAAATAAGAGGCCCTGGAGGTTCCAGTGGTGGTGCACTTACCATACCAATTCGTGATGCGGTTAATCAACCCGATAAATGAACTGGTGGCACCGCCAAGGAATCCACAGAGCAGCAGCAGCAATCTTATGAGGTTCCATTCACCTTTGAGGAAGAAGAGCAGGAACAAGGTGACATGATCACGGATAAAGACATTGAGGAAGCTGCTAAGGAAAAAGCTGAAGGGGAAGCTCGAGCTAAAGCAAATGAAGAGGCTAAGGAAAAGGCTGACGCAGAAGCCAGGGCTAAAGCTGATGAAGAAGAAAGGATTCGAAAAGCAGAGATAGTTACATTCTAGATAATCCCGATCACAACCACGAGGGACTTGAGCCACCAAAGACCCGAGCCATCTCATGACTCATCCTCATCGATTCTTCATCCCACTCATCACCACCACCATCCAAATATGCTACCACCGGATCCACATCCAAATCTATCAAGAAACCGACCAATACTTGGGCATCACGTGCAAAGACCAAAATTGTCAAAGTCATCAGCAAGTAAGGAAGCGAATGTGGTCAACAAGAAATTCAATCAGCTGGTCGACAGACTAAATTTACTGCAAGATGTGATGAATGAGTTTTCGGAGGAAAGAGAACAGATTCAACAGTTTCTCAATCGAGATATCCAAGGGGAAATGGACAAGACGATGAGGGACTACACTCACAAGTTCCTTCTCGACACTGTACCTAGAGTCACAAGAGAAATGTTCGCAAGAAAACTCTATCCAAATCTCATAGCATTGGTCAAGCATACACTGGCTCATACCCCTGCTGTTATGGAAATCAAACCAGTCCCGTCTCCGGTTGTATCTGATGCGGAATTGATCTCCAAGTTGGTAATGCAAATGTCTCAACGATCTGCAACATTCACTTCTGACGAAGCTAAATGCTTTGAGGCATTATTGGAATATCAACTCAAAACATCGTGTAAAGAGTCAGCTGAAAGGGCTAAGCAACCAAGAGACGACGATGATGCGAACAAGGATTCTAAGCCAAAACGCAAAAATAAAACTGGCGAATCCTCATCTATGCCTCCACCACCCCGAAGGACCACCACCACCAGAGGATCTTCACAACGTCCTCCTACTAGGGACAAAACTTAGGACTCTGAGTCTCCACCACCAACGGAGAAAACTGGTGATCATTTCGAATACACCGGTGATTATGACGAAGAGATTCTTGAGCCCCAACAACAACCCCCTTCTTATACATCAACTAAGCAACCAACATCATCCTCCAAGCCACAGAAGAAAAAGTCAACATCAGTTGTATCATGGCTAGATGAAGATGAAACTGATGAATATGAATGGTTTTCAAAGCTTGTTGATGCCACCCCTCAATTACTGGAAGGCCAAGAACCGGTAGATGGTCGAACTATGGAGCATGTAAAGATCATCCAAGAAAAGTTTAAAGTGAAGAAGATGACGAAAGCAGAGTTAAAGTGAATCAAGAACGAAGCTTTTAAACTACTGAAGGACAACTCTGACAGTGCCATTGAAGTCGAATATCATCTTGACAACATAGCACGAGCCATGTCCAACAATATTGATTGGCTTAACCCTGAATCCAACATCGACTTCGCCAGGCCTGACAAGGCTCCATACTACACTGACTGGACAAAGCCACTACCCACCATTGGTCGACCTGATCAACAACGGATTCCCTACCGATACTTCTTCAACAATTATCTGGAATTTCTTCAGCACGGTAGCGATGTTAGCAAGAAATACGCTACCTCACTCACCTTCCCCATCCCGGCAGCAATCTTCTCCAACAATGTGGCCATCGAGGAAGAAGCCACACACATGTTCGTTGATAATGTGGTTAATTATGACCTCGATGCACTGTATGGAATTCATCACTGGCCTGAACGGAGAAGAATCTACTACAGAGGCTGCCTGGTACTCAAATCTAACAAAGATGTGTACAATGACCAACGGATCGTTGCTATAATGCATGTTAGCCTGTCTACTAAGTGGGACTACTCATTCCTGAATAAAATCGTAGTCAAACGCTAAGACGAACAGGAATATGACTTTTCTGAAGCGGATTTTCCAAGATTGTCACTAAATGACATTGGAGACATATAACACAACATGTAGTGTCATCATACTTCTTCTCCACGATTGGTCTTTGAAAACACGGTCAAGCTTAATCACACAAGCTAGCCACTTGTGAATGGCTAACCGTAATAAACTTAAACCGCCGAAACCAATACAATGAAGATCGAGAATATAATGAATTCCGGTCGTTAAGTCCCACGGAGACTCAATGGTGTATCAAAACTTGATCGGATGATAGAATGATCACTAAGGATAGTGATCAAGAAGATTTGGATTGGAAATTACACTCTTGATTGATTGGAATGTATTTTGGAAGCGTAATTGGAAAGCACAACAATCGATAAGACAAACGTAAAACTTACGTTTAAAAACTACGTAAACGCACAAAATAAAAAGTGAGATCTAAGAAATAAAAGACCTAAAAATATGAAAATGACATTTTGGAAACCTAAAAATAAAATAAAAGTATTAGAAAAGAAAATTATTTTTACAACTATTTATTTAATTATTATTAGTTAAAAACTATTTTAACTATTTAAAAATAACCTAAAGTAGAAGAAAATACAAAATAAGGCTAGAAAAATAAAATTATGATTCAGAAAAATCTAAAAGATTATAAAACTTATTTTAAAATTGAAAATATATTTTTTACACTTTTTATATATTTATTACTAATTAATTATTATTTAAAATATACTTAAACACTAGAAAATATAAAATAAACCTGGAAAAATAAAATTTCAACTTGGAAAAATCTAAAATATGATAAAACTAATTTTAAAACTGAAAAGATATTTTTTATGCTTTTTAATTATTTATTACTAATTATTTAATATTTTTAACTATTTAAAATTATAATAAATACTAAACAAATTAAGAAAATTATGAAACTTTTTCTAAAAATAACTTAAGGTGACAGAAAACTAAGAAAAATATAAAAACAAGATATGCTTAATAATAAGATGAAAAGAAAAATCAAAAAGCTAAAAACTATTAAATAAACGCTATCACTATATTTAACTTGATGTTTTTCAGGTTTTTCTTTTTGAAAACTATTTAACTACTTAAAATATGAAACTTTTATGAAAACACAAATTTTACAAACCTAAAATAAGCTGTTTGAGAAGCTTATAAGCCAACAGTGAGCTTAATGAGCTTATCTTGGTGAAATAAGCTCAAACAAGCTCACAAGCTGAAACAAAAGCTCAAATAAGATACAAATAGGCTAATGCTACTCAAATGAAGCTAAAAGACAAAGATAAGCACACTGATAAGCTAATAACAAACAAATAAGCACTTATTCAAATCCTAGAAACCAAATAGTCCTGTGGACTTTTTCAAGGCCAAAATAAGCTAAGTAAATAAGCTCACAAGCTAAAAACAAGCCTTGAGTCAACAAGGCTAGGTGGGGTATCCAAAGCCCAAGCTCACACCTGGGGGCCATGTAGAGCTTGTGGTGAGCTTGTTAAATGGTGACAGATCACCGTCACCAGACCGAGACAGTTGGTCCGAGTAATGGGACAAAACAAAAGCTAGATGCAGCCCTAGTAAACAAGCTAGAAATTGAAAAAGTAAACTTGGAACCTCAAGATGGCTAGGTTGGCTCTCCAAAGAACCCAGTATCACAAGCTTAGACCAACAATTAAGCTCTGTGTGAGCTTTTCAAAATTGGACCACTCACTGTGCACAGGGCACCAATTTCAGACAAGTACTCAAAAGAAGCTAGTAAATAAGCTATTAAAAAGCTGATTAAAGGAGAACTAGTATTTTTCTAATTAAGTTTAGCAACTAAACTTTAATAACCCAAAAGATTTTAAGCTAAAACTTACTATTAAACACACAGTGAAATTATCTTTTTTATTCAAAAACGACCAAATGAAGATTTTGACTTTTATAAAACCAAAAGAGTTGACTAAAATGACAAACTTTTCCAAAAGGATTTTGGGTGTTAGTGGAGGTAGAGGGACAAGGTAAGGGGGGTGGAGTAAATCATGGAAAACCACTCGGTTTTGGAATTCACTTGTGGAGAGAGATGAACAAGACCGGTTTTAGGTGGGTTGACTTAATTTGACCAGGGTATTAATAAAACGGGGTTGGGTTGGTTTTGGGCCAAAGGTTGGGCTGGATTGGCTTTGGTTTGATATATTAAAAGAGGTCCGGTTTGGTTAAGTAGATATACAAGGACTAGTTTTGCAACTTCTCCAAACTTGAGGGACTGAACATGACACTTTTCCAAACTTATCACAAGGACCAAACTTGACAAAATTTGATAGTACAAGGATAACTTTTACCTAAAATTCCATTTTAAAATATCCAAGGACTAATTTTGCCATTTTTCAAACTTAAGGGACCTTTTTCGCCATTTGACCAAAGAATCTTTCAAGGACCAATTTTAACAACTTAGAATATTTCAGGGACCTTGAATGATAAAATTCCACATTTTTGGATTCCAGGACTAGATTTGACAACTTTTAAAACTTGGGGACTAAAGCGCCAATTTTGCAAACTTGAATCATTTTCATCCGATTTTGATATTTTTGCATTTAAAACACATAAAACACGATTTGTGATATTTTCATCATTTTGATGCATTTTGAGTGTTTTCGGATGATTTTGCGTTTAGATTGTACAAAATGATGAGTATTTAGACACTCATCACTCCCCTCAAGAATTGAGATGAAGTTGCCATTCTTGACTAAATAAGTGAAATCATCCAAATGTAGTCTACTCACACTTCTCCCCATAAAATTAGCACATGATGTCGCCATCGTCATTATAGTTGAGCAAGAGGAATAAGAGAACAATCAACGAGAGAGCTTGGTTCACTTGATGACCAAGCGCATGGAAAAAGTATGAAGCATGTTGATGAGAATGGTCATAATAAGAAGATTTCTCTTCTTCCAAAGATAAAGCGCACTGAAGCGTACACTTTTCTTTTCTTTAGAGTACGAGGTTTGAACTAAAGTATTCAAACGTCATAAGAATATTTCTTTTCTTTCGAAGATAATGCGCACTGAAACGTACACATTTCTTTTCTTTAGAGAACGAGGCATGAACTGTTGTGTTCATACGTCATAATGATGAAGTACGAGGCCTGAACTGATTTGAACAGACGTCATAGCAGATTGAATATCAAGGTTGAGTAACTTGAACCCATGAGTAATGAGATATCAATCCATTTGTTATCCATACTTTAAGTGAGTCCATGTAGTGAAGGATCGAAGTATCTGCAACTGAGTAAGGAATACCTGTACTAACATTACAAACTTGATTGCATATATATTGGTTAGTGACATTAGTATCCAAATCCTTTGGGGCTTCCTTGTCAACCTTGATTTTGCCATTGGAAAACGAGCTTTCCGATAGGTATCCACCTAAGTCCAAAGATCCTTAAACATTCTACCGATGGTATCTACATATGGCAAGGTCTAGGAGTGTTAAGCTTCTTATGCACAAGTGGAAGACTTATCGATATTCCTAGACTCCAAAGATTTAGCAGCTGGTATCCATCTAGGCAAAGTTTTTTGTTTGTTTTGCTTCATAACATGTTGAACCTTAGTCACGTTAGTAGTCTTAGTGGATTGTACCTTAGCATGTGAATTAGGAGAATGTTTCTTATTCGGAAAAGACTTAGAATTTCTAGTTTCGTTTTCAACATGCTTAGCATTCTTCTTCTCATATCTACTCTTAGATGCACGCCAATCCCTAGTCCTTTGAGTGTTCCTAGGTAGTGGTTTACAACTAATAGCAGTGCCTTGAAATCTAGTAGAATTCCTCACCCTAGGTCTTGCACCTAAAATTCCGTCTTTTCGAATCATGCCTTTTCCTAGCTTTTTCTAGATAATAGTTCTTCCACAAGACATTCATATCATATGAATTCGGGTTTTAATGCTTGGTTTTGACACTTGTTTTGAACTAATCCTAGAGGTTTGGGAGTAGAAGTGGCTACGTGTTGAGGGTTAACAGAGCTAGAAGCCTTATTCTTAGGTAACTCAAGTGAAGTGGTGGTTTTGACAAAACTTGTTTTCATCAACTTGGGAGGCAAACCGTGTTTTTGAAAATTTTGGTCTTTCGGATATAAACGCAGTGAGGGTCGCCTAACAATGGACCGGTTTCTAATGGGATGAAACTGGTTTCCCCAAAGTTGATGGTTTTGTAAACTTAGTGTTCACACTTTTCCTGCTTTTCTAAGCTCATTTTTAAGGCAACAATAGCGAAACTCTTTTCACGAAGTTGAGCTTTGAGTTCATCAATTTTGCTATCAAAGAGTTTGTTTGTTCCATTGACTTAGTTCTAGCTTCTTTGTGAGTCACTTAGTTCTATGTGATGCTTTCTCAAAGACTCATTTTCCTTTAGTAATTTGGCCACACAAACCGCTAATTCATCATTTCTCATTTGAATATCATCAATAGTATTACCATCGAATTACTTGTAACCAAATTACTTTTCACATGCATATCGAAATATATTTTTTCAAATTGTTGATAGTCGAGTTGTTGGCTTGGTGAGCTTTTAAATAGTTTATTTCAAAAATTCACGAAATTCGTGAAATTCGGATTTTACATGGTTTCTTAGTTTGAAAACTTTTCTCCTTTCTTTGTATTGCAATTTCAAGAGAAATGCAATGTTTTTCAAGTTTTGAGAATTTGTTTGAAAGTTCATCAAAAGCCTTTTTATCAACCATATCATTTGTTTTGAATTTATTAGACTAAGCCTCAACCAAGGAACATTTATCGAATCATGTTCAAGATTAAGATCGGTTTGTTTAGGTACATTAGCGGATGCACTATGTTGAGCAGTTAATGGTACCTCATCACATGACACACTGCTCAATTTACGGTGCGCTATCCGCATCCACATCATGTGTAACAAGAGTCATCGGACCGGCCGTGTCAAGCTTATCAATCTCGAGCCTCAGTATTCGGTGTCAATCGATCCATCCGGTGCTTTACCCAACTCATCATTATTTGTTGTCTCGACATTACGCATTCAAGAACACCCGATTCTTCAATGGATACATTACCCAACTTATCACAACAATCTCTCAACCGCACCGACACTCATCCACTTTTTCATCTTTATGTGTAACTTCTTCAATGTACTTCTCCACATTATCCATGAGTTGGATGAATGTTTCAATGAACACGCTAGTTTCCATTCCATGTGTCTCTTGAAAGACATTTCGATTCGGTCTTGATCATAATCGATGTAAATTCCCACTTATGAATGATCGAAATTGGTTGTGGATCACTTGAAGTGCAAAGACCTTTGGAACTATCCTTTTGAACCTTTTCTTTATCAAGTTGTTGTTCTAATTTTTCTAAGTTCAATAGTAATGTTCCCGTTAATGTGGATAAGTCATGAAGGAAAATGGCAATGCATGTTCGTTCCATTCTTATCGGTGTGAGTAACATGAGGTGTGAGTGAAGTTGTTGATAAGGTTCAATGCTACTTTCCTTTTGCATGGCATTCGTAGCTCGAATAGGTGCAAATATTTCTCATTGGACTCGAGCATGAAGAACTCACATCATCATTGATTGATTCAATCATCTTTAATCGTTCGATGTAGCATACATTATCATTGTTGTCCACAACATCATACAATTTAAGTATACAAATTCTTGGGTCAAGAGTGTAAGACATGATGTTGTAGTATACACGGATTTTCTGGTCTATGATTTAAACCGAGAAATGGATTCTTTCGCTGGATTTTACAAAATCAAGAAGAAACCGTGATATAGAGACCAATAGAACGTGTTAAGATAACTGATGGATCGACACAATGATATTCAATTGTGTGTTAGGTCTTACGGTTTTTTGAAGGATTAGCATAGATGTTGTTTGGTTGAGATTTGGATTGGTTTATGCACGATTTTTCGGAGAAATTTAGGTCAAAAAGCATAAAAACCTCAATAACTTATGTTCGGAGCGGATTTAGGCCTCGAAGGTTGCCCCTGTTCATTCGGTGTGCCATTCTCCTCATTCTCACGGTCATTTTGATGGGTAGAACGCTGAAAACGGAGTTACGGAGCAAAAGTTATAGCCGTTTGAAGTTTTGTCGGGAAAAGTGAACAAGTCGCTAGAGACAAGTCGCTATAAATCTTGAGAACAAGTCGCTAAGTCACCAAGTCGCTAAGAATCCTTGAACCAAGTTGCTAAGCACCAAGTCGCTAAGTATTATGACAACAAGTCGCTAAGCACCAAGTCGCTAGACACAGTTAAGTTGCTAAAGAACAACTCGCTAAGATCCAAGTCGCTAGTAGCAAGTCGCTAACAATTTACACTACAACTAGCTAACAATTTCTGAAGCAAGTCGCTAACCTCATCAAGTCGCTAGCCGTAGTGGAGAATCCACTAACTTGTACTATTTGTCGGCTTGTCTCAATAGACAAGTCGCTAGGCTCAAGTCGCTAACAACAAACACTGTAACTCGCTAACTTTTTATCAAGCAAGTCGCTACGATGAAAACACTACGAGAACCAAGTCGCTAGCAAGAAAAACTTCAAAACACATTTCAATCCAAAACAAGCTCAACCACGTGATTCAAGCTTTCCAAATCAAAACCCAAGCACTTACAATGATTCTAAACACAAAAGTACAATCAAAATCCAAACTTTAACACAAGAAATGATCCAAATGATGCAAAAACCACTAAACTTTTTCAAACCCAAAAACCATATAACACCACTAGAAATCCAAGGATATGTAAGAGAGATGATCAAACCATGGCTCTTGATACCATTTGTAACATATTGGATTTCACAAACACATCACATAACAATATATATGGGTCGAATTAGTTTAAGGTTCTAGAGAGAAAGTGGAAGATGGGAGCCTTTCAGAGAGAAAGTAACAAAGAAAGAAAGGTTAGATTAAGTGAAGGTCCAACCTCTACCTTGGGAGGTAGAGGTATTTATAGTTACATACTACACGTCCTCCTTCGGACAGTGGATCGGGCATACAGTGGGTAAAGACCGTCCGTCCTCCACGGTGTTACTCTAAACTAAATAACTAACTAAATAACTAGTAAATAACGTAACGTCTACGAGCTAACATATGCTAGACTAGAGTTGGGGTGAACGACTCTTCACTATGGATTTTCCAATTCCTAACAATTTCAATATTGCAGATTAATCTCCTAATGTTGATGTAGGAATTGACTTAGAAAATAGATCCACCAGATTATTTAAATATATCCGCCGAGTATCTTTTGAATGAGAAGTGTCTTGTCACCTTTGATGTAACCATTCTTGAACTAAGCAATATAGACTATATCATCTTCATGCAAAATCGTGATTGTTTTTGTATAGTTTGATGTTGCAGTCGTGATTGTTTGGTCTACCGAACGCCACTAAATTTTAGTGCCGCTACTTGTAAAAGCATGTCCAGTTTGAGATCGATCATTGTGAGAATTAAGCCTATAACATGCATATGCAAAACTAAATAAACTTGTTTTGATGGGTTAGTAAAATATAAACCCACATTTCTTGTACCTTAAAAATATAATATCGAAATGTTTACTTTAATCCATTCCATGGATTTGTTAAATTCGATCAATTACTATTCTCTAGAATTTTTAAATCATGAAACGTGCTTCATGCATTCTATATTCCTTAAGGAATCTTAACTTCAAATGAGCTCTAATCAATTTCTTTTAGACGCATATCAATTATTTCTCACATTGCCAGACTTAGACAATATTAAAATACATTATAATCCACCACATGTGAATATGTGTCGTTATTATCATTTCAAAATCTTTGCGAAAATATGTGTGCCATCACTTGTGCCTTATGCACAATTTAATATTGCTATCTCACAAAGATATATGCATATCCAATAAGTTTTACACATTTATATATATTGACTTTAAGTCCCAATCACATTTCTCATCACACGGGACATCAATCCTTCATTATTTACTTGCGTCATTAAAGTTGGTCATTCATTAATCCAAGATCCTCACATTCATTTTAGCGCTATATTATTTACTTACACAGTCATTTATATGTAATAGTACTATCGACTTCGATTTATTTCTTTTCGATTCCATATTCTACTATACATTATATATCATTTATTGAGATCTCAAGTTTTTCTTGTACCCGAGGTTTTTCAATAACCTTCATGTCTAATGTCTCTTTAGGAGATTATTACGGGGTCTTATTACCTCGATTTGATCATCTTCATTTTCTTGCTCCATTTCATCTATTCATTCGAGGACTTTTATTTGGAATCGATTAGTCGATCTATCACGCAGTAGACGTGCCATAGACTTACTACCAATCATTGGTTTTAATGGTGGGACACACATTGTAATCAGAGCACTAGCAGCGTATATATATAATCTAGTCACTTTCTTTAGGTCACTAAACATGTCTGGCAATTACTAGATTTGGAATATAAATTGTCCCTGGTACTTCAAGTTCATATTTATTAGTGTGAGGATCAACATTTATGTCATAATTCATTCTATATCCCTCGATGCTCATTCTTTTCCCCTGAATGAATTATCCATTTCAATATCCCACTGGTGTGCATTATGGTGGATTTACTATAAGAAATGTTGTACAATTACAAAATCTCACTTGGGAAATATGGTTTGTGACCAAAAACCATTCTAATGGGGGAGGATTCATTATAAATTATTGGCAAGATGCGAATTCAGATATTATAACATGCCCCATAAACTAAGACTTGTGTTCTCATAATTATTGGCTTTGCAATCAACTGAAGACGTTTTATGAATGTTTCAACAAAAGCAATTAGTGTATGAACTTGGGCTACATAAAGTTCAATACTTATTCCAATAATCGCCGAACATATGAAAGTATTTACCACCATTTCCAAAGATACGATATGGAAAACCATGCTCGCATTTTATAAGCCGAGCCATTAATCACGCTAACCTTAAGTTGCGTCTTTGATGATCATTTTGACGATGCATCGATTTTAAACTCAAAATGATCCACATGACGGATGTATAGGCCTACATACACCCCTTTTATATTTTTTACAAAAATTTATAGAACAAAGTCCTTACTTGTATGATGGTGATATATGAACAATTAACTTCCATTGAAAACAATCAAATCTATTTTGGAAAAACTTATTGTTCTTCTATATATTTCGCATCTTCATTGACCAGGATGGTCCAGCCGTTCATGCGAATTAATAACATAATCTTAGGCACATAAATTCTAATTTATGACCACGTGTGCTTCAATTGCATATAACTTTATATGAAACCTTTTTCATAAACATGTAGTTTATGACCACGTGTGCTCTAGTTGCACTTGACTTTATTCAAAAAGTCGAATAATATGTAGAAATTAGCAAATCGTCACATTAAAACTTATATTTCTCCAATCAAATTTATTATAGTTTTGAATAAAATATGTTTTTACAAAGTCAAGTTGTACTATTTGTGAAACACATATGAGTATTTAATCAACAAATTAAATGCATCACGAGCAAATTAACCCACATGATGAACAAGTCACATATCTACGGTAATATGATAAATAAGTCACATATGCGATACGAACTTCATGGCATTATTTTTGTCAATAAGTACATCCTATTCTTGTAACTCACAATTATGTGCTCATTTGCTCATGAGGAATCATTAACATGTTTTGACATTATACAAAAATGTTTTCTCATTCTTATAATAATAATGTATACTTTCTATAACACTTTTAATTTGCATATTTTTATTGCATACTTTCACGATATATTACCACCTTTAGTAGCTCATCATGTACTTATTACAATTTTCATTATATGTACTTAGCATTTCTTATGCCTTATCCAACCTATGGTAAACTATCATTAATTAATTAAGTTATAAGACAACTTATATTCATAATATGATTGGGATAAAAGAAAATGGTAATGAATCACCCATATCCATCTATATGTACCAAGGTTGAACATATAAGTTCTGTTATAATCTTATCATCATTAAATTCTATAGGCCTCATTCGTAATAGTACTAAATATGCATTGGCTCCTTAATCATGACCTTAAAACCATTTTTTTTTACAATTTCGAGTAGCTGAAAGCGCATATTGAAATTAAGATTCATGCCAAAGAATATAGAAACCAAATATATACTCTTATATTGAATGAGACTACAAAGATATAGTTATATCTATTTCTAGAAACCAATATGTAATAAATCATGCATCGCAAACTTCATCTGCTAGTTTGATTCCTTTATTAAATACTCCGTATCAGTTACTGAGTTAGAGCGAACCAAATGAATAAAGCAAAACATGTTCAAATTTATAACCAAATTATCCACAAATATAGCATTAATGTGCATAAACGTCAATCTTTAAACATATGGACACACAGTCAACAAATAATTCTTAAATAATTGCTCTAGTTTGCATTCGTTACCCATAAAAATTATTCATGATAATAACTATATGCACAAAAAAAGATTAGTATCAGATAAAGATTATTAAGATAATCTGGTCTATATATAGATACAATTTGATAAAGATAAAGTAAATGATGTATATCTTCTAATATGATTCAAACTCTAACCAATACTAAAGGATATGGACATCCACATGTATTTATCCATAACAAGCATCAGAATATCGAATGTAAAAAATGATCACGCAAAACTGCTAGTACAAACTTTTAACATTACCTTACCAAAAAAAAAGTATCAGGAGAGCATGAGAAAATATAAGTCAGAAAAGTAACCTTGGACGAAGGACATGGGTAATAAAATACTAAAATTGGAATCGAAGTGTCAATCCGACTATTCAAGTATACGACTGTTGGTTTTCTTCATTTATAGTTGTTTTTGGGCATTTTTATGCACGCATCCAAGAGTGATGATATATAAACTCTTTAATGTTGATGTAAAATTAGAAACATGGTCTAATAATGTACTTATCTTCATGCATTCTAACCCTGTTTTGCTAAAGGAGCTACTATATCACTACTAATCATGACTTAATATACCCTATAATTGGTCCTGATTAATCTTGGATACATCTATCATTATGTTACTAAAGCATATCTAATCATACATTACTACCCTTAGGGCGTTCTGACATGCTAAACATAATCATAACTTAATTCTGCATAAAATACTTGAGTTTCTAAGGTCAATATAGAGCTATGGTTCAAACCTGAGTACCGTCTATGCACAAACAGGTTTAATTAATGGAACCTATACTCGTATTGAAATCCTTACTTGTGATTATCTGAATTCTAAAATTTGTCTTCACTCCATTTCCATAATCCTTTTCACCGGTAGGCTGATCAACTCCGGGAATGTTGAAACTCATGATCTGTATTTGTTATGTCATATTTTGAGTCATTTCAATACCATAATTTTTCGGAATACCGATTCAATTCTGTACATATTGAAATACATGATTATAATGCAACATATAAACATTTAACACATAAGCATTCTAGTAAGCTTCTAGGACATCTTATAATCTCAATAACCTCATGTCATATTATGTAAATATTACTGATAAGGATATAAAACATACGTTTTTAGGGGGTCATTTAAGCCCTAAATCGACAGATTTTATATCCGTTACTACTTAAAATCGTTCCTTTTCATATTTTAGGTATTTTGGAAGCAAAATGCTGGAATGAAGCATATTTGAATGAAAAGGAGCAAAAATATGAAGAAACTGGCAAAGTCAAGATCCAAGGATGTTTATTGCACCTGACGTGCCCCAACCAAATGGCGATGCCATCCCTCATAAAGAAATTTGATCAAAATACAAGTGACGGCTCAGGTGAATTCTGGTTCTAAAGTATGACCGCGTCACGCCTAAACTCTGGAAGGCGTCTCCCTCATTTTTCACACCAGACGCCCAAGAACCAATCTCAGAAGACGTTCTTCATGAAGACTAACGGCTTCACACCTATCAACTGACGCCGTCCCAGTGATGACTTGGCCCAAACGAAACCCTAATGATGGCGAGCTGACGGCGTCACTAGCAAAAGGTGACGCCATCGTATTTGTAAATCTATATTGATAACATCAAATAGTCCTGAATATTAAATGTCAATTTCCCCCGATAATGCTCGTTATTTATATCATTTACATGGATTTACGCTTGTTTTCCATTGTTTTCCACTTTCAGGTAAATTACGAGCATTGGAGCTAAAGAGACACGGAAATGGAAACATTACTAAAGATTTATCACAAGATGCCTATTTGAAGAAGTTACGGCGTAACTCTCTCTCACATTACGCCGTAACTATTGCGTGACCCGAATACCAACTTATCAAGAGGTTACAACAGAACTCTTCCCAAAGGTTACGACGTAACTACATTAGGTCAAATGTGGATCCACGCCGCTGATACTTACGCCGTAACTATTGCATCACTTACGACGTAACCTTGTTTATTGAAGACTACGGCATAACCACTTATTATGTTATGCCGTAACTAGAAGATCTAGTGCATTTACGACGGAATAGAAGGTTACGACGTAACTCCTATATTGGTTACGCCGTAACCCAGACTTGGCCTATAAATACCCCATGAATTCCAACATTTCTAATCATCCCATTCCACACACAACACTCTAAGAACGTAGGAAAAAGCTCAAGGCAGGTCTAGGGGAGCATACGGAGCTGTTTCCAAGGGAGAAGTCACTCCATTACGATACGCTTTAGCGTTTTATATTTCTTTTACTTTCAATTCATGTATTTCGTACCTTTGAATATTGAATTGATTTGCATGATTAATATGAGCGGCTAAGCACCCTTTGGTGCTAGCCTAGTTATGATTCCTTAATTGTTTTGTTTACGTTTACCTTTACTTCCGTATAATTATTTCTAAGTGTATGCATGCTTAGTTCTTTGGTAGTCACCCTTGGTTCGGTAGTTTTGAATGGCGGTGAGGCCAATTGCCTAGGAGATATGACCAACCTGACCCTAGGTGAGCGGATCGAGACGGAAGGGTAAGATATGACCAACCGACGACCCTTTCTACTTGTGCGATTTGACCAACCGATCACCTATCGTTTGGGTGAACTTAAGAATTGGGGGTGTAGTGTCTAAGTTCCTAACGGCCGGGCACTCACTATTTAGAATCTAGCATGTAGCGGTACTTAATGACTTGGCTTAGGGACCGGGAACAACAAGACTTATGACGGTCTTTGATTTCTCCTGTGGTGGCATCTTTGGCGATAGGTTAGGGCGAATTGACCAAATCTTGTCCTCTCGAATTTGACCCCACCTAAAGTAATTGGAAGTAGGTGAGCGTAGACATAACTAGCTAGGAGGATTGACAAGGTTAGCACCACTATTCCTCTATTGATTTCCTTTACCATTTATACGCTTTTATTTTATTACGCATTAGTAGTTTAATTAATTAAATCCCTATCTAAACCATAATTATTCGTGACAATTAGACTTAGTAATAATCCAACACACATAGCTCTTGGGACTACCTCGGCTTTACCATTTACTACACTACACACGACCGGTACACCGCCTGTTAGTGCATTAGGGTAGACCATAGGTATAGCGAGACACTATAAATATTAAGACCGATCATAAAACATGCATCAAGTTTTTGGCGCGCCACGGGAGCTATTTTAGGATTTTATATTTAGTCATTTTTTTAATTTTCTTTTTCGATAATGTCGGGATACAAGACTCATGACTCTAGGCCTTTTCTCGCCACCCCATTCGTGACCCGGAGAAGCAATTTCGTAGAAGGAAAATCTATTCTCCGGTTCCTATTCACAACATCTTCTTATTCTACGAATCAGACCAATCAGACGCAGAACCGGAAGTCATCAATGAAAACAATATCAATGACTTAACCTTGGAACAGTATTTAGAGCGACCAAATGAGAACTGCCAAAGAAGCTTCACTCAAGACTCTCTCACTGAAAAATACTCTATTCCAGATCATATTATTCGAGAGTTGCATGAACTTGAGTTTTCTGGAAACGAAGACGAGGACGCTCAGAATCACGTAGAAGAAGTTCTCCACTTGTCTTCTCTTTTCAACATCAGAGGTACTCCGAGTTATTCAGTCACTGCAAAGATTTTTCCTATGACTCTTTCTGGGATGGCAAAAAAATGGTATAACAAACTCCCTCACGATTATAAAGGAGAGTGGGGTAAACTCAGAAAAGAATTCGTCCTGCAATTTTTCCCCCCTTCTAAGATGGCCAAGCTTCTTGGGAAAATCTATCAATTCGTTCAGGTTGGAGAAGAAACGCTTTACCAAACATGGGAAAGATTTAATGAGCTTCTCTATCGATGCCCTACTCATGATTTAAACAAACATCAGATCGTGTACGTCTTCTATCGTGGGATTAATGCGCGAACACGAGAACTTCTCGATTCCCCAAGACCTATTCCTAGCATGACTCCTGATCAGGCCTTGGAATGAATTCAGCGGATTTCTGAACATTGCTACAAGTGGCAAATGGATACAGGGTATGGACCGAGAGATAATTTCAATCATAAGGTAATGAAGACGATAACGAAGCAAGAATACAATTACAGGGAAATTTTTGAAAGACGAAGGTTGGAAAGAGAAGCTGAAGCATGTAGGGTTGAGAAGGTTAAAAGTGTATTTGAGACCAATACCGGGAACAATCTTGAGAAAAAGATTCTTGACCACATCAAAGAATCAAGAGAGCGCGATGATAGGATAGAAAAGATGATGAAAGCATTCGTGGATAATACAGTCTCTTCTATTAAAATTCACGATGATAGGATAAAGAGATTAGAGAGAAGTGTTAGTTCATGTTCAGAAGCCATCTCTGATTACCTAGCAGCTCGGGAGGAAGAAGTTGTCCACACTGTAGAAACTATCCTCGAAAAACCTTTGACCTTTTCAGAAAAGGTTAAGCGACGAATCAACATGGAGAGACAATCACTTTTGGACCAAACTTTGCTGGTAAACCCTCCTACTAATGATTACGATAATACTAATTGTCATGATCTTGCGGAATTAAGTTATGATGAGACTATTCGCCTCAACGAAGATGCTTAGCGGTTTTGAGGAACGAGCTACCACAAAAGGAAAAGATCCGGGATGCTTTACTCTCCCTTGCTATATCGGGAGCCTAAACATGTGTAACGCCCAGCATCTCTTGGAGCTAGTATTAGCATAATGCCTTGTTCGATGTTTTTGCGTATGGGAATTGGCACCTTAAAACCGGCCAAGATGAAAATTGAAATGGCTGATCGATCCATGCAATCACCATTAGGAATTGTTGAAAATGTGTTGGTGAAGATTAAGAGATTCCTTTTCCCAGTAGATTTTGTGATTCTTGACATTCCGGAAGACAACAAGATACCTGTCATTTTAGGAAGACCTATGCTTGCCACTGCTCACACTAAGGTGGATGTCTTTGCCAGAAAATTGACTCTTGAAGCTAATGGAGAAATCGCCACATTCGGACCTAATGAACATTGTCTAACCCGGAGAAGGTGTGTGCAATTGACTCAGTAGGGAATTTTGGTGAAGCTTTAGAAAAATTTCTTAGCGACCCCCCGGATCCTGGAGAGGTTGACTCAGGGAAGGATTTTGATGTTTTCGTGAATTTTGAGGAAGAGGATAACATAGGGTTAAGTACTGAAGACCTCTCAAGTGATGTCGAGATGACCCATTGGCAAGATAACTCTGAAAAAACATTCTTGCAATCGGACCAACCACAATTTTATGAGATGGGGGCACATATCCATCATAGGAATCCCTATGATCTGAAAATCTCATGCAAAATCGGGTTCATTGATTTTCACCCATTTATCAACACAGATTCCCCAGTTAACATTATCTCTAAGGAACGCTACAACCAGGTTATGGAAAAGGAGCTTGATTACAAAGGAAACAAATTCCTCGGGATTGCAACAAACATACGTGTTTTTGTAGGAACTCACTCGTTTCTAGTCGACTTTGTGGTTTTGGATGATGTTAGCGAGTTCGTGTCAGATGGGCTGACTGGGGTAATTTTCGAAAAACCCTTTAAAGAAAGATCTGGGCTTGATAAAAACGAGAAGGAAGGACTGGTTTGGTTAAAGATTGGCGATGATAAAACTGTTTTCAAAATGCCAAGGACTGTCAAGAATTTTAAAAATTGGACTAAAAAACAGTTAAGTTATGCTCGGCCGCTACTTGGTATTAGTGAAGAAGATAAGGCCAAAGGTTTTGATCACCCCTACCAAAAGATCAAATTTTTTTACTTAGGGTGTTTAGAACTTGGAGAAGGATACAAACGAGATGAGAATTTGATCAGCTGGCTTCAACATGGAGATTGCCCAGTCCACAAGGTGACGAACAAGCACTGGTAGCCCGCGGCTCTGAGTCTAACTTAAAGACTCGTTAATAAAGAAAAGTGCTCTTTCGGGAGACAACCCGAATTATCCCTTTCTTTTGTTTTTATTTCCTTTCATTGGGTTTTGTGTTTTCTAACCATTTTTGCAGAAGCGAGGAACTAATTCTGCGATGGTCGATCTCGAGCGAGTTTTGGCGTAACTCATCTTGGTGATTACGCCGTAACCAACATTTTAGCAGCAGAATTCTTGACGCATTACCAATTGCGGCGTAATACCATCTCGTGGTTACGCCGTAACTACTCGCTTCTGACTCATACGGGTTTTGCGATTCTGGCGTAACTCCCTCATAGGAGTTACGACGTAACTATCCTCTGCTTTAATTCTTTCATTTTAAAAACAAGTAACCTTGTATTAGTTTTAAATGAACTTTGGGGTGTGTTCTCTGTATACCGTCACGAGACTTCACTCGTCCACTTGGGACACCAAGTGGTTTAAAAACTTGTTGCATACGCTAAATGCAATGATGTTTCCTCTGAAAGTGAGTTAGGTTTGTTTTCATTTTATTTTAGAATTATGCTTGTCGGTATTGTGATTTCGTGGATTGAAGTTTGTTCATGACGCTTAAAGCGAAGGCACGGTTCTTTCTCGTGGGCCTTCTTCTTTTGGAGCAAATTTAAGGAAGTTATCGCTCTAATTCTACCTTTCTCTTCACCTTTATTTTAATGCCTAGTACAAAAGGGACTTTGTACAATTCAAGTGGGGACGGAGTAGAATTATCTCTTGAACTTTATTTCGCCCTCATTTTTCTAGTTTATTTTGAAAATTATGCCATTTTAAAATTTTGACATGTTTTCCGAACCTAACTAGATTAGACCTTAGCCGAGCACATACAACCCTTGACATTACATGGTGAGATTAGCCTTATCCGTTTCCAATATTTTACCCTAAATCCACCAAATTATGAGTGTGCCGGTAGCTTGTAAACTTTAGAACTTGGCCTTTGCATCATTTCGAGACCATGGACGAGGTATGTTGAGTTAGCTCAATGTATTTGGACTTTTCAGTTTTAGAAGGCAATATTATAGGATTATCACCCAAACAGCCTACCATTGTGAGTCTATCGATTAGTCACCTCGACTTTTCGACCCCCATGTGAAACCCTTTTGTTGCACTCCCCTTTAGCGCAAGATACCCCTAGATACACCCTTCTGAGCCATTCCTTTCATTTTGTCAACCCAATATATTGTTTCGTTACACCTTAGCCTACCCTGTAGTCTCTATTTGTGATTGGGAAGTCATCATTTGCCTAAGTTCAAGGTTCGAGTGGAAAGGTTTGGAAATTACGCTTTCATCGACATTTATGAAGATCATTGAAGACCCCCCGAATTCCCATTGTTCATCTCAAATGGGGGGATGTTATGTTATTATGTTATGATTAAAAAAAAAAAGATTCGAAAAAAAAATTGAGTTATGATATTGTAAAGTGCGATGTTATAAGCACTATAGTACAAGATTTATTGATTAGTATCGAGGAGGCCACCTCGGTCACATTTGAAGATTGGAGTTGGTAGTTTTGCCAACAGAAGAAGAAAAGGTGGTGTGCCCATCACGACGTCCTCTAATGACACATCTACCTTGCATTTCATGATCCGGTTTCTAGACTTCTAAACTTGAACTTTGGGCGGACGGTAAGTGGTGATGACTTGGTTATAGATTTAGACTACCTGCTTGTTTTTCATTTTACACCAATTATATATCCCATGTCTTATCCTACCCTTTTATTCATGAAGCATGTCTAGGTGATGCAGTGAGCAATCTTTGGTGTCTTGGCCATGGATTTGGTCATGTATCATTGATTTTGTCCACTTCGCTATGACATGTTAGTAATGACGAGTCACCCCCAACCTTTGTCGTGTCTACCCATATTGCCTTCGAGAATTGTTTAGCCCTTAACTCTAGTGGTGGAGATTTGTGTAACCGCCAAGCTTATGATAGAATACATGCAATGATATGCGATTGAGTGATCACCCGAAATTGACACTTAGAATAGTTGAGAGATTTGAGTGTTTGTTCCCCTTTCATGAGGTGTTCGGCTTTGTTTTATTCTAGCATAAGGGATTTCTAAACTAATATTTTCCGGTTTTGGGAGATATCTTTTAGGAATCTATCTAATAAGGTCTACTTGAGGGCAAGTAGAGTTCAAGTGGGGGATATTTGATAACATCAAATAGTCACGAATATTAAGTGTCAATTTCCCGATAATGCTCGTTATTTATATCATTTATATGGATTTACGCTTGTTTTCCATTCTTTTCCACTTTCGGGTAAATTACGAGCATTGGAGCTAAAGAGGCGGAAATGGAAACATTACTAAAGATTTATCACAGTATGCCTATTTTGAAGAAGTTACGGCGTAACTCCTCTCTCACATTACGCCGTAACTATTGCGTGACCCAGAATACCAACTTATCAAGAGGTTACGGCGTAACTCTTCCCAAAGGTTACGACGTAACTACATTAGGTCAAATGTGGATCCACGCCGCTGATACCTACGCCGTAACTATTGCATCACTTACGACGTAACCTTGTTTATTGAAGACTATGGCGTAACCACTTATTAGGTTACGCCGTAACTAGCAGATCTAGTGCATTTACGACGGAATAGAAGGTTACGGCGTAACTCCTATATTGGTTACGCCGTAACCCAGACCTTGCCTATAAATACCCCACGAATTCCAGCATTTCTAATCATCCCATTCCACATACAACACTCTGAGAACGTGGGAAAAAGCTCAAGGCGGTCTAGGGAGCATACTGAGTCGTTTCAAGGAGAAGTCACTCCATTACGATCGCTTTAGCGTTTATATTTCTTTACTTTCAATTCATGTATTTCGTACCTTTGAATATTGAATTGATTTGCATGATTAATATGAGCTGCTAAGCACCCTTTGGTGCTAGCCTAGTTATGATTCCTTAATTGTTTTGTTTACGTTTACCTTTACTTCCGTACAATTATTTCTAAGTGTATGCATGCTTAGTTCTTTGGTAGTCACCCTTGGTTGGTAGTTTTGAATGGCGGTGAGGCCAATTGCCTAGGAGATATGACCAAGTGACCCTAGGTGAGCGGATCGAGACGGGAAGGGTAATATATGACCAACTAACGACCCTTTCTACTTGTGCGATTTGACCAACCGATCACCTATCGTTTGGATGAACTTAAGAATTGGGGGTGTAATGTCTAAGTTCCTAACGGCCGGGCACTCACTATTTAGAATCTAGCATGTGGCGGTACTTAATGACTTGGCTTAGGGGACCGGGAACAACAAGACATATGACGGTGCTTTGATTTCTCTGTGGTGGCATCTTTCTTTGATAGGTTAGGGCGAATTGACCAAATGTTGTCCTCTCGAATTTGACCCCACCTGAAGTAATTGGAAGTAGGTAGACGTAGACATAACTAGCTAGGAGGATTGACTAGATTAGCACCACTATTCCTCTATTGATTTCCCTTTACCATTTATCGGCTTTTATTTTATTCTACATTAGTAGTTTAATTAGTTAAATCCCTATCGAAACCATAATCATTCTGTGACAATTAGACTTAGTAATAATCTAACACACATAGCTCTTGGGACGACCTCGGCTTTACCATTTACTACACTACACACGACCGGGTACACTGCCCGTTAGTGCATTAGGGTAGACCATAGGTATAGCGAGACACTATAAATATTAAGATCTGGTAAGTAAAACCTGCATCATATATATAGAATTCGATTTTTCTGCATTTAGGGAGGTAGAAATTTGGAGAGCAAACCCTAATTCAGTTGTAGTCCGACTTGGATCATTTTAGAGTTCCATGCCCTACTTTACATCATAAGATAAGTTTGTTAATCCATATTATCATTATGTCTACCCCATGTTTAATTGTATGTGTGTATGCTTGCTTGTTTACTATGAGTAGCTGTTAAATCCAAGATCCGGACTCAACTAGAGTATATAATTACGATGATTGAATGTGCACAGCGGAATAATAAGAACACAATCAAAGTTACCAACAAGGTTTTTCTATTAAAACTAATGATCCTCTATGGATCTTTACACCCTCTCTATAGAGGTTTTTCTTGAATGTTTTTCTGAAAAAGTTATTCTATAGAGGTTAAACACCAATTCATCCTTCGTGGGACTTATGACAAGGAATCCACTATATTCCTCGATCTTAATTGCATTTTGTGTTTGACATGTTTTAAGTTTCATGTTAGCCATTCACAAGTGGCTATCTTGTGTGAGATTTTACGGTTTAGCAAGAATCAAACATGGGAAAACTCTAGCGTGTTTTAAGCACAATCCATTCTTGCACATATACCACCTTTGGCTTTTTTTGCAAAGTTAATCAAAATCAAAAAAAAAAAAATTCATTAACACTTTTCCTAAAGTGTTAACAATAAAAAATATTTTCATTTTTGTTTTACAAAATATTTATCCAAAAATCCAAAATATTCATCTTTAACCTCTTACCCTTTTTGATTCTTTATTCCTTTACCTCATCCATTTGATTCTAACTTCTTCTATTCTCATGGAATCTCGACTCACGACGAATTCCCGAACGGTTGAAAAACTTCCTACTTTATCACAAATGTCAAGAATTTGTGTTGTTCGTAATGATCCATTAATTCTACGTAGGGAAATGGACGAGAAACCAGGGTGACAAAGGACGGTACTTCCCTCCGATAATGGAGGTGCTAATCGTCCAAACGGTTATCCAAGATCTAACCCTCGATTGAACCTAAGCCGTCTAAAATTGATCCTACACTTTCACAATTTACGGTTGAAGAGTAATCTTTGAAACGCCAGTCTTTGCAAACAACACATGACATATTGTACATCAAAACTTTATCGGTTGCATACTATTCTCATCACATCCGGTGTGTTAACATCGAGAGGTGAATCATTGAAAATAATGGATTTGATGTCTCTTTACCAATAGCCATCACTACCGGAGTAGCGGATGTTTAAGTCCAAAACTATGGTACATTGATAACCACTTTATGAGCAAATCGGCAACTATATAAAGCGGATTTGACTTGTCTTTACCGTAGCCGTTTGCTCGGGACTAGACTCTTTGATGGAATGCCGTCATCATCATGGTGAGTTGATTACCATTTATGGATTTCATGACCTTTACCACAAGCCATAATCTTGTGGGCTAGCCAACTCTTGTGAGAAAGACATGGTGAGATGAAAACCATGAGTGGTGTAGTAATGAACCAACACCAAAACCGCAAGCAAGAGAGAGTAGAAACCGAACACGAGACGGTTTTTTTTTTTTTTTTTTTTTTTTTTAAATAGAACTAAGAAGAAATAGAAATAACCAAAACATGTACAAGATACCATCAAGCGCAGAGAAACCAAAGACAGTTGTAGTGTCAATGAAACACTAAGCCTCCCTTAGGCGTATGAGGATCCAACATTTGCAAAAAAAAGGTTAGAAAACAAAATACAACAATAAGCCTCCCTTAGGCTTATGCCTCCCTCAATCAATGCACGACAAAGACTATTGTTCTTGGGTACCCGAATGAACCTTTCCTTTGAGTTTTCCAAGAATAACATGTTGAGGGCTTAACAACAGTTACACTAACTCCACCATGTGCCTTATTCATATGAGATACATAAGGTGTATGATGAAAATAAGAACTCTTAGGTCTATAGGGCATAAGCCTAGCCTTCTTGTTCCACCATCCAAAGAGTAAGCGGTGAAGAATATCCTCCACGGAGGAGCTGGAAAAGGCCTATCAAGCTGTCGTGACAGATGCATACATGATGAGTGTTTAAATACTCATCATTTTTATCTTGTTTAGAATGCCAAAACATCCGAAAACACTCGAAATGCATCAAAATGATGAAAATATCACAAACAAGTGTTTTATGTGTTTTAAATGCAAAATATCAAAATTTGGTAAAAACGTATCAAGTTTGCATAATTGGCGCTTTAGTCCCCAAGTTTCAAAAGTTGTCAAAACTAGTCCTCGTAATTCAAAACTTGTAAAATATCATTCAAGGTCCCGAAATATTCTAAGTTGTCAAAATGGTCCTTGAATGAATCTTTGGGCAAATGGCGAGAAAAGGTCCTCAAGTTTGGAAAATGTCAAAATAGTCCTTGGTTAATTTAAAAAGTGAAAATTATCAAAATAAACCTTGTACTATTCATAAATGACAAAATTGGTCCTTATGGTGAACTTTGGAAAAATTACAAGTTTGGTCCCTAGAATATCAAAGTTGAGCTTTGGTCCTTGGACTTATAAAATGGAACTTTATGCAAATTTAGTCCTTGTACTAACCATTATTTGCAGGATTGACCCTTGTGATAACCTTGGAAACTTGTCAAATTCAGTCCTTCAGTTTCACCAAATTACAACTATGGTCCTTGTGTATTAATTTAAACCAAACGGACCTATATACTAAACCCAACACCCAGCTGGCCCAAATACCAAACCCGACCCAAAATTTAAATAAAAGAAAACCGCGTCCACTGTTCACTCCTCTCCCTCACCACTGTTAACCCAAAACCACCTGGTTTTCACCACCTCACCTCTACTTTCCACCTTGCTATCTTATCCCCCCACCTGTATACCATGTCCCCTCCACCTCCATATCCTCCCAAGAAGCATTAAATGCAAAATACCTGCTTTTGATATTTTTGGCGCCAATTTGCAAATCAAAGGCTGAGATCACTTTGACTGATCCAATGGCCATAACTCAAAGTGGGAATTGATCAGAGATGTGAGAGAAAAGCTTTTGGATGTCTATAAAGAAGAAAGGAAGACAGTAATATAGTTGTCGCATGTTTTTAGACCATTTGTAGTGTAAAAGTTACTTAAATGTTTATCTCAGTTTAAATTCAAAGTCTTAGTGTAAAATCAAGTTTGTTTCAAGTTAAATGTCACTTTTGTATTGTACTTATTCCAAGTTTAATAAGATTTCAAGTTTTCATGTTTATTGATAATTCGTATAAAGTCAATTATACTTATTATAAGTCACAAAAGCTCTGTTACCTTTCCAACAAGCTCAGATAAGCTTGCTATAGCTTTTCATGAGCCTGTTTCAGATTCCACTAGTTTAAATTTCAAATATAAAGAAAAGTCAACGAAAGTCAACTGATGTTCAAATCTAGTTCAGAGATGGATAATGGGTGATCTTGATGATGACTTGGGTTTAGTTTGATGTTTCTATATGGGTTTTAGTACTGTCATGCTACCAAAACATTAGCTGGACCAGTTGTGAGTTCTAAAATTCCTTTACACTTAATTATTTGAATTTGCATAATGGTCTCAGTTGATGTTAGCTTGTTATAATTGTTTTAATTTGATTTCATTTAGCTTATAGAATAGTGTTTGATCTCTGATAGCATTGGAAACAGTGTTAGTTTGATTCTCTATGTTTAAGATTGTGTAACCATTTCATTAAGCAGTGTTTGGATCTGCTGAATTAGTAGAATTAAGAGTTGTTTCAGTTGTTGTCATTACTTGATTCATGTTACTTTAGCACCTATTAGCTCAGTCAAACAATAAAATCTAGTGTTTAATAGTAAAAAGTCAAAATTTGCATAATCGCTCTTGATCTGATTTGTGTGAATCGATATTACAAATCCTCCATATAAGTTAAATAATGGTTATACTAGCTTGCATTAGATTCATTTTGCTATAAAACATCAATTTCATTCAGTTGTTGAAGATCAAAACTCACTTAAGTCAACCTTTCATTTCGTTTTCAAAAGTCGAATATAGAAAACCGGTTTTGCAAAACTTTGTGAATCTTTCATGTACTCATTTGCATTTCAAATTCAATGAGACTTTGGGATTTCCATGTTCGATGGGTCTAGTTTAATAATCTCATCTTTGTTTTCCTTTTATTAAATGTCTATAAGTTTTAATAAGCTTCCAATAAGGCTGATTTGTTTCATGCACACACTCAGCATTCACTGAGTGTGCACAGGCATATTGCAACCCTTGCACAAGCTTCATTCAAGCTTGTGAGGAGCTGATTTTTGGTTCTTGTGTAGTTAGCTAGGTGATCTTTAGGTCCCTATATCTGTTTTTCCTTTTAGCTTATTTGGATTACTTATGCACTAGCTTAAAGTAGCCACCTAATCACTGTTTTGCTTAAATAATCTCATAAGCTCAAAACTAGTTTAAGCTTATTTAGTAATCAAGAGTACTGTTAAATAGTTAAGATAGACTTAATTTAGCATTAGTTAGCTTCTGTGTTCATTTGGTGTCCATTTGTGGACTTTGGCTTATTTCTAAGTGCTTATTCTTAAGGCAGTTACACTGCAGCCTCATATTCTCACACATAAGCACATTATTTCATATTTTTCATAGACTTAGAATAATATTTTAGTATTTTCCTGAATTTTTCAGATTTTTCCATCACTGTTTAGTATTTTTCCTTATTTAAAACAGTTTTTAATCCTTTTTTAAATAGCTTTTAATACAAATAAATCAGAAAAGCTTCATAAAAATAATTTTTAATTTTTCCTAGATTAAGAATAATATTTTAGATTTTTCTGTAAAGTTTCATTATTTTTACTGTTCATTTGTTATTTTTCTTAATTTTAATTAGTTTTAAATAGTATTAAATTAATAATAAATACATAAAAAGTCTAAAAAATATATTTTCAGTTTTAAAATAAGTTTTATCATATTTTAGATTTTTCTAAGTCATAATTTTATTTTTCTAACTTTATTTCATATTTTATCATATTTTAGGTTATTATATAATAGTTATAAATAGTTTTTATTTAATGAATAATTAAATAAATAGTTTTAAAAATAATTTTCTTTTTCTAATAATTTTATTTTATTATTAGGATTGTAAAAATATCATTTTCATATTTGTAGGCATTTTATTTCTTAAAACTCACGTTTTATTTTGTACGTTTACGTAATTTTATTTAAACGTACGTTTTAGGTTTTAAACGTTCATCAATTTTAAAAATAGTGATAGCGTTTATTTAATATATTTTAACTTTTTAATTTTCTTTAATTTGCATTTAAGCCCTTGTAATTTATAAACTTTTTCTTTAGGTATAAATCCATCAAAATCCTTACTGATCACTATCCTTAGTGATTATTCGACATCTGTCTGTGTTAAACACCAATTCATCCTTCGTGGGACTTAACGACCCAGGAATCCACTATATTCCTCTGATCTTAATTGCATTTTGTGTTTGACATGTTTTAAGTTTCTTACGGTTAGCCATTCACAAGTGGCTAGCTTGTGTGAGATAACTTGACGGTTTAGCAAGAATCAAATTTTAGGCGGCCATTGCTTGGAGGTGTAAGCGTGTTTTAAGCATTTCCAGATCCATTCTTGCACATATACCACCTTTTGTAAACAGTTTTTTTTTGCAAAGTTAATCAAAATCAAAAAAAAAAAAAATTCATTAACACTTTTCCTAAAGTGTTAACAACACCAAAAATATTTTCATTTTTTGTTTTTACAAAATATTTATCCAAAAATCCAAAAATATTCATCTTTAACCTCTTACCCTTTTTGATTTTTTATTCCTTTACCCTCTATCCATTTGATTCTAACTTCTTCTATTCTCATGGAATCTCTCGACTACGACGAATTTCGAACAGTTGAAAACTTCCTACTTTATCACAAATGTCAAGAATTCGTGTTGTTCGTAATGATCCATTAATTCTACGTAGGGAAATGGAGCGAGAAACCGGGGTGACAAAGGACCGGTACTTCCCTCGATAATGGAGGTGCTAAATCGTCCAACCTACGGTTATCCAAAGATCTAACCCCTCGATTGCTCCTAAGCCGTCTAAAATTGATCCTACACTTTCACAATTTACGGTTAGAAGAGTAATCTTTGAAACGCCAGGTCTTTGCAGCAACACATGACATATTGTACATCAAAACTTTATCAGTTGCATACTATTCTCATCACATCCAGGTGTGTTAACATCTGAGAGAGGTGAATCATTGAAAATAATGGATTTGATGTCTCTTTACCAATAGCCATCACTACTGGAGTAGCCAGATGTTTAAGTCCGAAAACTTTATGAGCAAATCAGCAACTATATAAACGGATTTGACTTGTCTTTACCTGTAGCCGTTTGCTCAGGACTAGCCAACTCTTTGATGGAATGCCGTCATCATCATGGTGAGTTGATTACCATTTATGGATTTCATGACCTTTACCACAAGCCATAATCTTGTGGGCTAGCCAACTCTTGTGATGAAAGACATGGTGAGATGAAAACCATGAGTGGTGTAGTAATGAACCAACACCAAAACCCGCAAGCAAGAGAGAGAGAAACCGAAACGATGCTTTTTTTTTTTTTTTTTTTTTTTTTTTAATAGAACTAAGAAATAGAAATAACCAAAACATGTACAAGATACCATCAAGCAGCAGAAACCAAAGACAGGTTGTAGTGTCGGTGAGAAACACTAAGCCTCCCCTTAGGCGTATGAGGATCCAACACAAAAAAAAAGGTTAGAAAACAAAATACAACAATAAGCCTCCCTTAGGCTTATGCCTCCCTCAATCAATGCACCGACAAAGACTATTGTTCTTGGGTACCCGAATGAACCTTTCCTTTGAGTTTTCCAAGAATAACATGTTGAGGGCTTAACAACAGCTTGCACACTAACTCCACCATGCGCCTTATTCATATGAGATACATAAGGTGTATATGTGAAAATAAGAACTCTTAGGTCTATAGGGCATAAGCCTAGCCTTCTTGTTCCACCATCCAAGAGTAGCGGTGAAGAATATCCTCCACCGGAGGGAACTGAAAATGCCTATCAAGCCCGTCGTGAACAGATGCATACATGATGAGTGTCTAAATACTCATCATTTTATCTATTTTGAATGCCAAAACATCCGAAAACACTCGAAATGCATCAAAATGATGAAAATATCACAAACAAGTGTTTTATGTGTTTTAAATGCAAAATATCAAAATCGGTGAAAAACGTATCAAGTTTGCATAATTGGCGCTTTAGTCCCCAAGTTACAAAAGTTGTCAAAACTAGTCCACAGTAATTCAAAAACTTGTAAAATGTCATTTAAGGTCCATAGAAATATCAAAAGTTGTCAAAATGGTCCTTTAAAGTTTAAAATTTACAAAATGACAACTTTAGTCCCTCAAGTTTGGAAAATGTCAAAATAGTCCTTGGTTAATTTAAAAGTGAAATTATCAAAATAAACCTTGTACTATTCATAAATGACAAAATTGGTCCTTATGATAAACTTTGGAAAAATTACAAGTTTGGTCCCTAAAATATCAAAGTTGGCAGATTTGGTCCTTGGACTTATAAAATGGAACTTTAATCAAATTTAGTCCTTGTACTAACCATTATTTGCAGGAATGGTCCTTGTGATCTTTGGAAACTTGTCAAATTTGGTCCTCAAGTTTGGCCTAATTACAACTATGGTCCTTATGTATTAATTTAAACCAAACGGACCTATATACTAAACCCAACACCAGTTGGCCCAAATACCTAACCCGCCCAAAATTTAAATTTGAAAACCACGACCACTGCTCACTCCTCTCCTCACCCTATTAACCGAAACCACCGGTTTTCACCACCTCACCTCTACTTTCCACCTTGCTATCTTATCCCCCATTGGATAACATGTCCCTCCACCTCCATATCCTCCCAAGAAGCATTAAATGCTAAAATACCGCTTTTGATATTTTTGGCGCCAATTTGCAAATTGATGGCTAAGATCATTTGACCGATCCAATGGCCATAACTTATTGATGGGAATTGATAGATGTGAGAGAAAAGCTTTTGGATGTCTATAAATCAAGAAAGGAAGAGAAGAATATAGTTGTCGCATGTTTTTAGACCATTTGTAGTGTAAAAGTTACTTAAATGTTTATCTCAGTTTAAATTCAAAGTCTTAGTGTAAAATCAAGTTTGTTTCAAGTTAAATGTCACTTTTGTATTGTACTTATTCCAAGTTTAATAAGATTTCAAGTTTTCATGTTTATTGATAATTCGTATAAAGTCAATTATACTTATTATAAGTCACAAAAGCTCTGTTACCTTTCCAACAAGCTCAGATAAGCTTGCTATAGCTTTTCATGAGCCTGTTTCAGATTCCACTAGTTTAAATTTCAAATATAAAGAAAAGTCAACGAAAGTCAAGCGATGTTCAAATCGGTTCGAGAGATGGATAATGGGTGATCTTGATGATGACTTGGGTTTAGTTTGATGTTTCTATATGGGTTTTAGTATGTCATGCTACCAAAACATTATTTGGACCCGGTTGTAGTTCTAAAATTCCTTTACACTTAATTGTTTGAATTTGCATAATGGTCTCAGTTGATGTTAGCTTGTTATAATTGTTTTAATTTGATTTCATTTAGCTTATAGAATAGTGTTTGATCTCTGATAGCATTGGAAACAGTGTTAGTTTGATTCTCTATGTTTAAGATTGTGTAACCATTTCATTAAGCAGTGTTTGGATCTGCTGAATTAGTAGAATTAAGAGTTGTTTCAGTTGTTGTCATTACTTGATTCATGTTACTTTAGCACCTATTAGCTCAGTCAAACAATAAAATCTAGTGTTTAATAGTAAAAGTCAAAATTTGCAAAATCGCTCTTGATCTGATTTTGTGTGAATCGATATTACAAATCCTCCATATAAGTTAAATAATGGTTATACTAGCTTGCATTAGATTCATTTTGCTATAAAACATCAATTTCATTCAGTTGTTGAAGATCAAAACTCACTTAAGTCAACCTTTCATTTCGCTTTCAAAAGTCAAATATAGAAAACCGATTTTTGCAAAACTTTGTTGATGTCTCATGTTGTTAACCCTTGGTCAAATTCAATGAGACTTTGGGATTTCTTAGTTAAGTTGGTCTAGTTTAATAATCTCATCTTTGTTTTCCTTTTATTAAATGTCTATAAGCTTTTAATAAGCTTCCAATAAGCCATGATATGTTTGTGCACACACTCAGCATTCACTGAGTGTGCACAGCATATTGCAACCCTTGCACAAGCTTCATTCAAGCTTGTGAGGAGCTGATTCTTGGTTCTTGTGTAGTTAGCTAGGTGATCTTTAGGTCCCTATATCTGTTTTTCCTTTTAGCTTATTTGGATTACTTATGCACTAGCTTAAAGTAGCCACCTAATCACTGTTTTGCTTAAATAATCTCATAAGCTCAAATCTAGTTTAAGCTTATTTAGTAATCTAGAGTACTGTTAAATAGTTAGGATAGAATTAATTTAGCATTAGTTAGCTTCGTGTTCATTTGGTGTCCATTGTGGACTTTGGCTTATTTGAAAGTCTTATTCTTAAGCGCTTATACTGCATGACCTCATATTCTCACACATAAGCACAGTATTTCATATTTTTCATAGACTTAGAATAATATTTTAGTATTTTCCTGAATTTTTCAGATTTTTCCATCACTGTTTAGTATTTTTTTCCTTATTTAAAACAGTTTTTAATCCTTTTTTAAATAGCTTTTAATACAAATAAATCAGAAAAGCTTCATAAAAATATGTTTTTAATTTTCCTAGATTAAGAATAATATTTTAGAGTTTTAAAACAAAGTTTCATTATTTTCTTGGTTTCATTTGTTATTTTCTTAATTTTAATTAGTTTTAAATAGTATTAAATTAATAATAAATACATAAAAAGTCTAAAAAATATATTTTCAGTTTTAAAATAAGTTTTATCATATTTTAGATTTTTCTAAGTCATAATTTTATTTTTCTAACTTTATTTCATATTTTATCATATTTTAGGTTATTATATAATAGTTATAAATAGTTTTTAATTAATAATAATTAAATAAATAGTTTTAAAAATAATTTTCTTTTTCTAATAATTTTATTTTATTATTAGGACTGTAAAAATGTCATTTTCATATTTGTAGGCATTTTATTTCTTAAAACTCACGTTTTATTTTGTACGTTTACGTAATTTTATTTAAACGTACGTTTTAGGTTTTAAACGTTCATCAATTTTAAAAATAGTGATAGCGTTTATTTAATATATTTTAACTTTTTAATTTTCTTTAATTTGCATTTAAGCCCTTGTAATTTATAAACTTTTTCTTTAGGTATAAATCCATCAAAATCCTTACTGATCACTATCCTTAGTGATTATTCGACATCTGTCTGTGTTAAACACCAATTCATCCTCCGTGGGACTTAACGACCCAGGAATCCACTATATTCCTCTGATCTTAATTGCATTTTGTGTTTGACATGTTTTAAGTTTCTTACGGTTAGCCATTCACAAGTGGCTAGCTTGTGTGAGATAACTTGACGGTTTAGCAAGAATCAAATTTTGGCGCCGCTGCCGGGGAGGCTGTAAGCGTGTTTTAAGCATTTCCAGATCCATTCTTGCACATATACCACCTTTTGTAAACAGTTTTTTTTGCAAAGTTAATCAAAATCAAAAAAAAAAAAAAAGTTCATTAACACTTTTCCTAAAGTGTTAACAACACCAAAAATATTTTCATTTTTTGTTTTTACAAAATATTTATCCAAAAATCCAAAAATATTCATCTTTAACCTCTTACCCTTTTTGATTCTTTATTCCTTTACCCTCTATCCATTTGATTCTAACTTCTTCTATTCTCATGGAATCTCTCGACTACGACGAATTCTGGAACGAAGTTGAAAAACTTCCTACTTTATCACAAATGTCAAGAATTCGTGTTGTTCGTAATGATCCATTAATTTGCGTGAGGGAAATGGAACGAGAAACCGGGGTGACAAAGGACCGGTACTTCCTCGATAATGGAGGTGCTAAATCGTCCAACCTACGGTTATCCAAAGATCTAACCCCTCGATTGCTCCTAAGCCGTCTAAAATTGATCCTACACTTTCACAATTTACGGTTAGAAGAAATCATGCAGAATTTAGACCGATGACTAGCAAGAATGACTTGCCTAATCTTCACGTTTCTCAAGAACCAGAACCGGAGACCATAACGGAAGTGGTGGAAATTGCTAGCTCTCAGAGCACACCACTTGTCCCACCTCCGGATTTTTCAAAATGTTCTTCTAATCTTAATAGTCATTCGGATCACCATGTTGGTTTTGTTGATTCTTTGAATGAACCGATTCCTTCTCATAACTCTCAAATAGAATCGTTTATTCCTTGTGTCGGTTGTGGTGAGCCTCTTTTTGGTTCACCCTGTCGCTGGTGTACGTGTGTACAGTGTGGTAATGATATTCATAACGGGAGTTGTTTGTTTTGTGGTTCGAGGAATTCATTTGATTATGATCCTAATCCGAACTCATTTAACGACCCCTCAAAATTTTCCAATTACCCACCACAACCCGACTTATCTTCATATAATCAACATAACTGCTGTGAATTTTGTGGAGGTCCTCACCGAGGATTTGAGTGTCAATTCGGAAACACGTTTGTCTATGAACAGTTTTCGATGATGCTCGAACTTTGGTTATGACCAATATCCATATGATTCACCAATCCGGGCTCAACAGTTTCTTGTTGTGAGAACTGTGGAGGTCCCATTTCACTCGATTGTCAAACAGGAATCCATTTCCTTGTAACAATTACGACTATCCATATCACAACCAACCTCCATAATGCCAAATGACTCAAACTCCTCAAGAAACCCAACAAGACACTTATCTAGAGCTTCGGAGTCGGTGAAAAGAAGCGAGGAGTTGAGTAAAACCGCATTTCATAATGTTCCCGCTTTTTCTTGTGTATATTGTGGGGTCCTCATGATGTTTATCAATGTCAACCTTCCGGTTTTGACAAATCTCCACTCCCACAATGTCCCGTCATTCAAAATTCACATGAGAAATCCATGGAAGAATTGCTAGTGAAGAGTGGTGCTAAAATAAATTCCCAAATTGCTTTTGAAAAATCTATTAGGAATCAATTGCAAAAGAAAAGCGACCAGATCTAGCTCTCAATTTCGTTTTATTCACGATGACGGTGATGATGAGGATGCACTTGGTATCCTGCAATTTTATAAAGATTCATCAAGTTCATCGGTTGATATCCCAAAGATTGAGATTCATTCTCAAACAAGCGCCATCACACCGATACTCCCACTCACTCTCCGAACATGGGGATGAGCATTTTGACACTGTTCCGAAAAGGAATCGGACGAATTCATAAAGTCTAGTGTTGAGAACCTTGTCCCAATCCCGAGAGAGTCTCGTGGAACTTTGACCATGTGTGTGATATCCTCCTCCTCTTGTCTTCCAAAATGATCATATTGAGATGTTCTCGATTCGATGAGGACTATTCTTTATCTTGTGGAGACATAAGTTATGTGGGGAATTACCTTCGAGCTTGTCACCAGGAGAAGAGAATGATGAAGAAATAATCCAAGACGAAGCTCTTCGTCTTACATTATTGAATGTTAATCTTCTCATTTCTAGAATCGAGGCTTTTAATGAAAAGCCTACTTCATATCCTATTCCCTTTGAGGATAGTGAACTTTGGTTCGATGATTCTATTCCGGAATTGCAAATATTCCATTTTGATCATATGGGAGAGAAGATTAGTGGTATTACCACTTCTCATTCTCATAATTCTCTCCCCGATTATGAATCATTCACTTTTGAGGAGTTCCCTAGTGAACTCACTCAAATCAATCCCGAATATGAATCATTCGCCTTTGAGGAGTTCTCCTTTGAACTCACTCATATCATATCTCCACCGGAGTATGATAACTTCTACTTTGATCTAGACACACCCGGGATATGTCTAGACCAATTGAGCTTAAAAGATGAAATTCATGCTATCATGAATTCCCTTCTGATGATGATGAGTTAGTCAAGATTATTATCATGACTTTCTTTCTCTTCTTCACCTATCCGTTGCTTCTCCTGTTCTTCACTCCTTCGGAATGAAGACATTATTTTGATCCCGGCATTTTCATTTATCATTTTTGAGCGGTTCTATGTATATCTCATCGGTGTGGAACTTTCACGTATTTCAATGTTTATACAAACATCTTGAATGAAAGTCCGATGGAGATTGTCACTTCCACTTACTTCCCATGAACATAATTAATTTGGGGTCGAGTCAAGCTAGCGACTCGGTAATCAAAAACAAGTAGTGCAACATGGGTTTTCACCCATTTTCTGTTTTTTGTGTACCACCTAAGTGTGGGGAGATGCCCACATGTTGTATAGAGATCTAAAAAAATGAATGAAAATTGTAAATATTAAAAAGAGAATAATTGTTGTGTTTCTACACTTAGCTAGTAATGTTATCTTTTACGTTCTAAGTTTCGCATAACAGTGGTACTTTGAATATTGAGGACAATATTCATTTCTAAGTGTGGGGAAATTCGCTAATTTGATCATAAATGTACCCTTTAGTCCCTTTTTCCCCAAAATGGCAAAATTTTAAATTTTTTTTTGGAAGTACTATGTACTAAACACAACAAATGGTAATCATCCACCATGTCTAACCCACATAAGGATTGGCTAATCCAGAGCAAACGGCTCTTGGTAAAGATATCTCAAATCCGTTGATGGCTTGCAATTTGCCCAAAATTGTATGGTGTTCAACTCACCATATCTTTAACTAGTGAAAAGTTGGCTAGCCCGCAAGTTTATGGCTTGTGGTAAAGGCGATTGGAAAGCCATAATTGGTAATCGACTCACCAAAGATATTTTATCTAAGAGTTGGCTAGTCCGAAGCAAACGGCTTCGGTAAAGACAAATCAAACCCGTTGAAAGCTTATGATTTGCTCAAAATCATTTGGTTATCATTGTACCAAAGTTCTTACTTGAACTAAAACAATTGGCTACCCGTAAGTAATGGCTTTTGGTAAAGAGATTAAATCCATTAACTTTTCTCAAATAATTGCTAGGGACTAGCAATATCTTAGTGTGGGGATTGATGAGTGTCTAAATACTCATCATTTTATACTATTTTGAATGCCAAAACATCCGAAAACACTCAAAATGCATCAAAATGATGAAAATATCACAAACAAGTGTTTTATGTGTTTTAAATGCAAAATATCAAAATCGGTGAAAACGTATCAAGTTTGCATAATTGGCGCTTTAGTCCCCAAGTTTCAAAAGTTGTCAAAACTAGTCCTCGTAATTCAAAAACTTGTAAAAATATCATTTAAGGTCCATAATATTCAAAAGTTGTCAAAATGGTCCTTTAAAGTTTAAAATTTACAAAATGACAACTTTAGTCCTCGAACTTTGGAAAATGTCATAAATAGTCCTTGGTGAATTTAAAAGTGAAATAATCAAAATAAACCTTGTACTATTCAAATATGACAAAATTGGTCCTTATGATAAACTTTGGATAAATTACAAGTTTGGTCCTTAAAGTTTCAAAGTTGCGATTTGGTCCTTGGACTTATAAAATGGAACTTTAATCAAATTTGGTCCTTGTACTAATCATTATTTGCAGGAATGGTCCTTGTGATAACCTTGAAACTTGTCGGTTTTGGTCCTCAAGTTTGGCCTAATTACAACTATGGTCCTTATGTTTTAATTTAAACCAAACGGACCTATATACTAAACCCAACACCAGTTGGCCCAAATATCTAACCCGACCCAATTTTTAAATTTGAAATACCACGCCCACTGCTCACTCCTCTCCTCACCCTGTTAACCCGAAACCACCGGTTTTCACCACCTCACCTCTACTTTCCACCTGCTATCTTATCCCCCATTGTATACCATGTCCCTCCACCTCCATATCCTCCCAAGAAGCATTAAATGCAAAATACCGCTTTTGATACTTTTGGCGCCAATTTGCAAATTGAAGGCTAAGATCACTTTGACCGATCCAATGGCCATAATTATTGATGGGAATTGATCAGAGACCCATGAGAGAAAAAGATGGATATCTATCAAGAAGAAAGGAGAGAATATAGTTGTGGCATGTTTTAGACCATTTGTAGTGTAAAAGTTACTTAAATGTTTATCTCGGTTTAAATTCAAAGTCTTAGTGTAAAATCAAGTTTGTTTCAAGTTAAATGTCACTTTTGTATTGTACTTATTCCAAGTTTAATAAGATTTCAAGTTTTCATGTTTATTGATAATTTGTATAAAGTCAATTATACTTATTATAAGTCACAAAGCTTTGTTATTTTCCAACAAGCTCAGATAAGCTTGCTATAGCTTTTCATGAGCCTGTTTCAGATTCCACTAGTTTAAATTTCAAATATAAAGAAAAGTCAACGAAAGTCAACTGATGTTCAAATCTGGTTCAGAGATGGATAATGGGTGATCTTGATGATGACTTGGGTTTAGTTTGATGTTTCTATATGGGTTTTAGTACTGTCATGCTACCAAAACATTAGCTGGACCAGTTGTGAGTTCTAAAATTCCTTTACACTTAATTGTTTGAATTTGCATAATGGTCTCAGTTGATGTTAGCTTGTTATAATTGTTTTAATTTGATTTCATTTAGCTTATAGAATAGTGTTTGATCTCTGATAGCATTGGAAACAAAGTGTTAGTTTGATTCTCTATGTTTAAGATTGTGTAACCATTTCATTAAGCGGTGTTTGGATCTCTTTGAATTAGTAGAATTAAGAGTTATTTCAGTTGTTGTCATTACTTGATTCATGTTACTTTAGCACCTATTAGCTCGGTCAAACAATAAAATCTAGTGTTTAATAGTAAAAGTCAAAATTTGCATAATCGCTCTTGATCTGATTTTGTGTGAATCAAGATTACAAATCCTCCATATAAGTTAAATAATGGTTATACTAGCTTGCATTAGGTTCATTTTGCTATAAAACATCAATTTCATTCAGTTGTTGAAGATCAAAACTCACTTAAGTCAACCTTTCATTTTGCTTTCAAAAGTCAAATATAGAAAACCGATTTTTGCAAAACTTTGTTGAATCTTTCATGTACTCATTTCTGTTTCAAATTCAATGAGACTTTGGGATTTCCAAGTTCAGTAGGTCTAGTTTAATAATCTCATCTTTGTTTTCCTTTTATTAAATGTCTATAAGTTTTTAATAAGCTTCCAATAAGGCCTGATTTGCCCTGTGCACACACTCAGCATTCACTGAGTGTGCACAGGCATATTGCAACCCTTGCACAAGCTTCATTCAAGCTTGTGAGGAGCTGATTTTTGGTTCTTGTGTAGTTAGCTAGGTGATCTTTAGGTCCCTATATCTGTTTTTCCTTTTAGCTTATTTGGATTACTTATGCACTAGCTTAAAGTAGCCACCTAATCACTGTTTTGCTTAAATAATCTCATAAGCTCAAAACTAGTTTAAGCTTATTTAGTAATCTATAGTACTGTTAAATAGTCAAGATAGACTTAATATAGCATTAGTTAGCTTCGTGTTCATTTGGTGTCCATTTGTGGACTTTGGCTTATTTTGAAAGTCTTATTCTTAAGCGCTTCACATGACCTCATATTCTCACACATAGCATATGATTTCATATTTTTATTAGACTTAGAATAATATTTTAGTATTTTCCTGAATTTTTCAGATTTTTCCATCACTATTTAGTATTTTTTCTTATTTAAAAGCAGCTTTTAATCCTTTTAAATAGCTTTTAATACAAATAAATCGAAAAAGCTTCATAAAAATAATTTTCAATTTTCCTAGATTAAGAATAATATTTTAGATTTTTATGTAAAGTTTCATTATTTTCTTGGTTCATTTGTTATTTTCTTAATTTTAATTAGTTTTAAATAGTATTAAATTAATAATAAATACATAAAAGTCTAAAAATATATTTTCAGTTTTAAAATAAGTTTTATCATATTTTAGATTTTTCTAAGTCATAATTTTATTTTTCTAACTTTATTTCATATTTTATCATATTTTAGGTTATTATATAATAGTTATAAATAGTTTTATTTAATAATAATTTAATAAATAGTTTTAAAAATAATTTTCTTTTCTAATAATTTTATTTTATTATTAGGATTGTAAAATATCATTTTCATATTTGTAGGCATTTTATTTCTTAAAACTCACGTTTTATTTTGTACGCTTTCGTA
Organism: Chrysanthemum lavandulifolium; assembly: GCA_022545495.1. NCBI lineage: Eukaryota > Viridiplantae > Streptophyta > Magnoliopsida > Asterales > Asteraceae > Chrysanthemum > Chrysanthemum lavandulifolium. The sequence goes on from CM040241.1 coordinate 208,431,358, forward strand.
ATTTTATTTAAACGACGTTTTAGGTTTTAAACGTTCATCAATTTTAAAAATAGTGATAGCGTTTATTTAATATATTTTAACTTTTAATTTTCTTTAATTTGCATTTAAGCCCTTGTAATTTATAAACTTTTCTTTAGGTATAAATCCATCAAAATCCTTACCGATCACTATCCTTAGTGATTATTCGACATCGATCTTAATTGCATTTCTTCGAGCTATTTTGTTAAACACCATTCATCCTCCGTGGGACTTAACGACCCGAGGAATCCACTATATTCCTCCGATCTAAATTGCATTTGTTTACCACACAAAACAAGAGGCATGTTTTAAGTTTACTTACGGTTGAAGCCATTCAACATGAGGCATAGACAAGTGGACTTTAGGTCCGACGACTTGTCACTTTTAGAGCAAGAGATGAGTCATTAGTTTGGCCACTAAGGTCCGGCAAGTCACTTGACTTTTGCCATATAAATGGTGTGATCCATCAAAGTCAACTAGAATGGACGGTCAATGGGCATGAATTCACCTCTAATAGGTCCACTAACAAACATGTAAATCACCTTCTTTACAAAATTAGCTAATCCTGCTGGTGTAGATTTACGAGTGTCATCCCTAGCTTCTATTCCTACATACTTCTTAAAGCCTAAACCTATAGGAGTATTAGGATTTTGACTAGCATAGATGTGACTAGCTAACTTATTTCCATTCAATAACCATTCCTTATGCCTAGCAATTTCCTCATCTAGTTTCTCTTTAGCACTTTGTTTTCGAGACACTACAAGAGCTTTTTCTTTCTCAAGGCGCTTTAAATCAATTCTAGCAAATTCTAGATTACTTTCTAGCACCCTAATCTTTTCATCATAAGCCACTTGATTCTTTTGAAACCAAACTTTTGTCTTTCTAATGTTTTTAATGACGTTTATAAGCTTCATTGTCAACATAGCATGCATTATACTTAGGTTTCATTTCATCATAGGCTTCCTTAAGTTCATTATATCTCTCCTTATAATAAAAACACAAGTATGTACCGAGAGATGCCCATGAGAGCAATTTATGGATGGCAAATTCTTCAAAGATAACCTTTAGCATCAACTTCCTTGCTCATCTTCTTGAATTCTGCCTTTCCTCCATACCTTGCTTTGAGAGCATTCCATATAAGACTTGCATCATCCATATAGTGAAAGTCTGCTACATGATCAGCAGAAATAGATTTAAGCAAGATATTTCTGGCCTTTGACTCTCTTTGTCCAGCAATGTGTTCATCTGTAGTCGTTGGAGGATGAATAATGATGTTTCCATCACGATCACTTTTAACCCTTTTCAAACAGTTGCCATTTTGGATCACCTTCCAGATATTCATATCATTATTCATGATCCAGTGTTCCATCTTCTTAGCCCAGACTTCGTACTCACCATTCATCAAATAAGGAAACATAACATCATCCCTTTCATTATCAAATTCTCCCATTGAAAAAGTGTAAATAGATCAAATCTTACTGTACCACCTTTGCCAATCAAAAGAATAATATAAACCAATCTAAGAACAGTACAACAACTTACGTATGGATCCCCAAGAGATATCACGAGATGTCCTACTCAAATTAAATTTCTTTGACCAAAAAAATATTCCCACGTGAAATCAAAAGAAACAAAACATATGATCAGCAGAAACACAAGATCACGTGATTATCGACCAATAAAAAATTCTCCAATATGACCCGTCACGTGTGCGAACAGAATTAGCGATTCTCCAATTGAGAAACAAGCCCCACGTGATGACAATACCAAAAAGCATCAATGATTTACTAGCCCCACATTGATTGAGTACAAACCCATGTGCACATGAAATAAGAAACCATAAATCAAGAACAGCCCCACATTGTTGACTAGCTATTTGCTTGAGACTTGTATTTTAACGAAGGATCAAGACCACAATCAGTATGAAAATATATTGAGCCAATACATTCACTTGATATGTGACCCCACGACACTTTAAATATGAAAGAGCAATACCAGTTCTTGTCGTCACTTTTGGAACCAATAAATGTGCACTAACTGGTCACCTTTTCGTTTGAGCAATCAAAGAAGAAAACCCACCGAAACAACCATACACCTCTCCACAGCCAATATTAATTTATGCGTATTCCAACAAACAAAGTAACCCCCAACTCGAATATATCCCCATATACCGAGATATAAATCATTATTTATTCAACCTATAGTTTGACCACTGACCCACTACGTGAAACAATCAAAGATGACCCAATCAATTCACAAAAATGTAATGTACCTCTTATGATGCCTCTTTCAAAGTGTGTCTGCAGCAGTTTTCTAGCCCTTACAACTTTCTGTCAGAGGCTTAGATCAACGATTCCTCTGGTGGAAACCTTCCTTGGTGTACCAAGAACTTCCAGTCCAAATTTTATGCCGATCCAATGGTTAACGAAGAAGATATGACTGTTTCAAAACAGTGCTGAAGAAGCCTTACGGAACTTTTTCAACAGACTTTGACTGCTTATAACTTTTGATTGAGAGCTCTAATCGACAATCCCTCCGGTGAAACTTTGGATTACTATCTAGAGATGCGCCAGAAAAAATTGTAGCTCGATCCAACGGTTCAAGAAAAAGTTATTGCTGTTTTAAAGCAGCTCAGCAGAAGCAATACGAAAATTATTAACAGCTACGAATTTTTGTATCTTTTCTTTGAAACACCTTGTAAACTCAAGATTAAGAGCCACCCGCTCTGATACCAATTGTTAAATCCAAGATCCGGACTCAACTAGAGTATATAATTACGATGATTGAATGTGCACAGCGGAATAATAAGAACACAATCAAAGTTACCAACAAGGTTTTTCTATTAAAACTAATGATCCTCTATGGATCTTTACACCCTCTCTATAGAGGTTTTTCTTGAATGTTTTTCTGAAAAAGTTATCCTAATTCATAAGACCTATGTTCCTTTTATAGACAAGGAACCCTAAAACATTTCTTGGGAAACGTCTAAGCATGCAAGCATGCAACTAAATATTTGTTTTACCCATACAGAATAAACATGGGAAAACTCTAAACAAGCCCATGCTAACTTTGGGCAGTACAATAATAAATATGGGCTAACATATAAATAATAAAACTCATGCGTACAACTTCAGTAGAATCCTTCAGTAGATACTAATACTGCTTCAGCAGAATCCTTACTTCACTACTTCAGCAGATTCCACGGCTTCACTACTTCAGCAGAATTACAGTTTCACAGAATTCCCAACAGTAGTTAAATAATCCTTGTGTTTTATTAGATCTATGATACGTAGTTGTTAATTATTGTTAGGTTGTCTCTTATCTTAATTGGTAGACGCTAGAGTAAGGAAAACTGGCTTCTTCTTTAATTGTTGCGAGCTTGAACGTCCTAAATAGCAAAAAAGCTTAGGAGTGCACCTAGGCCATTCGTTGTGTTTATTGCGTGAGTTGTAGCTTGTTGATAGTAGAGTATTCGAGGGAGATACTTAGGTACTTGGCGATCCCGGATAGTCTAGAGGAGAGTTACGATTCATAGAACTAGGGAATTAGGCACCCCTTATGACCAAACGGAATACAACGCACCAATTAAAATGAGGATGTCACAATTCAACCGACCAATAAGAGATAACTAGGGAGTAAGAGCATCTAAGTAAACACATTTTTAATTATCATAAGAGCACACCTACATTAGCATAATCTATCCTTAGTTTAATTAGTTAAGTAGTTATAAAAAGTAGTTAAAATTGGTAGAAGTACCATCCACCACTCCTATACCCCGAGATATTTACCTTTCTTTCAAAAAACCATAAAAGACCAAAAAGAATCCCCCCTCAACCTTACTTTCTCGTCATACATCTCTTTCTAGCATCTCTATTCCCCTAAAGAACGAATCAACCCCCTCGGCTTACCCCATACTACACTACAAAGATTAGGTACACTGCTTAGAGGGTTGTAAAACTTGCTCGTAGGAAAATAAGTCTTTTCGACCCTGAACCCTCCGTATCAAGTTTTTGGCGCCGATGCTGGGGAATAGAATAGCTAGTTATATTTCTATCTCGTTTAGGTCTACTCGCTTGATTCCTATCAAGTGAGCTTTATCTCTTTTTCCTTAACTTTCTCTTAGTCTATCCCCCTTCTTTGTGTTTTTGTTCGTAGCCTCATCACTTTTCATCATGGAAGGTGATAACCCACCCAACAACGATCCACCAAATCCACCACCACATCAACCACTTCCACTCAATCAACCACCACTCGACCCACCAAGAGGCCGTACTCTTGGTGAATACTCTAGACCAAGCCATAAAGGCTATAGGAACACCATTGAACTCCCACTTCAAGCTCAAACTACGACCCTGTGATCTGACGCCATCGGTTGGTCCAAAACGGATGTCCATTCCATGGACTTCGTTTCGAAGATCCTAATTAGCATCTCAAGGATTTCCTTAAAATTGTTGACTTAATTGACCTTGATGCTACCGCACGGGAGACCACGCACTTGCGTTTCTTCCAATTCTCTCTACGAGACCAAGCTAGTAATTGGCTTGAGCGACTTCCCACAGGATCCATCTCAAGTTGGGATGATACCACCACCCGTTTCCTCGCCCAATTTTCCCACCGGGGAGAACTACCAAGCTAAGAAATGACATCTTGATATTCCAACAACATCAAGGCGAAACTCTCTATGAGGCGTGGACTCGATTCAAGGACTTACTCCACAAAGTCCCTCATCACGGCATTGACTTTGGCTTCATTTACAAATATTTTAGGATCATGTCAATCTCTCCATGAGGCAAACCATCGACCAAGCGGCCGGTGGTAAGCTTGGTGAACTTACAGTGGAAGAGTCGTGGGGTACAATAGAGGACCTTGCCCTCTATGACAACGAATGTTGGAATGACCCCCGTGAGTTAGCCAAAATGCTTTATCTCATCTAGTAGCATTGTAAGAGCCTCTTTTCACCCTACTGGCTTTAGGTAAGGGTCTCAGAGCGTATGCCTTCTAACCTCCCTTTTTCTTGAGCTGGCCATGGGATAAAAAGTAGATATCTATCTGATCTGTGAAGTGAAAGACTAGTCCTGATCTCGTAAAGGCAATCTCCTTGCCTCTTATTGACTCACAACCTTCCAATCGTAGGATGCTCGAACTTGAAGATCAAGTCAAATTCCTAATGAGTTCCTACGAAGCTCCTAAACCTTCACGCTAAGTGAACAAAATCACTTTACCTTATGAATTATGTAGTGGTCCCCATGACACTCGTGATTGCACAAAACTCCTCAAACAAGCTTTTGCGGACTACGCCTCCACACGTACCGATGGAGCGGGAGAAAAGTGGTACACTTTCAAGCCCGAGCAAAACAATCTATGAAATTCCTAAAACCCCTCATGGAAAAATCACCATAACCTTAGATGGAGCCAAAGCTCAAACCAGCCCAAAAACAACTCCTCTAGTCCACCTAATAGGTCCCAACCAAACCATACCTCCTACAACAACCCTCCAAACACCGAAACTTCCACTAATCTTGAGGGAATGGTATCCAAGTTCATGTCATCTCAAGAAGCTCGATTGACGAAGCTTCAAGCCAATACTCCCAAGTGACACTATCAAGAACCCGAAAGTGAATTCGATTTAATCAAATCCATGTTCTTGCTCACCAAGGGAGAGTGCATATCCATGACCCTCACACCCACAAGTCTATTCGGTCAACACCATCAATCGTGTTTCTAACAAACCATTCCAAAAGACCAAAAACCCAAGTTGATAGTCCATCCAACTCTTGAAACACCAACCAATAAAGAATCCAAATCTACTCTAAAAGAGGAATTTAAGGAGCTTTACCAAGAAAAAGTAGTTCTTGAAGTCTTGAGTCATGCGCCTTACAATAATGCTTTGAAAGATAAATATGAGCAAGGACTCAAATTAGGAGAACATGGGTCCGCATTTGTGCCAAAAAAATTACCTAAGAAGTTAGATGATCCCAGATTATTCATTCTTCCGTGTAGCATTGGGAAGACTTCCTTTTCCGCGAGCAAGCTTTACAACCCACTAGGCAGTGTACCTAATCGTTGTAGTGTCGTATGGGTAAGCCCAGGAGGTTGATCGTTCTCTAGGGGAATAAAGATGCTAGGTAGAGATGTATGACGAGAAGGTAAGGTTGAAGGAGGTTCTTTTTAGTGTTTTTATGTTTTTTAGAAAGCAAGGTAAAATCTCGGGATATAGGAGTGGGGGGTGGTACTTCTACCAATTTTAACTACTAATTAATTAAACTAATAACTAATGAAACTAATGAAAAGAGAAAGATAGGCTATGTATTGTAAAGTGTGTTCTTATGATATTAAATGTGTGTTTACTTAGATGTTCTTACTCCCTAGTTATCTCTTATTGGTCGGCTGAATTGTCACATCCTCATCTTAATTGATGCGTTGTATTCCGTGTGGTCAAAGGGGGAGCCTAATTTCCTAGTTCTATGAATTGTAACTCTCCTCTAGACTATCCGGGATCGCCAAGTACCGTAGTATCTACCCCAAATACTCTATTATCCTAAAGCTACACTCACGCAATAAACATAACGATGGCTCAAGTGTACTCTCAAGCTTTATGCTATTTAGGACGTTCAAGCTCACAACAATTATAAAAGAAGTCAGTTTTCCTTACTCTATCGTCTACCAATTAAAACAAAAGACAACCTAACGATAATTAACAACTAGGTTTCATAGATCTAAGCAAACACAATAGTAATTTAGCTACTCATGATAGATAAGCATGCATACATGCAAACAATAAAACATAGGGTAGACATGGTGATAATATGGATTAACAAACTTATCTTATGATGTAAAGAAGGGTTTAGAACCCTAAAATACTGTCCAAGTCGGACTACACACGAACTAGGGTTTGCTCTCCAAAATTCTACCTCTCTAAATGCAGAAAAATCAAATTCTATATATAGATTTACAAGTGCGATGGCGTCGCCTTTTGTTGGTGACGTCGTCTGGTCGCCGTCTTTAAGGTTTCGTTTGGGCCAAGTCATCGTTGGGACGGCGTCAGTTGAGGAGTGTGACGTCATCTGTCTTCATGAGGGACTTCGTCTTGAGATGGTTCTTGGACGTCTAGTGTAGAAACTAAGGGAGATGCCTTCCAGATTATAGGTGTGACGCCGTCATGCTTTAGAACCAAATTTTCACCTGAGTTGTCGCTTGCTTTCAAATTAGAATTCTTCCTTAGGAACGGCGTCGCCCTTTGGGTTAGGACGCCGTCAGGCTTGCTGAACAGCCTTGGATCTTAACTTTTTCTTTTTCTTCATGTTTTCGCTCATTTTCGTCCAAATATGCTTCATTCCAGCATTTTGCTTCCAAAAGACCTAAAATGTGAAAAAGAAAGATTTTAAGTAGTAACGGATATAAAATGTATCGATTTAGGGCTTCAATGACCCCCTAAAAACGTATGTTTTAAAACCTTATCATACGCCGTATCCAAGATCATTTATAAACTGTATTGAAAGGCGGTTGATGAATATTCTGGAATATAATAACCCACGCTATTTAACCTTGATACGCCTTATTAGACTTCTCCGATACCGCTGCATCGACCCTTTTCAAGAGACACCATATAGAAAACCTAACATTCGGTTTTCAGGGAGCTTTTAACCACCAAGTACAATTCTCAGGCATTTGTAGAAGACAAGAAGGTCCTGCAAGTACGTTCATTCCATTGAAAAACTCTTGTACCGCTATAATTGTTAGGTTAGCATATGATTTACTTTATGAATTATACTTTAATCGTTCCGAATATGATATTGTGTATTATTACTGAGATTATGGGCTAATACCAATGTTACAAAAATCGGTCAACTCGGCTGATTAATCGGCGATTAATCGTTAATCAGCCGAGTACCTTGTCGATTTTTTAAAATCAGTCGAAAAATCGGCATAGGAAAAAAATGACACAAAGCAGTCAAAAAAAATCGGCCGATTAATCGCCGAATCGGGCAAATCGGTTATTTTAAAAATAATAATAATTTAGGCATTATACTTAATTTGGGGATCGTATATCTCACTTATGACAAACAATGGGCATAATAATCAGAATTGGAGCCTTTTATTGAGGTTTGGAAACATAGCAGGCTTGGAATCGGTTAAGATTTTTAGTTTGGTCTCTAGAAATGCCAAAAAAATGCAGGAAATGCCAATCCGATTAATCACCGATTAATCCCGACTTGACCGATTACTCGCTGCAGGGTTGTCGACCGCCCGACTACCGATTCACGATTTTTGCAACATTGCTAATACTATAGGTATTATCCAAGTTTATGATAATATAATGTTTTGATATTTTTATATTGATTGTTTACTCTTTCGTTGCATGTTGATTATGTTTATTACTTGATACACGTTTATGTGCTTGATTATGTTTTCATCTGTCATTCAACTGAATCTATATTTATAGATCAATTCTTGTTTCGTTTTTATGTGAAATTGTGTTAAGTGGATAATAGACTAGACTTGTAACTAGTTTTAGATCTATAGATAAAGTCATGTTTCATAATTACTCTAATCTCGTTAAGTGGACGATGAATTAGAATTTTGGATAGATATTATATATAGCTTATCTTCATGACTAGATCACTTGTACTATAAGCAACGTCCAGTTTCTACTATTAGTTAAGTGAATAATAGCTCTTGAACTATAGATAAAGTTCTGTTTTTTTTTTGTAGTTAAGTGGATAATAGGCTAGTAGTATAAAGATAACTATTAGGCCATAAGTCTGTAAAACCTCGATGAGCTTGCAAAATAAAATAACCTAGATAGATTATAATCAACGGTGAGACTCAAGCGGGTTTGGTTGATTGTGACAGGATTAACTGATATATAAACCTCGAGTTTAGGGAGAAGACCCACCTAGCTTTCATTAGAAAACCACTAACGAAAGTAGTACAATCATTGCACACGTAGACAAATCTCGCATTTGTTTAGTAACTTGGCTAATACGTTTTCCTTACATTTGAGCTTGACCTCTTCTGTATTGTTTGTTTATCTGCTTGAGTGTGTTATTAGTTTTATTTATCGCTTTATTAAACCAAAACTCGTGTCAATCTCTCAGGCTGAAAACCCCCCTATTGCATTAGTTTAGGATTTAATTGGGTTAATTTAGATAATTAAAATACCTGTAGATTAAGTAATAACTCTCACTTTTTGTGATCGAAACCCTATTACCAACGAACCCACAATTAATCGGGTACACTGCTCGTTAGCATTAGTTAATAGGTAAATTCGGCAAAATATAAATAGTAAAACTTGATAACAAATATACCTATATGACACATTAATTATCATAAATTTTTTGGGTGGTGCATACCCTTTTACGAATTCTTAGATCCGCCACTGTATTAATTAGATTATAATTTTTTTGATAGTGATGTAGTTTCGTTGTAAATATTCGGTTATATCATCATTCACTTACGATAATACAAAAATCCAAATTAAGCATTACACCAGTCTTCAACAATCATCAAACATAGCCTGGTCTTGTGGCAATAGGTCGAAAGCTAATATTAATGTTATTGCTATTCTCTAGACGTATTGCGAACAAAGTCTCTTACTACGGAAATAACATGAATGGCTTCTTCTAGTTCTGTAAATGCATAGAAACCATGAAACATGTATGGGTACTCTTCCAAACATGCTGCTTTTCCTGACTTCTTCAGCCAGTCATAGTAGTTCCTTTGCCGGTCCTGGAGGATATCTCGACCCCCCACCACCACCAATATCTTTGGAAAGTTTAACTCAGATATGTCTGCCGCCCTTGGTCCACTTACGTTAATTACCTCATTGTCCCTGTCCCATTCTTTGTCTGATGAGAGTGAGAGTGGCTTGAATAAATTCCAATAAATATCCGTCTGGTTTAATGTTAGCCCTAGTGAATTTTCTGGTGATAACTCTGATGGAGTTCGTTCTTCTCCTCCAAAGAAAGGTTGTAGCGCAATGAGTCCAATAACCTTCACTTGCAAAAAGTTGAAAGAAAGTAATAATGTTTTAGTATTTTGTGACTTATTAGTCATAGAAATTATACTTTTTATATATTTTCTTCTGGATGATAGCAAAGGCTTATGGCATGACAGAATAAATTGACTAATAAACCTTCAAGTTATATTTATTACTATAAGCAATTCAACATTTTCAGTAATTACCTTAAGTTGCTTAAAGTTGTTCTGAGAAGCTCTAACGCAAACATGATGAGCAAGGTTGCCTCCAGCACTATCTCCAGACACATAACAACGCCTCATATCAGCATTATCAGGCAAGCTTTTCTGGCTTTGGTCTTCATCAAGAAACTTAAGGACATCAATTCCATCGTCATACTGGGATGGAAATCGGTTTTCTGGGGTCAACCGATAACTAGCTGAAACAACAACAGCAGGAATGTTGCTAGCAAATCGACGGCATAGTCCATCGAAAGGACTACTGTCAGGGCTGTAAAATGCATAACCACCACCATGGTAATACACGATCACAGGCAATTTAGTGTCTATGGGTACATTAGGGACAAAGACACGAAACCAAAGGTTTCGATCAGGATCAATGGAGACATCATAGGACTTGACACCTTGAATAGGTGTTACATTAGCAGGGGACTTGAAGTCAACAAGGTTGTGAAAGCGTCTATCGAGAGTGCCATCACGGCGGATTCCGGCGTTTGTGAGGATGGTAACTATCCAAAGCTTGAAACGAGTAATTAGAGGAAGTGAGGTGGTTTCAGGCTTTTGGTCCATGGATGATATGATGCGGTAGGTATGAGATAAGAAAAAATAAAAGCTAGGCAGGATAGTTATAAACATTGCAGAGGCCACAATATCAAATCACTTATAAGTTATAACATGTTCCATGTGGAATTCATTGATAAAAACAAAAGTATAATATCCGGCAAACTTATATAAGCAGACATAGTCAAAATGTGCACATTGGAAAACATGAAGAAAAATAATTATGTCATCATCCTAATGGATTTATCAATTTATCAATTATGCTATGAGTCTTGTGAAAATTTATAATATTAATTAAATCTTTGATTATAGTTTCACAACAGTTGAAAAGCCAATCTTTCACAACAGTTAATATCTATCTTTGTTGTTGAAATTGTGGTCAAGGCTGATCTTAATCAACAATATTATCGTCCTCATTTTCTGAACATATTGAAAGAAATGTTGATAAGTCTCTTAATAGATTCATCTGTTATCCTCCTTACTTTCTTTAAATAATGGGTTTATAAGTATCCGGTGAGGACATGGATCATGGGGACGAGCTTGCAGATGTTTACATGCAACAACGTGGGCATATAACGCGAAACAAGACAAAAGAGAACGAGCCAAATTCATTGGTAAATTTTATCAAATACCTAGCGTGAAACCCTAAAATTACATTAAGTATTAACCAAGCTATTACTAGTCTGCTTTTTGCTTATGGGTAAATGACTCGCATATAAAAGTTATTAGCATAATATTTAAATAAGAAATCAATAACAAGAGAAAGTAATGCAACATTTCATTTTATAAAAAAAGTTGATACAAAACGAACCTTAACCTTGAGATGGTGACTGCAAATTGTATTTCTGTTTATTTGTTTGTATGGTGAAGTATATGCCAGCATTGTGTAATATTGTATAGGCCCTGTTCCCTAGGTCGGGCTCAAGCCCATGTACTTCTAGGGTTGTGTGTATATGTATGTCTCGTTTAGGGACTTTGGAAGTCAAGCAATAATAATACCCTTCATGGTATCAGACGCATACCTCTCCCACAAACCCTAAAAGCTTTCCGCTCCTCATCTCCTTCTCATACTATATATAGCTACTCTCCTTCAGTCGTACCCTCATCCCCTTTCTCCTCCCTTATAATCTCTTCACCCTATTTCACTTCTATCCTCACCATGACAGTCATCGACCCTCCCCCACAACCCACCATCCTCCTCTCCGACAAACTAAAGGCAATCACCAACCTAAATAACATAATCCCGGTTCAACTCGATGTAAATGAAATGAACTACTCATCATGGGTGTATTTCTTCATCCATTTTTGTCGCGGAAACCTTCTAATGGATCAGCTTGAAATCAAGAGTGGCCAAGATGCACCAAGCACCTCTTCGCCCCTGGATGCGGAGTGGTTGAAAATCGATTCGATCCTCCTTTCTTGGATCTTTGTGACTATCTCCAAAACTCTTCAACAACGGCTCGTTGTCGCCAACCCTAAAACGGCTCATGAAGCGTGGGAAACCCCAGCAGCCATATTTTCCGACAACAAAAGGACACGTTCCATTGCTTTGAAAGCGGAGCTATGCTCCTTAAAACTAGGTGATATGGGCATTGATGCCTATTTTCGGAAAATAGAATCCATTGCAACGATACTAAATAGTCTTGGTTCGAGTTTAGACGATGACGATGTGGTAACTTTTGTATTGGAAGGGTTACCCGCAAAGTATGATTACGTGGCTACAATCATTGCTCATCGGGATCCCTTTCCCGATCTCAAAACCGTTAGGTCCATGCTCACCACGGAAGAGATGCGTTTAAAGGCTCGTACCCATGACCCGTTGTCCGATTCAACCTCATCTTCACCCATGGTTCTATTAGCAAACACCGGTTCCAACCCTCGTCGTTCATCGTCCTCCATGGAAATAGTTCATAAACCGTGTTTAAATTGGAGTAAGGGCTCGTGTCGTTTTGGTGCTTCATGCAAATTTTTGCATAATGGTACACTTGGTTTGCATGCCACAGTTGCTACCCAACCTGAAACAACACCCTCTAATTTATCCTACAATGATATGCAAACTTTGCAACACCTTTTAGCAAAGTTTTAGCAAAGTTGGGATGCAATGGGACCAACAGTAGCCAAAATACAACCCTTACGCACCTTATTGCCTTTATGACTCACAGTCCATTACACCATCTGGCCAGTCTACGCAGCATTTGAACCCCTCCATTCATGGATTGACAGGTCAAACCGTGGTCTATCACCACCCTGCCCAGGCCACCTATCCGACAGGTCACAGTTTCAGTCCTCTCGGCAGTTCATCTATAGCAGTCCACTCGGCAGTTCAGTTACCCGGTTCAGCAGTCCAAACACAGCTTCCACAGCAGTCCATTAACTCGGTTCAGCAGCCAACTGTCCAGTCCACATACCCGGTTCACCAGGCAGTCCACTTTGGCTTTGGTACCCCAGTTCAAACAGCCGGTATACTTGGCCCCCCTCCGGTTCACACGACTCAGTCCACGCAGGCAATTCATAATCCTTCAGGAGGTTCGTTAGGGGCTGTTACGGGTCAAGAGACTATTCTACCACATGTTTTTGCCACTACCACACTTCATGAACCCGCTCCTGGTAATTGGAACATGGATACAGGTGCGTCTTCTTATCTAAATGACTCGGTCAATAATCTTACTGATGTTTTTAATTCAAGTATTTATTCATCTGTTGCCATTGGTGACGGGCATACTATTCCCGTCACCAACTCTGGCCATAGCATTTTACCAACACCTTTTCAACCTCTTCACCTAAATAATGTTCTCATCACTCCTCATATTGTTAAAAACTTAATTTTTGTACGTCAGTTTGTATGTGAAAATTATTGCACTGTTGAATTTGATCCCTTTGGTTTTTCTGTAAAGGACTTTCAAACCCGTCAGGTGCTACTCCGCTGTGATAGCACTGGCGATCTCTACCCTGTCACCAAGCCTTCTCCCATTCCTCAAGCCTACCTTACGAGTCAGTATACGTGGCATCAACGCCTTGGTCATTCAGGAAGTGAAGTGTTGCGTCGTGTTATTTCTAATAATTCTATTTCATGTAATAAAGAGAATTCTCCCGTGCTTTGTCATGCTTGTCAGCTTGGCAAACACGTGCGACTTCCATTTGTTAGTTCATCTACTTTAGTTCAAAGCTGTTTCGATATTGTTCACTCGGATTTATGGGCTTCCCCAATACCGAGCCTATCTGGTTTCAAATATTATGTTATTTTTCTGGATCATTATTCTCAGTTTGTATGGGTTTATCCGTTGGTTAATAAATCTGATGTTTTGTCCAAATTTACATTGTTTCACAACTTTGTCAAAACTTAATTTAACCGTGAAATCAACTCATTTCAGTGTGACCATGGTTGTGAATTTGATAACCATGCCTTTCATAAATTATTTAACAACAATGGGATACAATTTCTTTTTTCCTGTCCCCGCACCTCCCAACAAAATGGTAAATTTGAACGAATGATTCGCACCATTAACAACCTTATCCGCACCTTGCTTTTCCAAGCCCACCTACCCCCAAAGGGTGGAAGCTCTCAACATGGCTATTCATCTCTTAAATATCCTACCCTCCCGTGCCATTGATAATGAAATTCCCTTTACACGCATGTTTGGCACCCCACCTGACTACCATCTTTTGCGTGTTTTTGGATGCCTTTGTTACCCTCACATAGACACCAATCACAAACTCGGACCATGACCCACACCCTCCATCTTTCTGGGACATGCCACCAATCATCGTGGCTACCGTTGCTTAGACCTAAACACTAACAAAATCATTATATCCCGTCATGTCACCTTTGATGAAACTGTGTTTCCCTTTGGCACCACCATACCCACTGTAAAACCATCCTACGACTTCTTGGATGATTCACCTAACCTCCTCTCCAACATCATAAAACTCACCCCAACACCAACTCCATCCACACAACCATCTGTTCCTGAACCCCCACCCCCACCTACTTCCCCCATTTCACCCGTTCTTGACTCTCCACCTTCTCCCACTATAGCATCACCCGATATCCTTCCCTCCCCACCAATACTAACCCCTTCTACACAACCTACGACCCCGTTTCTATTTACCAAACCCCCCCCTATTGCTGACCCTAACCCGACCACGACATCGGTTCATCCCATGGTCACACGTTCCCATGTCGGGACTACCCGTCCCAATCCACGTTACGCTTGTCATGTATCCTTAGTTTCCCCTTTACCCCGCTCCTATAATGCTGCTTTCCACGATCCAAATTGGTTAAATGCTATGTACGATGAATTTAATGCTCTTATTAAAAACAAAACTTGGATTCTTGTACCCCGTCCTGTGGACACCAATATTGTTCGCTGTATGTGGCTACTTCGTCACAAGTACTTGGCAGATGGTACCCTCAGTCACTACAAGGCTCGCCTTGTCGCAAATGGTAGTACTCAGATAGAGGGGGTTGATGTTGATGAGACATTTAGCCCGGTTGTCAAACCTGGCACTATACGCACAAATCTCAATTTGGCTGCTTCTCGACACTGGCCGGTTCACCAGCTAGATGTTAAGAATGCTTTTTTACATGAGGATTTATCTGAGACTGTTTACATGCACCAACCCCGGCTTTCGTGATACTGAGCATCCGGATTATGTATGTTTGTTACGCAGATATCTGTATGGGTTGAAACAAGCTCCTCAGTCTTGGTTTCAGCGTTTTGCTACCTATGTTCTTGGGATTGGCTTTACTCACAATCGTTGTGACT
The DNA here is from genome assembly GCA_022545495.1 of Chrysanthemum lavandulifolium. Taxonomy (NCBI): domain Eukaryota; kingdom Viridiplantae; phylum Streptophyta; class Magnoliopsida; order Asterales; family Asteraceae; genus Chrysanthemum; species Chrysanthemum lavandulifolium. Next base: position 208,446,900 of record CM040241.1, read on the forward strand.
CCTCCGTGTTTATCTATCATCAGGGGACTGACACTACTTATCTTTTATTATATGTTGATGATATTTTACTGACTGCTTCTTCTGATGGATTACTACAACGTATTATTGCATCTCTACATACGGAGTTCTCTATGACAGATTTGGGTACACTAAATTATTTTTTGGGCATATCTGTTACACGTGACTCTTCTGGTATGTTTTGTCACACAGTAAGTATGCTACGAGAGATCCTTGAGCGTGCTCACATGGTCGATTGTAATTCCAGTCGGACTCCGGTTGACACCGAGTCTAAACGGGAGATGATGGTATATTGGTATCCGATCCCACATTATATCGGAGTCTTGCAGGTCACTTCAAGACCTCACATTCACTCGCCATACGATATATCTTACGTTTGTATGCAGGTGTGTCTCCATATGCATGATCCGCGAGCCTCATTTCTCTGCTCTTAAACGGATTTTGCGCTACATCCGGGTACCTTGGATTATGGGTTACGATTGTATTCATCTTCGATCGCCTCATTGGTTGCTTATTCGATGTCGATTGGTGGTTGCCCCACTACTCGACGGTCCACTTCTGGCTATTGTGTATTTCTTGGCAACAATTTACTCTCATGGTCCTCTAAGCGCCAACTGACACTGTCTCATTCAAGTGCTGAGGCAGAATATCACGGGGTTGCCAATGCAGTTGTTGAAACGTGTTGGTTGCGGAATCTTCTTCGAGAGCTACATACTCTAGTATCTTCTGCAACACTTGTATACTGTGATAATGTTAGTGTTGTTTACATGTCCTCAAATCCGGTTCAGCATCAACGGACCAAGCATATCGAGATTGACATTCATTTTGTTCGGGACCTCGTGGCTACAGGTCAAGTCAGAGTTCTTCATGTGCCTTCTCTCTATCAGTTTACGGATATCTTCACTAAGGGTTTGCCTTCAGCTTTATTTGAAGAATTTCCCGACAGTTTGAGTGTTTGGTGTCCTCCCGCTCAAACTGCGGGGGTGTGTTAGCATTGTTTAATATTGTATAGGCCCTATTCCCTAGTTCGGGCTCAAGCCCATGTACTTCTAGGGTTGTGTGTGTATATGTATGTCTCGTTTAGGGACTTTGGAAGTCAAGCAATAATAATACCCTTCAGTATATGCCAGATTAGCAGTTGTGAAACTTTGAGATGGTAAATGAGTAGGGTGGGGTGGTGCTAGCAACGTGCAGTGCAGATTAGGAGTGGAAAAGTTTCTTTAGACTACAAGATGATTCCAAGTTATCTATCAGTATGTTTTATAGCAAAAATTGTTGTCACATCAATGTTTTTACACAAATTCAATAAACATTAAACAGACTTCCTTGAAACCCACAAAATAAAATAAAAAATAGAAAAACTAGAACGCTCCCTTAAAATGATACATTGAGACCCGCAATTAAAATAACAAATATAAACACAAACACGTTGAATAAAAAGGTGGTGTGAGCCATCACCATGGTATGTATGCCTATAGCACCATTAGTGGAGTCATGGCTTATAGCCATAGGTGATGGTTTTCCCCTAACGCACTCTTGCCGCATTCTATTAATTAGGTAATTTCATTTTTTTTAAGAAAATTATAAAGCTACTTTACCAAATTCTGATCGTTTATCTTATTCTTTCTCATACATTTTTTTTGTCTTTCTCTTTTCTTGAGTTATGAATAGTAACATTGCTAAAAACGAAATCAAAGAGCCTTAAACGAGAAACTCGTTCTCCAAAAATATACTATATGGGTAACGCGCCTTGTTTGCGGTCGGATAACTCTTGTTTGCAAGATCCTACTTTGCATTACTTGTTATGCCATAAATACAAGTAATTAGATAAAACGTGTATCCACTAAAAATAGTCCTAAAATATACATATATTTATTACGTCTCAAATTAATTGTTCACTTTAGAAGTAACGCACAAGTTTAGGAATGTACAATTATTGTATTATATAATACTTGAATGAACGTCACCTTGTTTATATTGTTTTCAAACAAATTTAAATTTTTGCCAAGTGTTGTCAAATGGTAATAGCCGAAGACATTAAAAATATATATATATATATATATATCGAGTTTCAGTATAGTAACAAAGAAGGTCCATTTTCTCATAGCTCGTTGGTCAAGCAACATTTCTCTTCTCAAAGTTATAGGGCGGTCTTTTTCTAGTTAGTTAACTAGTCAAATGTCATCTTTTTTTAGAAGGAAATGTTTTGATTGGATGAAATTTGAAAGTGTATATATATTATTCCACAAAATTATTTTGTAACTTGAACATGAATATTGGGACCAAGAGAACCCTTTTTTTTCTTTTAATCTTGTCCAACTAGTGAAAAGAAAATGTGGATCGTATGTGATTGGCGGTGCTCTTTTACAATTTCTACCTTCTTGCTTTTACAAGATTTTGTAAGGTGTTTGTATAGTTATTCTTTGGAGTATTTGGAAAAAGGAGAAATAACGTGGTTCGTGCCACTATTGAGACTAAAGATGAAGAATTGTGTGTCGATTTATTCCAGATGGTTCAAACGAACTCGCTTCTTTGTATTGCAAACAGATCACTCAAGAGTATAGTTTCTTGTAACCGGAAAGAATAGGTTGTGAAGCCTAAAGATCGAGATTTTTGCTTCCTCGACAGATGGGTTAGTTTGAGGGTTCTTTTCTCTTCTTCAGATGTTTTGTCTAGGAGTTTTGGGTGTTTTCTTATATTATTTTCGTTCATTGTTTTTTCTCTTTTTAGCCTTCTTCGCGATGGCTTCTGCTTTGCTCTTAAAAAAAAAGAAAAGGCTATTTACCCTCACATGCTAGAAAAAGTAAGCAGAAGAATGGATCCACTCACAGTGACGGAAAAAAAAAAAAATGTGGGGGGCAAATTTTTTTTTTCTACAATAGCAATAAATGCGAAAGAAAAACTAAGATCATAATGATAAATCGTGTATTTTTACTTAGAGATGAAAGATTTATGCGCTTTAGAGTGTTGAATATTGGATTTTAGTATGTGGCAATTTGAGTTTTGATGGGATCACTTTAAAAAAGGTCAAAATTAAAAAAATTACACTATAATCTCAACTTTTTTTACATAATAAGAACGCCCCCATACTTCTAACATAGTTCCGTCCCTGTCCACTCATGCACCACTAATAAAACATGGGATCCATTGTTTTACTTCATCATATAGCATCACTAACATGAATAGAATATGAGGTACTAAAAAATAACTTCAAAGGATGATGTAGTTCGGGATCAACGTGATTTGGGCTTCAGTAACTCGAAGTTAAGATGAGTGTATCTTCTGTATCATTATATACAATATTATATTTTGGGCTACAGAAACTAATATTATTATTATACTTTACCATTTAATTTTATTGTAATATAATTTATCTACCTGTCATCATTGTATCATGAAGCAAACAATGAGGCCGTCCACTTTTTTTATGATGATACAAAGATTTTATCCTACTTATCTTTGGTTTTGTTCGCCGTCTTTGATTCTGTTATCACTATATATACCTCTTTACTTTCAAGTGTAAAAATCATCCTATTTTTCACAGATAACCAAGCTTGTTAGCTAGAGCGAAACTAGTTAGATATCAGAAATGGCAAACACCAAAGCTTCCACATTTTTCAGCCTCATTCTCTTGCTTTCATTTGTTCTCATTATCTCGATCGGAGAAAGTAAAATGACTATTAGCAAAAGTAAGTACCATCAACACACAATTATGTTTACGCATTGAACTTTGGTAGCTTGCGTGTACAATTGCCATCATCTAATAAGTATTTGAACCATCTTTTGGTTGCATTTATCTTAATACTTCTAATGTTCTATATAATATTTTGGTTGTTGATAGGGTCTTCGAATAAATTAGTTTGTAACGAGATATATGGGACACAAGTTGGAGACACATGCTTCAGTATCATAGAGCACTTCCACCTTATTGAAGCTGACTTCAATACATATAATCCCAATTTGAACTGCAACAAGGTGTTTGTTGGAGAATGGTTGTGCATTGGCGCTTCTGCGATTTGAGTAATGACTTAAAGTAACAATGGTTCGTACTGGCTTTATATCACCTTATTAGTGATTGGTGCGTCATGAATAATACTTATCAGCATATCTTGTGTTTCCTTTCCTGTTCCTCATCTCTATAAGGAACATTGTTCTTCAAGTGATGGATATCATGTAGTATATCGGGTTATATTATATGCATTATCCTTTTTGTGTTTTAACAAGCAACATTTAACTTAAACTTATCATGCAAATGATTTTCATGCCTGTGAAAATTATTTGGGATTGATTTTTTAATTTGCTTTTGTAGGTTGAACACCAACTTTAAGTTATCATTCAACTTTGATGTAAATATAGGACCTCATCTTTTTGGGCCTTCAAAACTTGACAGTCACTTACTCTGGCTTTTCAAGGTTTTGTTCGCAAAGATGAGGTCCCATGTCAACATAAAAAAAATAAAAGCAAGATGCAGTACTGCAGTAGAAGAAAAAGTAAAATCCTTGAAATGGCCAGAGTGACTGTCAACACAGTTTGGCGACATAGAATAAGCAAAAAGAATACAGTTCTTCAACTGAAACAAAAAGATAGGCTTACTAAGTATAACTAGCTAAGTATAACAAAACCCATTTCTTTGTCATCAACTCCTTTCACCATAATAAAAACATGAGTACATATGCCTGTCCATCGGCAAACGTACTTTCCGCAATTAGAGAAAATAATTCTTCGAAAGCCACCAGAATCAATAGCAATAAAAGGAGGTGGTGTAGTGTACAAATCACCTCCCATAATGGAACATTTATTTAATTCAACTAAAAAGCTGCATGGAAAGCCACAGTTATAATTTTTACATCAAGCCTTGTTGCAATATTATGTTTCACAAATTTAAAATGCCTTACTTTGCACTCTTTTAAATGTAATAATACTAGTGATGTTTCGGAAGAAGGCACGCACAAATTTCAATTTCACACACATTTGGAAAAGAAGAATAACCAGTTTCCCAAAACACACATTTGGTTCGCATAATAGATGATCATCTCATGTCCATCAACCATGCTAACAAAAACCAAGAAAAAAAAATGTACAAAGACAATCAAAATCTTGAAATGACTAGTGACATGCAGTGGGTGTTAATTAACGAAACAAAAGATTTGAAGCCTGCAGTTTTTAAAATGATAAACATTGGTTAGATTCTTATGTCAAACAAGCCAAATAACGTAACCCACAAAACAATATCTCTTTCCCTATCCAAACTACATGCTCTTTAGTTATGTCTGATCATCAACGTACTTATAAAAGATATAAAACTCAAATACCAAAAGAAGAGGTTCAAAATTAATAGTAAAGCTGGTGGAGGTCTATTTCGGCCACTGGAGATGCTCGATGGAGCTTCAACAACTTAACTTCTTAGCAAACATCAACTCTCCACCCAACACTTTGTGTGTAATAACATCCATCTTCTTTAACAACGGAGAACAAGCCAATAAAAACTTTATGAAACATATTTCATTATATAAACCCTTAATAGATCCTAGTAGAACTTTCCGCAACTGCAACTGCCCCATGTTGCTGCAATTTAACTCCGTAGAACGAGCTGAAGTTGTTGAGACATGATCATTATAATGATATTTACCCTACAAAAATTATATAGCTTTCAGAAAAACAAGTGGGACAAGTTTCAGTCTTATTTTTCCCAGACAGATCTTCTTATAAAGTAATTTATATATAATCATGTTGGTGTTAAACTCCCAGAACAAGGTAAGATAATCAAGGTCAGCAGAAACAAGTACTAAGTCAGCAGAAACAAATACCACTAGGTGGTTACCGGATATCACTTGGAATCGTGTGATCACTTTCCAAAGTAAACTATTCGACCCTAATGCCTTGGTTACATGAATATCTACTTGGGATAAGACCAAATGTTTGTTATTGAATTAGGTACAAATCAATAACCCTTGCGCTTATAAGTGTTAATCGTTTTCTGTGTGTTTTTCATGCATAAACAGATCTCCTATTTATAGGAGGTTACTCTTAGCTAGTCAAATGGAATTATGAGTATTAATCGGCCCATTAATAGCCTCATAATTATCCCCATTATAGCCGTTTACATGACCAATTAAACGTGATCATTATGCAGTTGTAACTGCCACTTGAATAGGTCAAAGCCCGTTACAAGCAGTACTTTCATAGCACTAGCAGTGGATACACTACTTCAGTGGAAACACTGATTCAGTGGAAACACTACTTCAGTGGAAACCACTACTTCAGTGGAAACCACAAGCAGTTCTTTCCACTAGCACTACCAATACAAACCACTATTAGAGTCAGGGTGTTCATGGACCTTATTGGTGTACACTCCGTACCTCCTAACCCATTACAAGGTGTGAACTAATCCCACAAGTGCACTAAATTTTCCAACAATCCTCCCCAAATTTAGTTCACTTCCTTTGCATGAAAACAAACATCAAGCAAAACATGTGCATAAACGAAAATGTCCCGAGGATTGAATTTTCATCTTAGTAAATTACACGCTCAAATATTCGAGAATCGTGGTGTTCAAATAATTGAACCCTTCAACCCATTTGAATACCAAGATAAAATACACACAAGTTTTCAAACACTTATCGCCCCCGACACTATACAAGCCATGTGTCCATATCCTAATTTATAAATGTTGTAAAAGCTAAAGTCCAAAAGCTTCACAAGCGGCAAAACTTCAACATTCACATAGGTGGTTCCTCTTTATTCATGCTCCCGCCAAGCACTTTTTCAAAGAAAATTAACCATTAAGAAGTAAAGACTTCATCCTCCTTTCAAGAAGTTCGAGCACAACCTTGGGATGTAAATAAAACATGTGCTCCATCCATCGAATGTTCGACTTTCCACATTGAACTCAGCTCCCAAGTTTCCTTAGGAGGAGTTGGGTGTCCTAGCATTCAATGACTAAGTTGGACTTAAACCTATCCATTTAGCGACTTTATAACCAAGTCTCTAGCCAAACCCTTCGTCAAGTGATCGCCTAAGTTTTGTTAAGATCTAACAAACTCTATAGATACCACCCCATTCATGATAAGCTCACGAATCATGCTATGCCCGACACCTAAGTGTCTAGACTTACCATTGTACATTTGGCTATAAGCCTTAGCCAATGTAGCCGCACTATCACAACGGATAGAAATAGGTGCTATAGGTTTAGGCCACAATGGAATCTCAAGAAGCAAGTTTTTCAACCATTCGACTTCTTTACCAAAGAATGCCAAGGCCACAAATTGATTCCATTGTTGAACCGGTGATGCAAGTTTGCTTCTTGGATGCCCAAGAAAGTGCACCTCCACCAAGTAGGAATACCCACCACCGGTAGACTAATTGTCTTGATGTTATCGATCCAACTTGCATCGGTGTATCCTTCCAACATCGATGGGTAACCAGATATGAGAGACTATAATTCATAGTTCTCTTCAAATACTTCAAGCCCTTTGAAGCGCTTGCGATGATGAGCACTAGGATTACTAGTATACCGCTCAATTTTCCAACTACAAAACCAATATCGTGTCTTGTACAAGTCATGGCATACATCAGCAGCCAATTACCCTAGAATACTCAAGTTGAGATACAACCTTGCCATGATTAGGCATCGCTTCTCACAAGTATCCATAGGTGTACTCACTGGAGTACAATCAAAGTAATTGAATTTCCTCAACACCTTCTTAATATAATGAGACCGAGAGATAGATATTCTATTACTTTCATGTTTAATCCTTATACCAAGGATAACATCGCCTCCCCATGTCTTTCATGGAGAACCTTGATGACAAAATTCCTTAGTCAGTCAACTCGATTTTGGTCATGCCAAAGATCAACATGTCATCAACGTATAGACAAATGATGACTCCTTTACCGATCATCAAATTTGCTATATACACATTTGTCACCGTTAAGAACATAACCACTAGACAAAACCACTTCATCAAATTTTTGATGCCATTGCTTAGGTGCCTACTTAAGTTCATAAAGAGACTTAATCGGTTTACACACCTTGTTTTCATTGCCGTGCATGATGAAGCCCCGAGGTTGGTTCATATAAACCTCCTCTTCCAATTCACCATTCAAGAAAGTCGTCTTCACATCCATCCGATGAATAACCGATTGTGAATAGATGCCAAAGCAATCGAAGTCTTATGGTATCGACACGAGCCACAGGGCATAAGTATCAAAGTAGTCTATCCCGACTTTTGTTTAAAGCCCCGAATGACTAGTCTAGCCTTGAACTTTTCAATAGTTCCATCTACCTTCATTTTCCTTTTGAAAATCCATTTGCAACCCAAAGGTTTGCAACTGTGTGGTAGATCAACCAACACCCAAGTGTTGTTGCCCATGATGGAGTCCATCTCATCATTGATTGCTTCTTTCCGAATGCAATATCTCGGGACTTCATTGCTTCTTCAAATGTCTTGGGATCATCCTCAACAATGAAGCAATAGGAGTATTGGTCCGAGACCTCATTCCTTGTTCCTTCAACTAAGTATAGTTGAAACTCGTGTCCAAATGACTTTGGAGTCCCGACCTTTTGCTCTTTCTAAGCACGTGTTCAGTTGTTGAACCACAACCTCATCGGGGACCTCGATGGTTCTTCATCAAGGATCTCGATACACCAGTGTCATGAGTTCTATTAGGAATTCTCATACTTGGTCTAGGGACTGATGAGAATCTATTCTCATCAAAGTTTGCATCCCTTGATTCAATTATGGAGTTAATTGAAACATATTCATTAGATTCAATAACATAAAACCTAAAAGCCTTGGAATGCTCAGCATATCCAACAAAGATGCAATCAATGCCTCTTTCACCCAAAGTTTTCAACTTTGGATCGTGAGTCTTACAATGCCCCTACAACCCCATACCTTGAGATAGTTCAGTTGGGTTTCCTTTTAGTCCGAGTTCATAAGGGTAACCTTGTTCCTTTTTGGGAACCCTATTTAATAAATAGCAAGTCGTTAACATAGCTTCACCCCAAAACCCTTGACTCATCCCGAATAGGACAACATGGAATTAACCATCTCCTTCAAGACCTGTTTTTCCTTTTAGAAATATCATTTCTTTGAGGAGTATAAGGGCGATCGTTTCATGGATTATACCAACAGACCGAAAATACAGAGTATCCATGTACTCACCTCCCTATCATCCTTAATCTTTTGATCAAAGACCCAAGTTGTAATTCAACTTCGCTTTTAAACACTTTGAATTTATCTAATGCTTCATCCTTAGTATGTAAAGATAGACATAACAAAACCTAGAAGCATCATCAATAAATGTCACAAAATACTTCTTATTCCCCAAAGATCGAGTGGTATGCAAATCACATGTGTCATCGTGTATTAGCTCCAAGAGCTTAGTCTCACGACTAACACCACGAAAAGGTTTCTTAGTTATCTTGGTCAACATGCAAGTTTTACACTTGTCAGTGTCCATGTCAAATGCTGGGATTAACCCATCCTTAGACATATCTTGCATTCTCTTATAATGACATGGCTAAGTCTTGCATGCCAAAGGGTTGAGTAAGTCAGGTCAGAGGTGGTCACAAAGGCTGAATTTATACTATCAGTGGCAATAAATATACTATCAGTGGAAATATTAAGCCTGAACATTTGATTACACAAATAACCAAAACCAATAAAAACACCACATTTAGACAAGACAAATTTATCAGATTCAATAACTTGTTTATATCCATGATTATTCAAAACACTACTTGAAACTAAGTTTTTCCTTATATCAGGAACATGAATAACATCAAACAAAGTTACAATCTTTCCAGAACTAAACTTAAGATCTACACAACCATGACCATGCACCAAGGTCGTTGACTCATTTCCTATGTGAAGAATAGAACCATCATTCAATGACTCATAAGTCTTGAACCGACTTCTATCTTTGCACACATGAACTGTTGCACCGTAGTCAACCCACCATGCAACATCATCATCATGCACATAATGAGATTTAGATACATATGTAACATAATAAATCGAAAAGACTTATTAACCATATTCGACCTTTCGGTGAGTTGGAGAAACCACCACCCCGAACCATTAGTGCTCGATCCATTGGCTTTACCACCAACTTTAACACCCTTTCATCCCTTTTAATGTGACCGTTTGCCACATTTCCAACAAGTAGGTGTTGCCTACTTGTTAGGATCTGCCTTGTTTTATCATGATATTTGCGTTTGCCTTTGTTGTCATTGTACGGTGGAGTTTTTATGCTCCACCATATTGACAACAGATGCACCAAAGAAGATTGCTACTCTTTGGCTTGTCATTATCCCGCACCTTGAGAGATTCCTCAATGAGCGGATGACCGCCCAACTCAACCGAGTTAACTCCTCTTTCTTATGTTTCAAGGTATGCTTGAAATCTTTCCAAGAAGGAGGGAGTTTGTCAATGACACAAGAGACTGAAATAGACTCATCCCATGTGCATATTATGTTGTGTAAACCTTCGTTAATACAAATAAGCCGTAAAAACGTTTATTTATATTTTACGATCTTCTAATGTTTTGTCGATAACAAACGTAAAATCATATTAACGAAACAAATAAAATACGTAAATGATTTGAACTAATAGTTTTCTAACACACTTACGCTTTCACATAAAACACTAAAATAAGTACAAGTGATTTTATGCTTGAGATATACATATGTATAACAACTAGTGTTTACATATTGGGTTAACATATACTTAACTAAGTATACACTAAAATAGGTAAAAACAAGTATATACTAAATAGGTAAAAACTAGCAATTGGTTTTGACCCATAACCCATGGTTTTATTTATACCACTTAACCAAGTTCATTGTATCCTTAAGATACATTGTATCTAGAAAGAAAACCATGGATCAACCCATAACCCATGACCCATGACCCATAACCAAAAATACCCATGGGCAAAGAGGAGCGTTCCACGGATCCATGGCTTTGTGCTAGCCGGATCCCAAGTGGAAGGGATCCGTGGATCCGGGAAACAGAGGATTTTTCCTCTATAAATAGTGAGTTATTTCTTCATTATTTCTCACCCTTTCCAATACACTTTCTCCCCGAGTTAAATCTCACTAACCTTAGATCCAAGAGATCTATGTTTGTAGTTTTGTTTTGTGTGATCTTTAGGTTCCTCTTAAAGGCAAGATCACCACCTTTGAAGTCGAGCAAGCTCAAGTCCATGAGTTGCCATACTTCCTCATCATCAAGGCTATTGAAGTCCTCTTGTTGATGATCTCTTTCTTTCTTCAAAGAAGTGTAGTGTTGAAGACATTAGTGAAAGATGTCTCAAGTGTCAAGACGAAGATATTAGTGAAGGGTATCTATCGTCCATAGGATAAGCACTTGCGAAAGGTGCTTAGAAGTCAAGACAAGAAGCATTAGTGAAAGGTGCTTAGAAGTCAAGACTTGAAGCATTAGTGAAAGGTGCTTCGAAGTAAAGACACAAGACATTAGTGAAAAGTGTCTTATAGATCTAGTCAAAGGCATTAGTGAAAGGTACCTTAGATGTACATTCGATATGGTGTGTTTCGATGTACTAGATAGACTAGCATTAGATCCATGGATATTGTTGTCCTTGATGATGATGTAAAGGAGTAGATCTCCTTTGGGATTAGTCGTTGGTGTAGTGTGGTGGTAGTTCCTCCATTGCAATGGAACTAGGTGCTTAGCCTAGTACCTAATAAAGGGTAGGCGACGTTGTGAAGGTGTAGTTCACCTAAGGTGTGAAAGAACTCGGTGGTTAGCCTAGCACCGTATAAAGGGTAGGCGACGTTGTGTAGGTGTGGTTCGCCTTGGTGTGAAAGAACTCGGTATTTAGCTTTGTACCGAAAAAGGTTGCGACGTTGTGAAGGCTTCTCCGCCATAAGGAGATTGGTGTAGCGTTACGAACTCTCGAGTAGGTGACTCGGGAGTGGAGTAGGCAAGGAAGGTGTCCTTGTAGCCGAACCACTATAAATACTGCGTTGTGGTTTTGTGCTTCTTACTCTTATCTTTTCCTTACATATCTTAATATGCTTGTTTATCAACATCCAACACACATTAACCAAATAGATTGACATAAGTCAATCTAAATAGTTTAAAAGGAAGTTTTAATTGGTAAAACTATTCAACCCCCTTCTAGTTTTCCACAATTGGCATCGAGCTTCGTTACCAAGTTTCTTGAAGTATATTGTACTTTAAAACTTGATACGATCCATAGTTAATTGAAAACTACAAAGAAGGTTTTTCATAAAACAAACACCATGTTTTTCAAAAACCATATGTTTGGATGTTGAGTTGATAACAACATTTTTTATTTTCTTTTCAATTTAATTGCACTAATCTTCCTTGTCATGTTGATTAGTCAAAGCTCATACCCACCAAGCTTTAGGAGTCGCTTGGTAACAAGAATACCTTCCTTAAGAAGGTATCTTAAACGCAAAGGAGCAGGAATAGTCTAAGTGACACTTGCTGTGTCATTTGTAAAGACATTCCTAAGTGCGCTAGAGGTATGTTTTTCTTTTTACTTTGCTTGATAATTAAGTATACTCATCTAGGTATTTATATGATTATCTTTTGTGCAATTACATGTTTTACATGAAGCTTCATTAGGAAGCCTTTTTCTCACATACGTGTTTTATTTCTCGTCTAAAGTCGTGGTATATAAAACTTATGTTTTGTTTCTTTTAATCCAATAATAAAACAAAACACGAATTTCAAAAATTCCTCCTTCCCTATAAAACTCCCACCGTCGACCATCTCATCAAACCCTCACTTTTTCAAATCTTCCAATTTTAAAATTTTCCTCTCATTCAAAAACTTCATCTTTCTCCTCATTCCATCTCAATCGAAACCAAGAAGATCCGTCATCAACATGGTTTACATCGCACTCGTGCTCATCGCCCTAACACTCATCGCACTTGTGTTCCCTATGATGAAGTTCACATACGGAGACATTTACTTTGTGTTGTTAATCTATATTGGAGTCATATACCCAATCCTTTGTATCATCCTTAGTATTGAAATGCAATATTATTAATAATCTAGTTTATCTAGGTTATTATTGTTGTAATGTGTTTATCATATCTTTTGATTTATATGTTTTATATTCTTTCATGATACATTAGAAGTCATGTATGCATGCTAAAAAAAATGTAGGATAAAACATATTACGTGGTATAAAACTCAGAAACCTATGATTTTATCAAATCGCTTCATTACTACCGATCCACGGATCCGGAAGATATACTATCCGGATCCCTTTGTAAAGGAACCGTGGGATCCAGACATCGAAAACATGCAAGATTAAAACCACTATCTTTCTAAAAGTAATAATCCACTAGAATTTCAAAACCATGAGTTAGCTAAATGCTAAAACCATTGTTAATAAAAATCTAGTAAAACGTTAGATTATTATAGGTTGACCATAAACATCACCTCTTATTAACCCATCACTTCTATAGGTTCAACTATGATGCATGAATACGAGTTTGTTTTTTCACTCACTAGCGTCTACACCCGAACATCTCCTTGAGCCCAACACACCGCAATCATGTCCGTGGGTTCAATAATCTCGAAAACCGTCACTTCCATGAAGGACGATTGTAGACACCTCTCTACAATTCAAGAAGGTATCAATACCTCCTTCCGAGCCATAGGACTAGAATGTCTTCTTGAAATCAACGAGAAGATATGTCCAAGGTTCATAATGGAATTCTTCCGTCAAGTCGAACTCGTTCATAACGAGGATCGCTCTCATCTCTTTGGTTTTACATCAAAACCAAAAGTTCACTCTAACCCTTGGGCATTTTGCTCACATTCTCCGGATTCCAAATCATGGACAAAGTGCCTTCACCAAGATTGGTCTCTTGATTCTCTCTTCAATTTTCGTGAAGAAAATAGTCCATATTGTTCACACATACCCTCTCCGAAGATTTAAATCGCATAATATGCAAACCTCGACCATATTACTCCAATCCAAACATTATCCATACACGGATATCCGAGAAGAGTACAAGCCTTTTGCTCTCATTCTACGTGAAAATGTTTGGAGTCTTAGGGAAATCGAGAAATTCTTCCCGCTTGTTGTGCTCACATGTTGTAATCGCTTGCTAACACAACAACCATACAATCTCGCCTACTTCTTCGCAAGGCGAATTGCAAATCTTCAAGGCTCCAAGAATAAACTCATCCCTTATGGAATGTTCTTGACACGCCTATCATAATGTTATGCACTTCCATCCTCAATTTCAAAGTCCGTTATGCGTGATTTGTGAACAAGATGATGGAACCGCTAAACATATCTCTCATGAAGACTTTATTCATTCTTGATTCCACCAATACCCATCAATCACATAATGATCCTCCTAGCGAAGACACTCAAGGAACCTAGTAATAGTCAAATAGGATCGGTTCTACTCTACTCATGCTTTATCAATGTAATCATATTTCTTTCATAAAATAAAACATCTTACATTTGATATCTTAGTTTTAGAACTCCTTTAACAAATCTTGGAATATAATGCATTGTCAAGATCATTGCATACCTTTAGTAAAGGTTCTACCTAGCGATGGACGGATCCCAAATGTTGTACTAAACGGATCCCTATCTTTGGGGAACCGTGGGATCCGGCAAACAAAAATGCAATTGCAAGCATTATATTTCAAACATATCCTTAGAACACCTCACACTAAGCTAAACATAATGTCTTAAGGTAGATTAAGTCCTTATCAAGATAGGTTGATCTTTCCTACTCATTCCAACTCACATAGATCACACTCTAAGATGTTCATAGATCTATAACTTTGTTATAATCCATCACTCTTCCGCTCTCAAAACTCACACTTCATTTTTTATTTGATCCCTCACATCTAAGTTAGAAATCTTTCGATTATGACAAAATTGATCATAAATCAACCTCACTTCAAAATTGATCAAAGTTGATCAAATCCTAGTTTTCCCATCTCAAAACCCTTAGGATATTTTCCAAAACACAATCCTAAGTCACAACCTGATCTCTAGGATCATTTAGCTTCAATTGACACTCTCATCTTTAGTGTCATCCTTGCTCATTCATTGGTACTTATGAAAGTTCCAAATCCTTCCACAAAAGACAATCATTAGCTACATCACTCACCACCTTCAAGTACTTAAGCACCCCTTCATTTAAGACACTTAGGAAGACTGAAACACTCAAGATGGTATAGGTCTTAGATTTTAGAAACATCATTTCCACTCTTTCATAGTCAGCTTGTTAGCCGGATCCCTAGGAATAGCCTAGACGGATCCCTCCGAGAAAGGAACCGTGGGATCCGGATGATGATAGGTCAAATATTGCTAAAACAATCATTTCAACTTATCTTCCTAACTCAAACACTCCATCTCATCTTAAATGAGTTCCTAGATCAGTCCAACCTCTGAAGTTGACTCTTGTGCATGTCAATCATCACATTTCAATGAATCCTAGCGGCTTTAAGCTTAAATGCACTTGCCAAATCTCTTAGTTTATAAACCACCTTGTTAGGACCTCCATAGTCATCACTCTCACTCTAACTTTCAACTCTTGAAATCATTTCATCATGAGGAAAACCCCAAGTAGTAACTTATCCACCAAAGAACCACCCATGAAAAGGCTCGTGTTATACACGAAATCTCCTCAACCGAATCATCTCCGTCAAACCAACAAATGAGAGAATCCTTCATCATCCAATCAAACCAATTCCTAAAAGGATAGTACCCACAAAACTACCTATGCCTAACACCACCATACCTCCTAGGCCAAACAATATCATCTCCACTAAACCATCACCATTGGTTCCTAGAGCTATTTCATTTACTTCACCACTATCATCACCACACCTCTACAATTTATAGGACTTGCCTCCTAGGTCGTCTCATCTGCTTCCGCCGACAACATTCTCCTCATTAGGAGGAATAATGGTTCAAAATCAAGGTGTTGAGTCAACACTTGCTCCGGCTTCCTTTTCGCCGTCTCCATCATATAATCCTATTTGGATTATGAGAAATCATCAAAGTCAACCACCTGACCATATGGAAGTTGACACTTCTTTACCACCACCATCATTCTTGGTCGAGGCATTCTCAAATGCATCTCCACCAATCCCTCCATCGTTTGAAGCTCCGCAAGCCGCTTCACTTGATCCTTCGCATCAAGCCACTTTATTTCCTCCACCACCACTACCTAGCCATGACAAAATTGCTATCATTGTCAACATGTTGAAAGTTTGATACATGAAGTACGAGAAGACCAACTTTTCATGTTCTATCATCTCCTCGAATGTTTCGACGAGATCAAACCTAAACAAAACTTGAGCTAGAAGATTTTAGTGGTGTCCTAGCATCAAGCGTTATGTTAGGAATTAGAAATTCGGTATTAAAGAGTCGGTCACCTCAAGTATATGTAATCAAAAGCTCGTAGTCGTAGTTCTTTATGTTAAGTAGTATTTAGTTAAGTAACACCGTGGAGGACGGACGGTCTTTATGCGATCCACACCCGATGTGTGGCGATTTATGTAAGACTATAAATACTCTCTACCTCCCAAGGTAGAGAGTTGGAGCTCATAATAATATCTTTCACTTTCTCTCACTAAGTTCCCTAAACCTCTAACTTTCTCTCTAGAATTCCATCTATACGCCACCTTGTTGTTATGGTTTGATGTGTATGTGAAAACTAATATCCTACAATTGGTATCAAGAGCCATGGTTAGATCATATCTTGCACATCTTTGGATTTCTAGTGGTTTTAGGTGGTTTTGAGTTTGAAAAGTTTAGTGGTTTTGCATCATTTGGTTGATTTCTTGTGTTAAAGTTTGGATTTTGTTAGTACTTTTGTGTTTAGAATCATCACAAGTGTGTAGGTTTTCATTTCGTAAGCTTAAATCATCTTGGTTGGGTTGTTTTTGGATTGAAAAGTGATCCGCGCAAAACCGTCAAGTCAAAAAGACTTAAAACAGCTTAGACACAAATACAATTTAAGATCAAAGAATACAGGGGATTCCCGGGTCGTTTATTCCCAAGGAGACTCAATGGTGTGTTAAACACAAATTCAGATGATAGAGTGATCACTAAGGATAGTGATCTCAGAAGGTTATGATTAGAAATTACACTACCGATTGATTTGGAATAGAATTGGACACGTAATTGGAAAGCACAACAACCGGATGAGAAAACGTAAACGTAAGTTTTAAAACTACGCAGACGCACAAAAAAAAAAGTGAAATCTAAGAAATAAAAGACCTAAAAATATAAAAATGACATTTTGGAATCCTAAAAATAAAAGAAAATTATTAGAAAAGAAAAATTATTTTAACACTATTTAATTAATTACTATTAATTAAAAACTATTTTAACTATTTAATAAATACTCTAAAATGAAAGAAAATACAAAATAAGGCTAGAAAAATAAACTTATGATTCTGAAAATCTAAAATACTATAAAACTAATTTTAAAACTAAAATATATTTTTCACACTTTTATTTAATTATTACTAATTAATAACTATTTAAAATACACTTAAATACTAGAAAATATAAAATAAACTTGGAAAAATAAAATTTTAACTTTGAAAAATCTAAAATATGATAAAACTAATTTTAAAACAGAAAATAAATTTTTAGACTTTTTAATTATTTATTACTAATTATTTACTATTTATAACTAATTAAAATTATAAAAATACTAAAAAAGAAAGAAAAAATCAAACTTTTCTAAAAATCCTATAAGATAACAGAAACCTAAGAAAAGAGAAAACAAGTTTTGCTTATTAATAAGTTGAAAAGAAAAATTAAAAAGCTAAAAATCTTAAATAAACGCTATCACTATTTTTATATTGATGTTTTTGTGATTTTATTTTTGAAAACTACTTATATACTAATATAATGAAACTTTAATAAAGACAAAAATTTACAAAAGTCAAATAAGCAGTTTTGAAAGCTTATTAATTCAATGCTTTGAAAATAAGCTTATATCAAGAAATAAGCTCAAACAAGCTTGTAAAATGGAACCAAAAGCTAGAATGATGTCAAAATAAGCTAAAGAAACTAACTAGAAGCTAAAAGACACAAACACTAAACCGAAAAGCTCTTAACAAGCCAATAAGCACTTTCTACTGTTTTGGTGAAAATGTAAATGGGACAAGGTTCAAGCTTGCAAGAAATTTCTAGCTAAAAAGCTCCAAACCGAAAAATAAAACTTGATACTACAAGAAGACCAGGTTGGCTTTCCAAAGAACTAGAGAACTCAGGATTTGGACAAGTAATAAGCTCTATGAGAGCTTATCAAAATGGAACCAGTTTTTGTGTACAGAGCAGCTATGCAGATGGGGTGTCCACAAAAAGCAAAGAAATAAGCACTATAACAACTGAGAAACCAAGAACTAGTATTTTTGTATTTTTCTACACCAACTAGACTACAATACCTCCAAAGCTTATACTCTAAAACCTACTAATGAACCCACAGTGAAATTCCCAAGTTTAATCAAAACGACCTTTTGAGAATTTTGACTTTTGAGAAAACTAAAAAGTTGACTAAGTTGGATTTTGATTTGATCTAAAGTGCTTAATATGTTGTGTTAAGGTGATATAAGACTTACTTAAGCAAAGTTAACAACTTTAGAACACAAAATGATGATCTTGCTTTTGAAAATCCCACGTTGGACCGCTAAGGTACAAAGACATGGGATTTTGACTTTTTGCTAAAGATGACTTGATTTCTTGACTGAGCTAAGTTGTATAAACCAAGTTATGCAAGTTTTCAACAAAACTAAGAATCAAAGACCCTTTGAACACCTTAAACCAAACACACCTTAATGATGACTGTCATGAACTTTTACAAAGCAAATCTCACTTTTAGACCATGAGCTTAATTTCAGACATTGAATTATGATTAAATAGAACTAAATGAGCTTAAACCAGTAGTAATAACAACTTAAGACTAAGACTTGATGATAATACCACTTTAACTGTTTAAAACCAAGTTTTTGTAAACTACAAATTTAAAAGTACTAGCTACTGATTTAAAGGTTTAGAAACACTATATTATGACTAAATATCACAAAGAAACAGAAATAAAAGATAATTAGCTACTACAACAGTAAAATACCAAAGTTGCCAAAAAGCTTACAAATGCTTCCAATGCTTAAAGCGATAACCAAGACACGAAACCAATCCTAAATGCTCTCCATGTAGCTCTAAACCAAGGCCATCCAATATCAACCTTGCTCCAAAGATTCTTGTGCCTTTCACCATGATTTTTGATTTTTAAAGTATTTAATGGCTATTTTTGGTGATTTTTATTTTAACTTCTAAACTTGTTTTAGATGTATCTAAAAGCTTGATTAAGCTTTCTTGGAGCTTAAGTGTCTTACTTCAGTCCATATAAACAACCAATAACATCATTTGAAACAACTTGAAATTTTGCATAAATATTAGAAATTGCATAAACTGAAATAACTTTGATACTTGAATTAAAGGTTCACAAAAGTTTTCTTATAACAAAGGAACTTGAAATACAAAGTTTTAAGCTTAAAACATAAACTGAAAATGAAAATTACACTAAAACGACATGAAAAGTAAAAATTACACTAGATATTGTGATACATTGCATCTCACATCATTTTTATAGACTTTTCTGCATCCTTCATGTACTCTGAGACTTTCCCACCAAACTTGAGCCCTTGGATCACTCAAAATGATCGTAACTGGTCCACCTTGATTTTTGGCGCCAAATTTTCCACTTAGCAGGTTTTTTGCTTTAATTGGTTTTGTAGTGTTAATTAAAGCTTTTGGAGTGTAGAAGGTGGGGAACATGGTATGGGAGGGCATGTTGAAAAGTTGGAAAACCACTCGGTTTTGAATATCCGGATGGGAGAGACATAGCTACTGGTGCTTGGTTTTTTGGCGCTTTTCTTCTTCATTCGACTTTGGTTGATCAAGTTAATAACAAAGGGGTCCAAGGTCAAGTTCAGTGGGTCAAAATGTAATTTGACCTGGCTCAAGGGTCAAGAGATTGGGTTAGCGACTTGTGTTGGATTGATTGGCTTAAGATTGGGCTTTGATATTATAAGTTGATCCGTTTGGTTTGATAATTAAACAAGGACCAAAATGTAAATTGACCAAACTC
>CM040241.1:208467169-208504649 GCA_022545495.1 Chrysanthemum lavandulifolium
CCTCATAATGTGGCATTTGGACCCTTGTCGGGTTGGGGTGTTACAAAATGTCTAAATGGGTTAGAAAGGGTGACGGGGGTGTCGGTGGGGTTTTGGTTAAAGATGCCTTTTGTCCCTCATTTGTTCCAATACAACATAATTTTTTGTCAGTTTTTGTTCCGTATTTTTGAAAGTTTTAAGCGTTTGACTTATTAAAATTTATATTTTATGTTCCGTACTTTTAAGTTTTTTTTTACATAAACAAAATTATAAAAATAAAAAATAAAATAAAAAAATGCAAAAAAGTGGGGGTGGGGGGTGCCCTTTGTAAAAAAAATGGTTTGTATAACCTTTTTTCTTTTTTGTTCTTTTTCTTTTTTTATTATTTTTTTTTCAATGAGAAAAATCATGAATATAATTATATAAAAAATCACCAAACCATTTGATAGTGTGAAATTCTCTCTAACCAACTTGTGGATCCAGGCTTCACCACTAGCAAGTAGTAACAAATAAGGACCCATTTGGTTTGTAGATGGGTTAGGATTATGATTTGCATTTGGATTTGGATGTGAAGAGAAAAATAATATTTTATTATGTATTTTAAAAGTTTTTATTGGAATTTATTATAATATTTTAATAATAAATGTAAGTGAAAAAAATAGATCAATTAGTTATAAAAAAACATGTGGCCCAGAATTACTGACAAGGAGAATAAAATTCAAACTCCACCAAGTGTGACTACTTTAGATTTTTGGAGTCAACCCCTCATTTAAAACCCACTGACATGAAACAAACAACAAAAGTTTGGCATCATCCCAAACCTTTTGTAAGAAAACCTCAAACCAAACGAGCCCTAAGATTTAGCAAGAGTGTCGGAAAGCATCAATAGAACAAATAAGATGACAAGCGCCTAAGACATCCACTCAATCTAAATTACAAGACGAACTTAACAACCCATTCAGATTATTTTCAGCGGTGATTTGCATGTGCAAGTGGGGCAACCGTACATGGTACCATTTGTGGGGGAGCCTCCGATTTAGTATATGTCCATTAGTATATATACATGTCTAGTTGTCTAGGTATATTTATACATGTCTAACTTGAATTTTTACCGCCCTTTTTAAATATTATGCGAGGGGTTCTCAGATTCAGGTTATGTTGATTAGTATTTATACATGTCTAAGTATATTATATTTTAAAATTTTTTTAATAATTAAATTTTTCGTGATTTAGGATGCTTCATTCGTAGTTTTGCACCGGACCACCCAAATCAATAGTACGACCTGATTAATCCAGGTGTAACTGTCATCCAAGTTGACTAATGCCAATAGCAGTCTCCTCAAGCAGTTGACTGTTAGAATGGAAAATATTGTGGGATCAGTCAAACATCATTTCCCCAATTAGAAGATATCAACACATAAATGGACGAGAGAATTATGGACCAAGCAAATCAATTCCAGCCAATGACATTATTGTTTTCCATATATAGCTCATAGGTTTTCTTGTATAAATAGAGACATTGTATTTTCATTTAAACATAATTTCAATAATAGAAAACCACAATTCAGTTTATTTGTCGAAACATGGTATCAGAGCCTTGTTCGACCTCATCATCTGCCATTTAACCATCCCTCGTATAACAGACAACCATCTTGAACCGCCATGTCCGGAGACGACAGTCTTGCTATTCAATTAGCAAACTTGTTGAAAACCAACATAAACCAACAACTACAAAACCCGAAATTATCCGACAATCTCCAAATCAATCTCAAGTTAAACAATCAAAACTATGCTCTATGGACCCGTATGATTCGGGTTGCCATTGGGGGAAAATCAAAAAAAACTGTTAACCCATTTAACCAAAGAACCACCAGAAAAAACAAACGAATTGTTTGAGACATGGGAGCAAGACGACCTAATTGTCTTCTCATGGCTTATACAAAACATAGAACCAACAATCGCAGGCAATCTTACCAAATATCCCACGGCAAAAACGTTGTGGGATGCCTTGGCAACAACGTATAGTAGCGGAAGAGACAAGCTACAAGTTTTCAACCTCCATGTAAAAGCAAACGAACTCAAACAGAATGAAAAATCACTTGAAGAATTTTGGATCGCACTTCAAGGCGTATGGGGAGAGATCGACAGAATCGACCCCAACCCTATGTCATGCGCCGAAGATATCAAAAAGTATTCCGAAGTTCGATCCGAACAAAAGCTCTTTCAGTTCCTTCACGGATTAGATCGGAAATTCGATCCAATCAAACGTGAAATCCTTCGACTCGATCCCCTCCCATCCGCAGAAACCGCGTATGCTACCGTACGCAAAGAAGCCGCTCATCAGAGTATTCTGGGAGCAGCTAACAGTGAGAATCAAGGAATCGCATCCGGGTTTCATGTCAGGTCAGGCGAACCCGAAGGGGTCGGTTTAACGAGTAAGGGCTATCGTGGAAAGAAGCCGTTCACCAAAGAAGATAAGTCACACCTTAAGTGTGACGAATGTAAGATGACTGGACATACAAAACCCCAATGTTTCAGGATCGTTGGTTACCCTGATTGGTGGAATGATGGCCACAAAAGGGGTACACGAAACCCTAAATCGGAGAAGGAAAAGATTGGGGCTCCTACCGCACAAGCCAGCACCAGCAACAAAGAAGAGTCAGGAAAAGGCTTCGGTGGTCTCGGGGCACTGGCAGCGGCCGGAAATGGAGAAAAAGGGGATGAGTTTGTCGTGACAGGTAACATGGAGAGAGAAGGAGAGTTTCTCTCTCATGAATATCCCACTCAATCTTTTAATTCCTTTTTTACGGATATGTATAAATCATTTCCTTATATGTATAATAATTATATGTATAATAAGGATAATAATAATAATGGGTCAAACCCTCATGAGCCTGCCCAAAATGGGCCGACTATTAAAACTCCTCATGACCATGGATCGGCTCTTTCAGCCCACAGCAGCCTAAAAACCACAAATGAGCCGTGGATATTTGATTGCGGGGCAACTGATACGATGACTTATGACATATCTGATTTTTCGGAAATGTCAAAACCGAGGAAAACCCACATCCAAGCTGCAAACCAAGGGAAAATGGATGTAAAGGCAGGCGGAACAATTGAAATCTCTTCAAATATCAAACTCCCAAATTGCTTATATGTTCCCTCCTTGTCACATAAATTATTGTCTGTAAGCCATGTGACGAAAGAATTAAATTGTTCGGTACTTATGCATCCAACTTTCTGTCTCTTACAGGATATCAGGACGGGACGGATAATTGGGCGTGGCACTGAAAAACATGGACTATATTATGTTGATGAAGTTATTGAAGCCGGTACTGTGATGTTGGCACATGGAACAATAGAGAGGGAAGCATGGCTATGGCATAGAAGGTTGAGCCACCCTTCTGCAAGTTATTTACATATTTTATTCCCTGCACTTTTTCCGACAAATAAATCACTTTCTTGTGAAACTTGCATTTTAGCTAAAAGCCATAGACAATCGTTTAAACATAATAATACTCGTGTTGAAACTCCTTTTTCGTTAGTTCACTCAGATGTTTGGGGGCCAGCCCCTGTAATTGGGGGGCAGCAATTTAGATTTTATGTTATCTTTGTCGATGATTGTACACGAATGACATGGATCTATTTTTTGAAAAATAAAAGTGAAGTTTTTGAAAAATTCACTTCTTTCTACACGATGGTCCACACCAAGTTCAAAAAATCAATCCAAATTGTTTGAACCGATAATGGTGGAGAATATGTGAATTCCCAAATGAAATCATTTCTTCAATCAAAAGGTATAATCCACCAAACCACTTGTTCTCACACCCCTGAACAGAATGGAGTGGCCGAAAGAAAAAACCGAATTTTGCTCGAAATAACCAGGGCACTCATAATCGAATCACATGTTCCAAAGTCTTTTTGGCCAGAAGCCTTGGCCACCGCCACGTACCTTCTAAACCGTCTCCCTACTAAAATTCTCAAACTAAAAACCCCATTGGAAACCCTTGAAAAATACACTGAAATACCTCCAACACTCACCCTCCCACCCAAGGTATTTGGGTGTACGGTCTTTGTTCACATACCCAAGACATATAGAGATAAACTTGATCCGTGTGCAGAGAAATGTGTGTTTTTGGGATACGGTGTGAACCAAAAGGGTTACAGGTGTTACAATCCGAAAACACACAGAATGTTCACCACAATGAACTGTGACTTCCTTGAAACCAGATTCTTTTACGCCAACCAACACAGCAGTCAGGGGAGGAACCATGTGACGCACTGGATTGGTTGACATATACAGAAGGCTGCCCTACTCACAGTACTACACCTCCAGAAGCCAGCAGTCAATATAGTCCAAGTTCTATCAGTGCCACCCAAAATATCTCCCCCAATCTGGTATCCGAGGTAAGTAGTTCCCAACCGATTGATTCTCAAAATAATAACTCTCACGGATTGGTTGAAAGTACCAGTAATGCAGAACCAGAACAACAAGATGCCACAAATCAAAGCTCTCAGGATCATACAGAATCAGTACTTGAAGAGGCACCGAACAAATACACCCTTCCACCAAGAGCAAACAGAGGAATTCCAGCGAAGAGGTTTTCCCCAGAGAAGATATCCAGAAGCTCAAAGTATCCTATAGCTAAACTGGCTGAAGGAAACCTATCCAAAGAAGTAAAGGCCTTCACTGCAAGTCTTTACTCAGAAAATGTTCCCTCAAATGTACAGGAAGCCTTAGAATCAGAAGAATGGAAGGATGCTATGGATACTGAGATGGATGCATTAATCAGAAATGAAACGTGGGATAAATGTACCCTACCGCAAGGCAAGAAACCTGTGGGATGTCGATGGCTCTTCACAGTAAAATACAAACCAGATGGGGAGATAGAAAGGTATAAAGCTCGATTGGTCGCCAAAGGTTACACTCAAACGTATGGAATTGACTACTCTGAGACGTTCTCACCAGTTGCAAACATGGATACAATAAGAATCCTGTTCTCAATCGCTGCAAACAAAGATTGGCCACTCTACCAATTCGATGTAAAAAATGCCTTTCTACATGGAGAATTAAAAGAAGAAGTCTACATGGAAGCTCCCCGGATTCTCCCATGATTTCAAGCCGGGAGAAGTTTGTCGGTTGAAAAGTCCCTATATGGATTAAAACAGTCTCCCGAGCATGGTTCGGCAGATTCACGCTAGCAATGAAGAAATACGGGTTCAAACAAAGTAACTCAGACCACACTCTGTTTCTCAAACGCAACAGAGACAGAGTAACATGCCTAATTATATATGTGGATGATATGATTATCACCGAAAATGACGAAGCTGAAATAAAGAAGCTCAAAACAGAATTGTTTAAAGAATTCGAGATGAAGGATCTAGGAA
This sequence comes from Chrysanthemum lavandulifolium, assembly GCA_022545495.1. NCBI lineage: Eukaryota > Viridiplantae > Streptophyta > Magnoliopsida > Asterales > Asteraceae > Chrysanthemum > Chrysanthemum lavandulifolium. Next base: position 208,472,537 of record CM040241.1, read on the forward strand.
GACTAAAATATTTCCTTGGCATTGAAGTTCTCATGTCACAACATGGGATCTTTATTTGTCAAAAAATATATACTAGATCTTCTTGCGAAACAGCATGATGGATTGTAAACCGGTGAGACACCAATGATTGCTAATCAAAGATTATACATGGAGCTTGAAGTCGAATCTGCGAGACAAAGGCGGTATCAACGAATGGTCGGCAAGCTGATATATCTCTCACATACCCGTCCAGACATAGCATATGTTGTAGGAGTTGTAAGTCGATTTATGCACCAACCTCAAAAAGCCCACATGGATGCAGTAGAAAGAATCATTGAATATCTCAAAGGAACTCCAGGCCATGGAGTGTGGTTCAAACCAAATGGACATTTGAATATTCAAATATACACGGATGCTGATTGGGCAGGTGACAAAGGAGACAGGAGATCAACGTCAGGATACTTCTCTTTGGTAGGAGATAACCTGGTTACATGGAAAAGTAGAAAACAGAAGGTGGTGTCATTATCTAGTGCCGAAGCAGAATTCAGAGGAATAGCTAAGGGAATTGCAGAAATACTTTGGATTAGAAAACTCTTGACCGAAGTTGGATTTCCCCCTAAAGAAACTACTCGTGTCATGTGTGACAATAAAGCTGCAATTCAAATCTCTGAAAATCCTGTACAACATGACAGAACCAAGCGTGTAGAGATCGACAGACATTTCATCAAAGAAAAGCTGGAGGCAGGAATTATTGAATTACCATTTGTCAAGTCTCAAGAACAAGTGGTTGATATCCTCACTAAATCAGTTGATATAGGGATTCTGCAAAATTGCTTGAGCAAGTTGAATTTTGGTAATCCCACCATTCAACTTGAGGGGGAGTGTTAGAATGGAAAATATTGTGGGATCAGTCAAACATCATTTCCCCAATTAGAAGATATCAACACATAAATGGACGAGAGAATTATGGACCAAGCAAATCAATTCCAGCCAATGACATTATTGTTTTCCATATATAGCTCATAGGTTTTCTTGTATAAATAGAGACATTGTATTATAATTTAAACATAATTTCAATAATAGAAAACCACAATTCAGTTTATTTACATTGACGTGGTCGATCATCCAAGTTGACTACATTAATCTAGGTGTAACTGTCATCCAAGTTGACTAATGCCAATAGCAGTCTCCTCAAGCAGTTGACGTGGTCAATTCATTGGAAGATAATATATATGTCATGTCATCAACAATAAACAATAAAAAGCAAAGAGTGAGGATAAAAGGCCAACAAGTATCCTTGAGTTCTCAAGTTGATTTCCGAAAATGAAGTCAAGACTACCAATAATTTGGTTATCGTCTTCCTCATATATTGCTTTCCTCTTTCATGGCCTTGTTATACTTCATACCACCACCACCGTTGCTACGTCTTATGGTGGAAGTGAGACTGATCACCAGGCGCTGTTGTCTTTCAAATCGATGATAAGAGATCCATATGGAGCTCTAAGCTCATGGAACACTTCCGTTCATTTCTGTGACTGGAGTGGTGTTACATGTGAGAAAAGACACAAAAGAGTGATTACTATAAACCTGATGTCGAGAGGCCTGGAAGGCTCTTTGTCTCCGTATGTAGGGAACGTCAGCTTCCTTCGTGAGTTATTTCTCTCGAATAACAGCTTTCAAGGAGCGATTCCTCATGAACTTGGGCGTCTATCAAAGCTACGTGTCCTTTCTCTTGAAGAAATCAAATTCAACGGAGTGATTCCCACTAACATATCTGGTTGTTTTAACCTTGAAACGCTTTTACTTGGTCATAATAAGCTAGTTGGAATCATACCTTATGAGATCAGTTTTCTCTTGAAACTGAAAGTTGTTGTAGTTGAATATAATAACTTGACGGGTGGAATTCCGCCTTTCTTGGGGAATATTACATCTATGGAAGTGTTCTCTGCTCTTAATACTCCATTGGGTGGGAGCATTCCAGACACCTTAGGCCATTTGAAAAGTTTAAGAGTATTCCGCTTTGGTGGTTGTAACTTACATGGAACCATACCTCCTTCCCTTTATAACCTCTCCTTCCTAACTGTATTTTCGTTGCCTAACAACGAGCTTACTGGTAGTCTGCCTCCAAACATAGGAGCTATGCTCCCACATCTTGTCTCCCTTCAAGTAAGGATTAACCAACTGACTGGAGCTATTCCACCCTCAATATCTAACTGTTCGAAATTAGGACTTCTTGAAATGAGTGAAAACAGTTTTAGTGGGAAGGTGACAATTGAATTTTACAAACTAACAGAGCTTTATACAATATCTTTAGGTAATAATAACCTTCATGGGCGGGGAGAAGCTAATGACATGAAGTTTATTGATTCTTTGAAAATTTGCAGCAAATTAGAGATTTTAGAAGTTGCTAATTCCACACTTGAAGGAGTGCTCCCCATATCAATCGGTAATCTTTCAGATCAACTCAAATATATAAATATAGCAAGAAATCGGTTATACGGGGATATCCCTTTAAGCATAGGTAATCTGGTTGGTCTCACCACTTTACATTTATCATACAACCAATTCACTGGAAAAATTCCGTATACGATTGGTAAGCTTCGAAAGCTACAAGTTTTTAGCTTAATGGAAAACCAACTTTCAGGGCCAATTCCAGATGACATCGGGAACTTATCATTGCTGACAAAATTTTCTTTACATTCCAACAGATTAGAAGGCCATATTCCATCAAGCCTAAGCCTTGTGAATTTTCAACAGCTATTGGGGTTGGACCTTTCTAACAATAAACTTACAGGCATGATACCTATACAACTTTTGCCCTTTCATCTCTATCAATTGTATGTTGGGTTTTACTAATCATAACAATTATAGAAAACAAGTAAACATCATCAAAGCATGCAGCGGAAGTAATAGGAATAATACTTGTAAATTAATTAACCGAATTAAAAGTATATGCGTACCTTTTGCGAATCAATGCAATTAGGGTTTATGAAAGCCCCAAATTAAGATCAAGTACCAAGAAACCTTAAACCCTAATAAATTAGGGTTTAATACATTCGACTACCCTAAAAGTCGAACACCCAAGTTACCAACACAAGTGCATTGGCCCTTCGTTCTTGTACACACGTATTAGTAGCGAATCAATGAGAAAAGCTAGGTTCTTGATCACAATAGATTAACCAAACACCTTTGTTATACTCAAGGTCACTCGCAAATCCTTTACATGGGGTTTTACTCGTCGACCTAAGAACAAGAGGGAAGAAAGAAGAAGTTTGGCCTTCTATTGAGATCTAGTGTACCAAAGGATGAATACATGGGGATGTATTTATAGCCTTATGGTAGATGTCAAGATTACTATGATTTCCGATGTGGGATTCTATAGTTTCGGCCAAAAACAAGCCCAAAAGAGGGTTCCTAAAACCTTCTCTTGACTTGTTAACTTTTCTTCATATCCGTTGACATTTAACGACCGATAATCAAAACTCGTTAAATATTAACTATCGTTATATTTATTTGTAATCAATAATTAAATATTACATTTAATATATTAATTATTGTTTACATTGATTCTCATACGTAATGTGTGCAATCCCGTCTCGAGTTCGAATCCGTCATACATATATTAATAATTATCCATAAACCTTTCATTCGATTAGATCTTTCTCATAACAACCTGTTTGGTTCACTTCCACCTGAGGTTGGAAACCTTAAGATGTTGGGTTATCTAGATTTATCTTATAACAATTTATCAGACAACATTCCTAGTAGCCTTGGTGGTTGCACTAGCCTTTCTTTCTTATCCCTCAAAAGCAACTCATTTCAAGGCATGTTACCACCATCACTAGGTTTCTTGACAGCATTGCTGGAACTCGATCTTTCTGAAAATAATCTGACAGGCCAAATTCCCCAATTCTTGGAACGATTTTCTTATCAAAATTTGAACCTGTCCTTTAATGATTTCGAAGGAGAGGTGCCCGTGAAAGGAGTATTCACTAATACAAGTGCATTCTCGATCTTGGGGAATAGTAGGCTTTGTGGTGGATCGACTCAACTTGGGTTGCCCAAATGCAAGAAGAAGAAAGATAAAAAAAGGGTACCTTTGTTCGTAATAGTATTTTTGATTGCAGCTACAGTTTTTGTGATATTGTGTGTTGTGTATGTCTGGTGTAAGAAGAAAAGCAATGGCCAACCATCTGATCAATCCACAAGGAAAGAACGATTCTTAAGAGTTTCATACGGTCAGCTTCTTAAGGCTACAAATAGCTTTTCCGAAGCTAACTTGATAGGCAAGGGTGCGTTCAGCTCTGTTTATAAAGGAACCCTTGATAACGATGATAACTTTGTCGCAATCAAAGTTCTACATCTTCAAAATCATGGAGCTCACAAAAGCTTTTTGGCAGAGTGTGAAGCATGGCGGTCTATTCGACATCGAAATCTTCTGAAGATAATCACTGCATGTTCAAGTTTTGACTTTCAAGGTAACGATTTTAAGGCTTTAGTTTACGAGTTCATGCCCCACGGAAGTTTACATGATTTATTACATTCAAGTGCAAGTACAACTAAATTAAACATTCTTCAACGAATAAATATTCTCATGGATATTGCATGTGCACTTGATTATCTTCACAATCGTTGCGAAACCACCATTGTTCATGGTGACTTAAAGCCAAGCAACATTCTTCTTGATGACGACATGGTGGCTCATGTTGGAGATTTTGGTTTATCTCGATTTCTTGGTACAGATTCATACCAAAACAGCACAAATGGAATTAAAGGAACCATTGGTTATGCACCTCCTGGTAAAACTAACATATCCCACCTATATATTGGTTTACAATATTAACTTTTGTCTAAATTAATTGCTTATAATGTGCAGAGTATGGTCTCGGGAGTGAGATGTCAAGTAGCGGGGATGTGTATAGTTTTGGAATATTATTATTGGAGGTGATGACAGGGAAAAAGCCGACAGACGACATCTTTAATGAAGGCTTTAGTCTTTATAAATTTGCTTATGCGGCATTGCCAGACCATGTAACCAATATTGTTGATGTTGATGCACTGGCTTTACAAAGCACAGTTGAAATGGAAAATAAAATGGATGAATGCTTGGCTTCAGTTGTGAAAATTGGAGTATCATGCTCCGTGGAATCCCCACTGCAACGGATGAATATTGAAAATGTTGTCTATGAATTACAGCATATTCTAGATGCCATTCAAAATATTTGAGGTATAATGTCCTGTCCTTTTTTTTTCTTTTTTCTTTTATGAACATATGTTCTGTCCTTTTACTAATTACCACGATTGTAAAATCTTTAGGTTGATTAAGCACATCGCTATCTTGGTTGAATGTGACTATATCATCAGTAAGATGGCTGGATTTTCTCCACGATGGAGTCGAAACTTAAACTGCAACAAGAAGTGCTGTATGTCATATATAGTTTAAATAAATGTTACTCTGTCAAACATGTTATTTGTGGTTTATTTGAATGGTGAAATAAGAGTACAAATTTGATGCCGTTTTAGATGTCATGAATTAGTTAATCTCTGTGTTGGAAAAACTATAAGCCCCCTTATGAAAAGATATCCATGTCCGGTTGGCACCAACTCATGCAGCAACGCTTCTGCAAGTCATGGACTAGTTGGTGCATTACAAGAAAAAACCTCATTAGTGGCGACCCAAATTTTCTTCAGTAATCGAATTTATTGACAAATCATGATATTATAGGCGAAAGCTTTGACAACATTCGTTACTGGTAGTGATATTAGTGGCACAAATAGGCAAATGTAGTTTGGTATAATTCAAATATAGTTTGGTATAACCAGAGACTACGGTGTATTAGTATATCGCCACTTTCAGGTCATCAAACAACCGTCTTAAAGCCAACCATGCAATAAGGAGTGTCAAAACCAGTAACGTTATCTCATACATAAAAAAAAATGATTAGTGGCATGTCACTTGCTGAGTTTCTTAATGAGCATAGATGAATATATCAGTTACCCACGAGACTAATCATCAGAGAGGTCTGTGCATTCTTTGTGAATCCATCATACCAGCATATTATAACTTTTGTGTAGACTTAATTTCTCCTAGTGCCATTTCATAGCACAAACCCCATTTATAAGAACATTAAGTCATCATAATATGAGAAACAATTTCACAAAAACATAAGAGTTGTTGCCAAACCCACATGATTTAACAAGAAAAACACAAAAGATAAGTTGATGATACTAAACCCAGATTAGGTCTATTTCCACTGTAGGGGACGCGCGAAGGAACTTCAACAACTTCGTAGCAAACATCCTCCCTCCACTCTCACCACCAAACATTTCAGATGATTGGCAAAGGATTTTCAATTTCTTTAGCAAGGGAGAGAAACAAAGTAAACACTTGATCAAACATATTTCAATTTCTGAACCTCTAAAAAATTCCAATCCAACTTTCTGAAGTTGCAATTGCCCAATTTTGCTGTAGTCTACCTTTGAAGAGCAAACTGCAGATGGTGGGACCTCATCATTGTAACTAGCCTACAACATAAAATAGTGTAAATGTATGCATAACTATGAGATTTAAAATATACTCAATAATTTAACACAATAATATGCATTCAACTCACTTTGATCTTGAGGGACTGCAAATTTGGAGAGCTACATATCAATTCAATAGCACATGATACCATAGTCTCGCTGCTAAAATCAATCCTCCATAACTTAAGACTCTTGAGGCAGGGAAAGACATTAGGGAGCCATGCTTTACCATCCGCATGTAACTATAGAAAAGTGGTAGATAAAGCCAATGCATTTAGCTAGAGAATTAATCAAGGCTTGTCAATTTATGTAAAATGAATTTCAATTAAGTCCAACCAGACCTTACCTTGCAGTCTACAAAGTCTAACCTAAGCTTCTGAAGTTTTGGCAGAAAACTCATAAGTTGAATGACACTGGAATTAGTCATCATTGCCATATTGTTAAGCTTACACAGCGGCAAAAACAACAACTTGAGATTTTCAAGTTTGGCAATCTCAGCTTCTTTCATTTTGCAGGTAGTGTTATACCCAATCCTTAATATCTCAAGTAACGGACACTGAGTTATAAATTCCCCAAAATCATAGCTTTCAAAACTTACAAAATACAAGTTTAAGCTCAATAGATTTGGAAAACCATGAAAACTAGGTGTTGGATGAAAACGACAATTATAGAGCTCCAAATGTTTCAACGCTAGACAAGAGAAAAAATGGGAAGGCAACTTAAGTGGTGTTTCATGATAATTTGTAAGAGTGAAGTCCTTAATTCCTTTACCAGACAAGAACATTACCCAATGATGAATATCCTCAAAGTAACATTCGTCTTGTATGTACACATAAAACTTTGTTATAGGGCCTTTGAGATTGAGAAGAAGCCAACTTATAATCCTCCCATATTTTTCTTCATATGCTACATTCTCAAAGAAATCTATATCACATACAAGTTGAGTGACCATAGTCCACTTAAACCTCCACTTGGTCGACAAGACACTAGTCCCCACTGCATCTAGTATTGGCAAACGATCCATGATATGAGTTATAACGTTATCTGGCATGCTGCTGATAATATCATCTGGTACATATTCGGATGTCTTGGGTGCCCCTTGAGCCAGTTCCATAATACTATCAAGAAAAAAAAAGTCATAAAATAGAAATAGATTAGATTGCATGTCCAATGTATATTAAAAGCTATTCCACTGGGCGACAGTAGATGTTATGTGAATATGCAGCAAGTTCAAAGTCAACTGACAAAATGAAACCTTGGAATAATTAGAGATTTAAAGCTCAATGTAAGGTTGATGTAAACAAGTTACAACTTAATCCCACAATACACATTGAGCATTTGATGAGGGTCTCCAGCTCCAAATATCTTATTAAAACAGTTTAAGTGTTTGGATAGAAGCAAACTGATTATGATTATGTGGTTACTTGATGGTGGTTGACTGGTTGGTTATTCACACTGATTATAATTAATCATGTACCATTCAAATAAACTCTACTGACCAACAAAAGCATGGATGAAACATATGCATGTTCGATAATCTATATCAGCATACAGCAGTGAAGCGTTCATAAAATCTTTCGGAATTTAACACATTCAATTCATAATATCTCACGGAATTCAACACTTTCTATGTAGTGAGTTGGTTACAGAAGATGATAGAGTAGAAACTTCACTCACACAAAAGAGCAAGTACCACTAACTACTAGCAATGCCACAAAGCCATTCGAGAAAAAAAAAAAAACGATGCCACTAGCGCTAGCTTAATCAAAGACATAAGGCCTTCTAAGGTTCCATTGATTACAACATCTAAATGCTCCTGTTTGTTTTTTTTTTTTGTTTTTTTTATTTTACAAATTAGGATGAGTATGAATCGCGGAACCATTGGGAATAAATCTATATAGTTTAAACTAGAATACAATGGGGCTTATAATGAGATTGTATTGGCATATATCTTGTTTTAGTTAACTTTCAAGACAATGTATATATGTTTCTTAATCCACATTGCAACCTATTGAAATAACATAAACTATTGAAATAATAATAGTACTATATAAGTGGCAAAATGCATGGGTCGGGTGGGGTCATGGGTCTAGATGGGTCATTTGGGACTACGGGTCTAAACAGGTATGAGCCAAATAGGTCATGAGTCTGGTTGATCGGTCGGGTTTTCACAAAAAAAACAAAAAAAATTATTTGAGTGAAAGATGAAAAAGATGAAGAGGTCACAATCAAAACAGAATCCGGAGCAATATTGCAGCCAACATACTTGTAACATACACAACAACAACAACAATGACCCAATCCCACGGGCGAGGGGTATGGGGAGGTAAAATGTGAGCAGATCCTACCCTGCCCTGGGTTCATACTTGTAACATGCGGATGCATAATATCCTAAACCCTAAAACCCTAAATCATAGAAACTCTCTTTAGGGAATTTCACCGAGCACTTGGTGTTCATGATAATTTATAAGATATTAATTATTGGCGAAGTATTAAAATAAAATAAAAAGATGAAACATACATACATACCAGTAAATAGAAGCTGTTTCTTGAAAGGAGAAGTGAAGGGGCGGAATGGACTTTAGAACATTGTGAGAATGAGTTGAGATCAATATAGAACCCAACAAATGAACCAATCATAGCCCTCCATCTTTTATCTAAATTAATAAAAAATCATTTTTCACATTTTTTTTTAAAACAACATATCTTACAAACGGTAAATTTTTAAAATATAAAAATACATCGCGACGAGAATTAAATTATCTTTCATAGATATGCACTTTATATATTTTCGACAAACATTTTTTTCAAAATTCCGTCAGAAAAATCATATATGATTTTTACGAATCATATATGATTTTCAAAATCATGTATGATTCGATTTTACGAATCATATATGATTTTGATAATCATATATGATTCGTAAAAATCATATATGATTCAGAAAATCGAATCATATATGATTTTCATAAATCATATATGATTTTGTTGACCGAAATTTTGAAAAAAATGGTTAAAAATATATAATAGTGCATATCTATAGAAAGATAATTTAATTCTCGTCGCGATGTAGATAATTTTTATCACAGTAACGATTAACGGTTTTGCGAGATATTTAATTTTTAAAAAGGGTGAAAGTTTATCATAATAAAAAATGAATGCATTATTATTGGTTCGTTGGATACATGGTAAATTTTGGATCTATATTGAACTTTTGCCATGAGAATATGTCAAAAAGATCTTTATCAACAACCCATTTCAACCCCATCTTTTATTAAAATATTATTTTCTCTTCTCTCCACTTACACAAAATACATACAACCAATTCATATCATTTATCAACAACACAACCTAAAATAATATAAGTACTAAAAATAAAATAGAAAAAGTAAAGAAAAAAAATAAATAACGACTAAAATAAAAACATGTGGCAGATTGGGGTTGTGATCTTGGGTTGCCAAGTGATCTAGGTTGTTGATGTTAGTTGTATACAACATTATAAAAATAATATTTAATTTGTGTGTATTTCCATAAGGTTGGGTTATCAACCCACCCAATAAACATAGTCTAATAGCTTACGAAGAAGTCTAACAAAGTTTGTACTTTGTACTATAACTAGTTATAAAGCCCGTGCACGCACGGGGTTTACACATATATATTTTTTCTGAATTAATTCATTATTATCGTAAATTCAACTCAATTTCTAATGGGATTAAAACATGCCTTATAGGCATATCATATCATTGTTTTTTTTTTCCTATCTCCTCAAACTTTAGAAAGTCGTTTTCGTTACAGAATCAGCAATTAGGAATGTGTTCTTGTTAATCACATTGTTACATTCTTGTTTTTCCAGAGGTCCACATTATCTAAAAGTCAATATATATAAAAGTGCTTGGTCATTACTTTGGTTAAGAAGAGATCCTAGCGGCTCTTTTTTAGCCTATTAGATTTGAATCAAAATATAGTACACTATTTCACCATGAGATGAAAAAGATGCCAACACAACAAACAATATAACATCGTTTGGACTCGACAACCTGAATCTTTTCAAGAACCCTGTCATATTCCCATAAGAGATATAATCATGAATACAAAAAGTGTGGCAGGAAACTTAAATAAACTATTCTAACTCCAACATTTACAAATATTTACCATGGTGTTGATTTTTTATGCTTTAAAAATAACTATAATCATATAAATGTTAGCCAGTATATTGTACATTTTTGTTTATAAAGCATAAAAGCGCCTAAAACATACTTATTTTAAGATTAAGATTACTTTTGCATCCTTGTCGGTTTTATAGATATATTTTGTCACCATGAACTTTGAAAAATGAATAACTATCTCAATGATATATTAAAGTATATATAAATAATGATCTTTTCAGTTACAATTTTTTTAGAGTAGAAGATAGAGCAATGTCTTTAGAAATCTGAAGCTTTATCGTTGTTCACATTAGAACAAATATCTATGAAATGAAATTGATACCGATCGGCATCATAACACAGGTCCGGTGGAACGAAGGCCCATCGACGGGAACGGGTCCGATGGGTTAAGTGGCTAAGGGCGAGATTTGGCAACAAGATCTCATCCAACCGAAGTTAAAGGAGAAATTATTGCAAGTCTATTTTTGTTACAAATTTGTTTCCTTTTTAAATTGTGTTTCTTTATCCTTAAGTTTAGGGATTTAGGTTTATTTGTTTTCCTATTTAAACTCCTTGGTTGGTTGGTTAAGAATTGGATAATTGAAGTTTTCTCTTAAATGTGTTTCTGCGTTTTCTTTGTCTTACTCGGTTGGCCGAGAAGCTCCCGACGATCCAACAACTTGGTTGGCCAAGTGCTCATCGCCGCTAGGTTTTAGTCCTAGGTTATCCTTTTCTTACGAATCCTTATCAAGTGGTATCCAGAGCCAAAAGGATCTCACGATGTCTGCTGAACCCGACCCTCGTGATGTGGAGATCGAACGACTTCGCAACCGGATTTGGGAATTAGAAATCAATCCTTTTAATCGCTACGAACGACAGTTTGAAAACACACCATCTCACTCACAGCTTAGCGGCACATCAGACGACGAATTCAACAATTTTTTTCACAATCAGAACCCACCACCTTCTCCAGGCCATCGCCGCCGCCATGCCCCACCACCACCACAACAGCCCGCTGATCCACTCCGATCTCTAGGTCTTCGCACCGAGATTCCCGAGTTCGAAGGCAACCTACAACCCGATGATTTTCTTGACTGGTTACTCACAGTCGAGCGAATTTTTGATCTTCGCGACATTCCAGATAATTTAAAGGTAAAATTAGTTGCCATAAAGTTAAAAAAAAATATGCTTCGTTATGGTGGGAAAACATCCAAAAGCAGCGTCATCGCGACGGGAAACACAAGGTCGCATCATGGGATAAGATGAAACGACTCTTGCGTGCCAAGTTTCTTCCAGTCACCTTCAAACAGGACGCATATATCGAATACCACACCCTTAGACACGGTACTTTGTCAGTCGCAGCTCTTATCACCGAATTTGAACGAATGCGTTTACGTTGTGGGGCTGACGAAGACGAAGAACAGCTTATCGCGCGCTTTCTAGGCATACTCCGACCAGACATTGCCGACACCGTTTCATTAATGCAATATTATTCTTTTTCGGATGTGTGCAGGTTAGCCTTGCGGGTCGAACAACAGAATACTCGAAGAGGCAAAACCGTTGCCCGGTTCCAACCTGCTAGCCGCAACCCAACTCAACCACAAATCTCCAACAGAACTGGATCGGTCAAGACCGATACCCCAACAGACCCTACTACAGCGAATGACAACTCAGCTCCCTTACGTTGTTTTAAATGTCAAGGCTTGGGTCATATCAAGCGTGACTGCCTGAACAAACAAGTTGTTGCTTTCGTCAACGACACAGAACCCCAGTTTGACACCGACGGTGAAGAAGAAACCGAGATCCTTTACCCGGACAAGGGTGAAGCACTTGTTGCACGACGGTTGTTGAACACACTTGTTGCTGATCCGGAGGACGACACCAAGTGGCTTCGACACAATATCTTCCGCACTAAATGCACCGCCAAGGGACGGGTGTGTACAGTCATTATTGACGGTGGCAGCTGTGAAAACATGGTCGCCACCACCATGGTCGACAAGCTAGGGCTACCCACCCAAGACCTCCCGGAACCGTATCAGTTAACGTGGTTAAAAAAGGGTAACCTAGTCAAAGTGACACACAAGTGCTTGATGACCTTCTCGATCGGTACCAAATACACCGATGAGATATGGTGTGAAGTCATCCCGATGGACGTGTACCATTTGTTACTCGGAAGACCATGGCTATACGACCGAAGGGCAAAGCATGATGGGTTTCGAAACACATATTCCTTCAAAAAAGACGGTCTCCATGTTACATTGGCTCCTCTTAATCCTCGAGATGAAAAACCAGAGATAGCACCAGTGACAAAAGCCGATCTCGTCGGCCTCACAAGACACTCACCGCCGCGTCCCGTGCTCGGTCTAGTTATCATCGAAGAGAACACACCAATTGACGATGTCCCAGTTGAGGTGATTCCATTACATAATGAATTCTTCGATATTTTTCCTGATGATATTCCTGCAGGATTACCACTCATGCGGGAGATACAACATTGCATCGACTTCACTCCCGGGGCAACAATCCCTCACAAAGCAGCTTATCGCATGAACCCGAAAGAATATAACGAGTTACACCGACAAGTCACCGAGCTACTGGAAAAGGGTTTAATCCGTGAGAGCATGAGCCCGTGTGCCGTCCCAGCATTACTTGTTCCTAAACCTAATGGCACGTTTCGCATGTGTATTGACAGTCGCGCGGTTAACAAAATCACCATAAAATACCGTTTTCCAATTCCGCTATTTGATGATCTTTTGGATCATCTCCATGGCGCTACTATTTTTTCAAAGATAGATTTACGAAGCGGCTATCATCAGATACGACTACGACCCGGGGATGAATGGAAAACCGCGTTCAAAACATGCGACGGTCTTTATGAATGGATGGTTATGCCATTCGGTCTTTCAAATTCTCCTAGCACGTTCATGCGTTTAATGAACCATATCTTCAGGTCCCTCATTGGCAAATGTGTCGTCTTTTATTTCGACGACATCTTGGTGTTTAGCAAAAGTTTAGAATCGCATCTCCAGCACCTACGCGATATCTTTTCAATATTACGGGAACAGAAATTATTTGCTAACAGGAATAAATGCCACTTTTTGACAACGGAAGTTATCTTCTTGGGTTACTTAGTGTCCGACAAGGGTATTCGCATGGACACTACCAAAGTGGAGGCCATCACTACCTGGCCAACTCCGAGGTCGTTGCATGATTTCCGAAGCTTCCATGGGTTAGCGTCTTTCTATCGCCGTTTTATTCGTGATTTTAGTTCGATCGTCGCTCCTATCACAGATTGCTTAAAAGATTCAAAGTTCATATGGAGTACGGAATCACAACGAGCGTTCGCCAAGCTAAAACAAGTTGTTACGGAAGCACCTGTATTAGCTTTGCCCAATTTTGAGCATGTCTTTCAGGTGGAATGCGATGCTTTGGGACTCGGGATTGGGGGCGTTCTGAGCCAACAAAACCGACCCATCTCTTTTTTTAGCGAGAAATTTAATGACACTCGCAAACGCTATAGCACGTACGATAAGGAATTCTATGCTATCGTCCGAAGTCTAGAATATTGGCGTCACTACTTATTACCGAATGAGTTCATCCTCTATTCCGACCATCAAGCATTACAGTTCATTCAGGGGCAAGCCAAATTAAAACCACGACATGCTAAGTGGGTTGAGACACTTCAGGATTTTTCTTTTGTCATTCGACACAAAGCGAGGAGTGCAAATACGGTGACTAACGCTCTCAGCAGGCGACCAGCGTTAACCACCACGTCATCGGTTCATGTGTCCGGTTTCGAGAGTATACAACCACTCTATGCCGATGATCCAGATTTTAAGGATTGTTGGGAACAATGCGCGACCGCCCCGTTTTGTGACTTTGTTCGACGAGACGGCTTTCTTTTTAAAGGACGTCGCTTGTGCGTCCCACTCTCATCCGTACGGGAAGCAATCATACTTGAGACACATCAAGGGGGCTTAGCGGGTCATTTTGGGCATGACAAAACTGTTGGGTTAGTCTCCGAACGTTTCTTTTGGCCAAAACTTGTTCGGGATGTCGTTAAAGTATTGAACCATTGTCGCATATGTTGTTTGGCCAAGACTCACCACACTAATCAAGGCCTCTATACCCCGCTTCCAACGCCGAACAGACCATGGGAGGACGTCTCAATTGATTTCGTGCTCGGCTTACCATTGACACAACGAAAGAAAGATTCCATTATGGTGGTTGTCGACAGGTTCTCAAAAATGGCGCATTTTGGCCCTTGTGCTAAGACGTACAATGCATCTCAGGTGGCTCGATTATACTTTGCTGAAATTGTAAAACTGCATGGGGTCCCAAAAACAATCACTTCGGATCGGGATGTTAAGTTCGTTAGCCATTTTTGGCGTACTCTGTGGAGGCACTTAGGCGCCAAGTTACAATTCAGTTCCTCTCACCACCCAGAGCCGGATGGCCAAACCGAGGTTACAAACCGGAGCCTTGGTAATTTACTTCGTTGTTTAGTTGGTGATAATAAGAAACAGTGGGACCTCGCCCTTCCTTAGGCTGAATTTGCGTACAACCGATCGTCCCACAGTTCAACTGCACGAAGCCCCTTTTTGGTGGTTTATGGTCGCAACCCTTTCACACCATTGGATCTAGTTCCATTGCCAATTGTTGATTCCTATAGTGCCGACGAGGAGGCTCGGGCGGATCAAATCAAACTCTTACATGAACAAGTTCGGGAACAAATCATGAAACATAATTTGCAATATCATACGTGTGCAAACAAACATCGAAAACGCGTTGTGTTTGAGGAAGGTGACTTAGTTTGGATATTTCTATGCAAGGAGCGATTTCCCTCGGGACGTTATGGGAAGTTGCAGGATCACGCGGATGGCCCATTTCGTGTTTTGCGACGTATCAATGATAATGCCTATAAGATCGATTTGCCTGGTAATTATGGTGTCTGCTACTTTTAATGTTGCTGATCTCGCTCCGTACACAGCTGACGATGCTTTTGGTGGTGACTCGGGGACGAGTCGTTTTTTAGGGGGGGAGGATGATACCGATCGGCATCATAACACAGGTCCGGTGGAACGAAGGCCCATCGATGGGAACGCCGATAGGTTAAGTGGCTAAGGGCGAGATTTGGCAACAAGATCCCATCCAACCGAAGTTAAAGGAGAAATTATTGCAAGTCTATTTTTGTTACGAATTTGTTTCCTTTTTAAATTTTGTTTCTTTATCCTTAAGTTTAGGGATTTAGGTTTATTTGTTTTCCTATTTAAACTCCTTGGTTGGTTGGTTAAGAATTGGATAATTGAAGTTTTCTCTTAAATGTGTTTCTGCGTTTTCTTTGTCTTACTCGGTTGGCCGAGAAGCGCCCGACGATCCAGCAACTTGGTTGGCCAAGTGCTCATCGCCGCTAAGTTTTAGTCCTAGGTTATCCTTTTCTTACGAATCCTTATCAGAAATTGTATGTGTTTTATGTCAATGACTCAATGGCATGCAAGGCACATAATCTGGTGTGGAAAGTATTATATTCACACGTATACTTCAAAGTCTTGAACAATCTTAGGTTTGAGGCAATAAATTATACTTGTGAATTGAAGCTTCATTGGAGAATTTCAATGTATAGATATAGTAGGATGAAATTTTGTTCCAGCAGGATGAAACTTTGTTGTGTCACAAGTAAAGATCGTGTCAAGTTATCAGATCCTTAAACAAAGTGACTTTAAATTACAATAGGAGCAATTTAGTACTTTCCTATTTTCTGTTACTTTAGACTTAGAATTAATGGAAGTCAATAGGTATTTGTGATATATGTATTTTCAGAAAGCAGAAAACATGTTGAGCTATAAACGATAATAAGGATTTCCTAATTGTCTTTATACGAAAATGCAATTGTTATTGAGTAGATTACATAACAGATCAAGTGATTGTTACGCTTAATCCATCTTAACATACATACCATGATTACTTAATCAAAAACAACACCATCAAGCTCGGCAGAAAGCTGGGTGGCATCTTTCGTACCTTCGGCACCAACCATACCATGATTGGACAACCACTTCCACCATCCTTGAGGCTTGCTTAAAGGTTGATCATCATCTAGTAACTTATCAAAAGCATTATTGGCAACAATAGCTCCAACGGCAAAGGCTGAATCCACCAAGAAGTCCTACATATGAGTAGTTTTCAGTAAGAATAAGTAAAATCCAAAAGCTACATGTTTATATGATGTAATAAAAGGCGACCACCCATTATGCATAACAGATAGCATGCAATCACAAACTTTCAATGATCAAAATTATAGGCGAGTTGAAGCTCAAGCTCAGCAGTAGTCTCATAGATGATATGCCATGTGGACAGTTCCAAAATACTTAAATCATTGACTGGCTAAACAGATATCTCCAAATAATGTGTAATTTACGATGAGCCATTCAACTAAAAATATTGCAATACAATGTGTTGATCCAATATAAGCAGTGGGCACACAATAGTAGTATTACTCTACATATTCACGTTTTTCGAAGTGCGTTTAGCTTCTAAGAAACAACCTGATGACTACTATATCCATTTTTAGATTCATATAAAAGGGTCAATCTTGTAAATAAAAATGATGTATGCGAGAAAATTTGACAGGAAGCCTTAAAACATCACCTCTAAGATAGAAACAGAGTGTGAAGCAAGAAAGACTTACATGTAAGGCCCTTCGAACAAACAAAATATGGAAAATGTTATGTTTATAAAAGATAACAAAGTTAGGCATGTAATTGAACCGAACAACCACCAGCAAGACTTGTTTTGTTAATTTAACTGAACAAACAAACACACATACACATAAACAACAGGTTCCCCTTCAAGTTAAACCTTCCCATTTTGAAACGTTTCATAACAAATAAAACAACCCACATGACGCATTCATAAGTACTTGGGTCAAATTTGTCAGCTCTAGCAGATCAAGTCCACCTACAGCCATATACTCAAGATGTTCACATATAATAAGTATATATATCTCTCATAGCTAACAAAATTGTTATAATAGATTCTAACGAGAAAGAAAAATGAATCAAGGTTTACCGTTCGAGCGGCGAGATGTTGGTGGCAAAACAACGTTAAACCAACGTCGACACATAGTTGATTACGGAAAAGATTGCTGGCACGGTTGCGGATATCTACACATGATATGATTTTAGTTCATATATGATGTTAAAGTAAGGACACGCAAGTTTATTGCAACATAAAAATTACCCCGTGATGAGCGAAGAAGTAATTCATCTATTAACTCTAGACCAAGTTCAAACAATTTCCCTTCTCAGCATCCAGGTAAATCTAATTCATATTTAAAAGTACTTTTTTTTACCATAAAGGTGGAATGAATTGTATAACAAATGGAACTTAGCAAAGAAAATAATAGGCTACCTGTTGTTCTATAATCCTCTATCTCTCATCAGCCAACTCTTTCTTTCCAATAGAATTAAATAACTTGGTGGCATCCTCAAAAAGCTTCCTCATTTCAGGGTATGAAGCCCTGGCATTGACAGCAATTGCACGAAGGTGATGGACCTCGATCAATATTTGAATACTTGTCTTGGGCTACATGAAGCACAACTGCACGATCCTAAAGTTACTCTCAAGAAAGAGCGCAAGAAAAAAAACATATATCATTACGGGGCTCTCTAAAAGAACATGAATTTCTATGAGATCGTAGCGGATCGGACCTTACGACTCTTGATCTCCACTCATATTTGCTCATGAACTTTCATAAGCTACGTGCAATAAATTCAACCGTAGAAAATAAGCAATTTATTAGATGAAGTATCCATCTAAATCACCAAAAGTCGTTATAAGAAAATTTGATAAATTTTGGGCTTATGAGCTTGTCAAAAGTTCAATAAGCTAAAAGTTGACCAAATAAACACACAAACACCCCTAAGTATCACCTATTTGGTAGTCAATGAATGCCAAAAAAGCTTTTTTATAAGCTTCTCCAAACACCCCTATAAGAGGCATATAAAATACCAATATCACAATTGGTGCAAAGCATTAGAGATTTAAAATGTTTAAATATAAGATCACCATTTAATGCATCTTCTCATCTCATAGTTAAATTATTAAAAAAATTTACCAACAGGCTTGTTGTTAATCTAATGTGTGCAAGTTTCTTCGCCTTTATTTTTTTTCCACTACTAAGTGTCACATACATGTCATAACTCTAAAGATATGCTTGATAGATTTACCTTTTTAAGATACTAAATGCAACATAATCAGTTTTGATCTTCACGTTCAGTCTCTTATATTAGATAGGCAGCTACTCCAAGCTTTGTCCACCGCACTTCCTCCACCATTGCCATTAGTCTTATTAGATTTTTCCATATTACAAATCCCGACCATCCACAACTTTGCAACCTGCAACCTTTGTGTAAACCGCTAATCCTCTGGATATTCACAGAGAGTTGAAGCATCATTTTGACCAAAACTATTACTATTATTAAATAACTACCAATTGTACTTAAAACCCCCCTTACAATAGGTGGTATTGAACCACTTCAAGAGCATTTCAATCTTCGGCCGACTTCTTCAAGAACCTTTGTCCGAGCTTGACATGTTTTTGCTTCGTCCTTTACCTAAGATTTGCGCAACAATGAGTACCATTAATAAAATATGGGCAATTTTTTATGGGCCAGTAACGGTTGTCCAAGATACATATTTGATTATACTGACCTTACACAAATGCAAATTTCAACATTTTAGGACATGCCAAAGACGAATATATTATCACAATTACACAACCAACATATTATCACACTACACCTCTTCACCCAACCAACAATTTCTAAGCCCAAATCGAATGTATAAACTTATAATCACCATCCCTAATTGAATCCTTGAACTAAACTTAATTATATATTGCTTTAGAAACAATCAAATCAGTTGAGGCCATCAACTATCTCGATATCAAAGGCTATAGAAGGGCTTTTTTATTAACCCAGTAAGCATGAAATGGAAAAAAAAAAATATGAATATTATAACATCCATGTAGCCCTATCTTTTATTAAATTACATAAATGTATTAACAAATTTATAAAGAAAAACCTCAAGTTCGAATGAGCTTTAGCCACAACGATCGAATTAACTGCAAAAAAACAAAAAACAAAAAAACACCGATATACAAATCGAATTCAGATTTATCAATTAACTGAAAAAGAACTAACAAAAAGCAAATAGAATTAGCAGTAATTCAATTGATTAACAGAAAAAAGATAGCAAATCGAATTAGGGTTTTTATTAATTCGACCGTAAAGAAAAATCGTACCATGATTGTTGAATACACAATCGTTTGAAAAGATGAATGCAATGACTTCAAGATTCGAATAGGGTTTTGTCTTATGAAGGAAATTGGTAGTAAGGTCAATTGTGATCAATGATTGAGGTTTTAATGTTTGATTAGTGGTGTGTTTTTGTGTTGTTATGTTTTGTATTGGTTATCAAAAGAATTTGTGTTCCGCTTTTTCTAATTTTACACTTCTCACCCAAATCTATTAACTATTAAATCTCAAGTACTTGTGTATATTTAGTTTTTTGCAATGCATAATATGTATAGACGAAAATTTTAATTTTTTTGCCAAATAAAGAAATAATTAGGTTTAATTATTTTTCAAAATTCTGGAAAAAAAAATCAATTTTAAAAAATATTATCAAATAAGGTATGAATTGATTTTTTTGAAATGAAAAATTCGGTTTTGTTTTATTATATAAAAAAGATGAGGAACCATTTTATATCTAGGTGGCATGAAAAGGTTTAAAATTTTGGAGAGGTCTAAGAAATGTTTATTATCTTTTTTCTTTGTTTTTCTTTCTAACTAAATAATAAATGGCATTTAAATATTTGAATAATTTATAAACTCTAAAAGCTTTATCCATGGGTTCATAATATGAATTTTTTTATGAATTAATGATATTATAAGATGTGCCAATTTTATAAACCTTTAATATGTTCATTCATAGTGGATGCCCTTATAATGTTCTATTAAAATGGCGCCAAATTCACCACTTTGTTTGCTTAGAGCATAAGGTGTAATAACTCGAGTTAAGCTTTAATTCATGCCACGTCGCCTTTAACATTTTAATCTTAAAAAAAAAAAAAAAAAAAAAACCCTTATCATAACTCAACCATAACTTAACATTTTGAGCTCCACTTTTATCATAACTCAACCTTAACTTAGCACATGGTGTGGTAACTCAAGCTTAACTAAAAAACACCACCTTAACGCGTTAGGGGTTAACGTGCCCATACGACCTTAACTCACATGCACGGTATGATAACTTGGCCCTTAACGCGATTGAGTTAAGGTTTAATTCACTTGGTGAGTTATTCTACCGAGTGCTTTTAATAATGTTCTTTTTATTTGACTAAACTTTTCAATATATATATAAGTTCAGATTTATTTGACTAAACTTTTTTATGTTCTTTTAAGAGTCTGTGAAATTGTGAAAAAAAAAAAAAAAAAAAAAAGGTGTTTATTTTCAAGAGAAAGCGAAAATTAATGATAATATCGGTCATTAACACGTTTGTAAGAGAATGTTACAAATTTAGACTAGTTATGGTTAAGGTTGTTCACGGAGAAGCTCGGTTTGGTTCGGTTGCAAATTTCAACTTTTGGTTATGAGCGCCAGTTGCAAATTTTAACTTTAGGTTATGAGCGCTAAAAACATGTAGTGTATAAACTTTGATCCAAAAGGCTACTTAAAATAGCATTCAAACTTTGATGGTGCACTTATGTGATTACTAAAATCCCCTCAAGTGAATACTTTTACCAGATCCACGATAGTGCTTTTTAATCATTTTGCCAACTTAGGCACTCGGTAATATCTTATTCAACTTATAATTAAAATTATTAAATAAATTGATCGTAGTAATAAAAAACTTGTTTACATATCGAGATTAAATAGCAAAACAGAAACACTAAACACAAATTACTGTGTAACACTACATATACATTACAAATTTTGATAATCAAAGAAAGCTTAATGAAACCCTAACCTTGAAACCATTCTCTATGATCCCTTGCAATTGCAAAGGAAGAAAAAGTTGCTTGATGAAAAGAAAACATAAATCATCTTCTTAACTCCAAAATTCATTAAGATGGCATGTCATGAATTGTATATGGCCCAAGCAAAGGTAAGAGCATCACCCATGACAAGATTCAACATAATAAAGATAAATAAGAGGTTCAAATCACTAACACCATTGGATGTCTATTTCAGCGATAGGGAGGCTCGATACAGCTTCAACAACTTCATAGCAAATATCCTCTCGACCGTCACCACCCAACATTTCAGATGCTCTACAAACAATTTTCATCCTCTTTAGCAAGGAGAACAAGCAAGTAAAGACCTCATCAAACAAAATTAGTCTTCTGAGCCAATAATAAAATATAACACCACTTTCTGAAGGCGCAATTGCCCCATTTGCTGTAGTCTACCCTAAAGAACGAAGTCTAGGCTGTGGGACGAATCGTATTCAATCTACAAAATCAAATATTTTATTATGCACAATTATGATAGTTTATGATAATAAATAATTCGATATAAGAATATGCATTCTACTCACCATGATCCTAAGAGTTTGCAAATTTGGAGAGCCACAAATCAACTCCAAAGCACATGATAACATAACACCACTGCTAATATCTATTCGCTGTAATTTAAGAGTCTTGAGGCACGGTAAGGTAGTTGGGACCCGATTTCTATCATCTGCCAATACCTATATGAAAAGTGGTACACAAAGAAACTCCAAATGGTTAGAAAATTATTAAAACCTTGAGAGTCGTCTTCTGTACAATAGATTCCAGACATATATGTTAACCATACCTTGCAATTTAAAAATATAGTTCTAACTCTTGAAGCCTTGAGAAAAACTCAAAAGTTGAAAGATACTTGAACTTGTCATCATTGTCGCATTGTCGAGCTTGCATAATGGCAAAGATAACACTTTGAGATTTTCAAGTTTTGCTATCTGATCTTGTTTTATTACGCCCGTAATGCAAGTGAAAAAACATTAAGGAACTCAAGTAACGGACTCCGAATGAGAAATTCCCACATTTGGAACTTTCAAATGTTACCAAACACAAGTTTAGACTCAATAAATTGGAAAACCAAGAGAATCATGCAAGTGTTGAAAACACAGTTATAAAGCTCAAATGAGTTAGTTCTTGGCAAGAGAAAAGATGGGTATGCAACATATATGGTGTTTCAGTCACATTTATAAGAGTGAAGTCCTTAATTCCTTGACCAGACAAGTACATAACCCAGTAATTAATATCCTCAAAGTAACATTCGTCTTCTATATAGAGAGAACACTTTGTTATGGGGCCATCGAGATTAAGAAGAAGCCAACTTACAATCCTCCCAAATTTTTCGATATCTGGTAAAGACACATAGAAATTCGCATCACATACAAGTTGGGTGATCAGAGTCCACTTATATCTCCAACTTCTCGAAAAGATACTAGTCCTCACCGCATCTTGTATTGGCAAGCGATCCATTATATTTGTTATCACATTATCGGGCATTGTGCTAACTACATCTTCCGGTACATATTTGGATGCTTTGCATGTCCCATGAATCAGCTCCATTATTCTAACAAAAAGACGATAAAAGTCATAAAAACTGTTCTCATTTAACCTACTCCAATCCATTGTTATTGCTTGAATTCCAAAATCTATTTATGCGAATAACTATTCCATAGGACCACAAGAGATGTTACATAATAAACTGTAGATTTAAACCGAAGGGCCTTTGTGAGATATGCGGTATATAAGTTTGTAAAAAATATGCCTTTCTAGAAAAAACAGCAGACTTAAAATTTACCCCAGTAAGGAAAAAGAATAGAATGTAATATTACACTCTTGATTTTATTTAAGTTAAGTTTAACTCGTGTAATGAAAGGTGGATCAAGGGTTAAAGTCACGGAAACAAATTCTATGCAAATTGGAAAAAAAATCCCCAAACACCGCATAAGTGCATAACCAATGAACATGCTTTAACAATATATACAATCAAAACAAAATACAGTCCAATTTTATGACCACCATACTTAAACATGCTTTAAGATAAAAACGTGTATGATGATAACAAAACACATCCCAAAACAAACACTATTATCCTAGACATACTCAATTAACATGAAATGGGAATTTTATCAAACACTTGGTGCGTGCTCGTCAGAATCAAATAAAAGGTTTTAAAAAGGTAAAGCTTAACCACACAAGCTGGAGACTACAGTGATAACAATCAAAACATAATACATTCATATACTTGAATCGTAGATTTATTGATTACCTTGAAAGGGGAAATAACTTGTATTAAAATGCAAGACTCTCATTGGAGAATTTCATCGAACACATGGTGGGTATGTAAAAATAATTAAATAATATCAAACAAATGGAATGTTTACTAACTACAAGCAATACCGATTTGTTTCTTGTAACGAGAAATGGAGGCGCTGAAGGACCGATTTGCTTGATAATTGCTTTTCTCCTCTTGTATAGGAGAATTATTTATTTCAGTTTTCAGAAGAAAATAATGAAATACTCCCTCCATCCCAAAATCTCCTTTATTCCTATAAAAGCAACCAAAAGATAACTTTACCCTTTAACAATTAATTAATACTCTCATTTAATTTTGTAAATAAAAATTTGAGTAAATTACACCATTCATCCATGTGATTTGAGTGAAATCCTTACGCTCGTCTCTCCTTTTTTTTTTTTCTTGCATCATGAATCCTTATAACCAAATTTAGTCATCTGTTAGTCCCTATCGATGTGGCGTTAATTGGGCTCGTTAAGTATGCTCACGTGCCTCCCACGTGAGAGTATTTTGTCATTTTCTTTCCCTCTATTTTGAAAATCGGGTTAATATCTCCCCCTTTTCACATACCATCCACTACAACGATTCAAGTTTCCCTCTCACCCCCTTACTCACCAAACTCTTCATCTTCTTTGATCCACAACCCTAACTGAATCTAGCACATGCAAATACCTATTTCAATGTAGACATTATGTTCAACACTGGAAGATCTTAATGTTTGGGATATATATGGTACGTTTTTTCAGGGTTTTTTTTATGGCATATTTTCCCTTTTTTTAGCTATGATCATGTGTACACTTTAATTACATTTTGGTTTAAAAATATACATGATTATGTTTTCATTCAAATCCTAATTTTGGTTAACTTTCTTTTAAGCGTAACGGTAACAATGAGAACTTGTTTTCAATCAAGGTTAACTATCTTTGGAGTTTTACTTCTCCACCGGTATGAGCTCTGTTGTAAAATCGGTCCAGCGGCCGATTAATCCTCGCATAATCGCCGATCGCTCATTAAGCGCCTTGATTTATCATAATCGGCCTATTAATCGATTTGGTCAAAGATCGCTTAAAATCGGTCAATAAACCGGTTAATTGGACAAAATCGGTCTAATCGGATTAATCGGACAAAAGCGCTTAAAATTGGTCAACACAATCGCTTAAAAATCGGACAAAATCACTTAAAATCGGTCAACAAACCGATTAATCGGACAAAAGCGGTCAAGGGCGCTTAAAATGGTCAACAAACCGAGTAATATTTATATTTGACTTTGAACTTTGAAGAATTATGTATTATGTCTATATTTGAACACTTTAAATATTTGAACTTTAATGAAATACGCTTATCCCATACATATAAAATAATATAATATCTAAAATTACATTTTGTGCATAAAATTCCAATCCGATTAATCCCGATTAATCCCCTTCTTTCCGATTAATCGTTAGGCCCTACTGAACCGCCTCACAAGCACCTAGCGATTTATACAACCTTGGGTATGAGATATGTCAATGGTAGCTTGATTACTTTGATACGATGAACATTGAAGAGTTTTCTATCAATGAACTAAATGATATGCTAAAAAAGCTAGGGTGTAGTGCTAATGTGATAATGTTTTACCATTTCAAAAAACCTGATGATGATTTAGATAATGGGTTGCATGGTTTGGTAAAT
This sequence comes from Chrysanthemum lavandulifolium, assembly GCA_022545495.1. NCBI lineage: Eukaryota > Viridiplantae > Streptophyta > Magnoliopsida > Asterales > Asteraceae > Chrysanthemum > Chrysanthemum lavandulifolium. The sequence goes on from CM040241.1 coordinate 208,498,216, forward strand.
GATAGTGATGTTAGGAAGTTAGCTGAATATGTTAAGCTTGGGAATAAATTGATTGAGGTATTCATTGAACATGAAAGGACCACTCTGCATAGTTACTACATGACACATAATCTTGATTTGACACATTTTTATAAAGTTATATCCTTAATGTTAGGTTCTATTGATGAGGATATTGGTGTTGATTTAGGCGAGTAGTCAAATTACAAAAGAGGTTAGTGAAAGCAGTGAGCCTGCAACACAAACTATGGGTGGGGCTAGTGAATTTACCAATGACTTTTACTCATTTTCGATCCATTCACGGAGAAAATGACTTTGATCCATTCATTAGTTTAGACAACCTATATGTTATAGATAAGGATATAACTTTATAAAATGTGTTGGTAAGGGTAAAGGTGTAGCGGATGAAACAGTTGAGGAAGATGGAAATAATTTAGATGAAATAGTTGAGGAAGATGGAAATGAGGATGACGATGAATCGATATAGATGGGAATGACGGTGGTGATCAACAAAGCGATCATGAGAATCGATTGAACATGTATATGTTAACATGGAAAATTTTGATCAAAGAAATTGATGCGAGTTTCTTGACGTGTTTTAATATTTATAAAGTCTCGTTATACCTATGGTTTACCCTAATGAACTAATGGGCGATGTGCGGTCTTGTGTAGTGTAGTATTCGGTAAAATCGAGGTCGTCCCAAGAGCTATGTGTTTTGGATTATTACTAAGTCTAAGTGTCACAGATTTAATAATGGTTTCAATAAGGAATTAATAATTTAACTACTAAAGCAGATAAAAGCAAATAAAAGGTAAAGGGAAAATCAATAGAGGAGAGTGGTGCTAACCTAGTTAATCCTCCTAACTAGTTATGTCTACGTCTACTTACTTCCAATTACTTTAGGTGGGGTCAAAGTCGAGAGGACAGAATTTGGTCAATTCGACCTAACCTATCAGCAAAGATGCCACCACAGGAGAAGTCAGGTGTCCCCTCATAAGTCATGTTGTTCCTGGTCCTTCAAGCCAAGTCATTAAGTACCGCTACATGCTAGATTTATAATAGTGAGTGCTCGGCGTTAGCAACTTAAACACTCACCCCCTAATTCTTAAGTTCATCCAAACGATAGGTGATCAGTTGGTCAAATCGCACAAGTAGAAAGGGTCGTCAGTTGGTCATATCTTACCCTTCCTGTCTCAGTCCGCTCACCTAGGGTCAGTTGGTCATATCTCCTAGGCAATAGGCCTTTACCGCCATTCAAAACTACCGAACCAAGGGTGGCTACCAATAAGCTATGCATGCATACACTTAGAAATAATTGTACGGAAGTAATGTAAACGCAAACAAAACAATTAAGGAATCATAACTAGGCTAGCACCAAGAGGTGCTTAGCCGCTCATATTAATCATACAAACCAATTCAATATTCAAAGGTACGAAATACATGAATTGAAAGTAAAGAAAATATAAAGTGCTAATGCTTATCGTAGGGGAGTGATTTCTCCCTTGGATACATCTCCGTATGCTCCTCTAGACCTTCCTTAAGCTTTTTACCATGTATTTATACGAAATACATGAATTGAAAGTAAAGAAAATATAAAATGCTAATGCTTATCGTAGGGGAGTAATTTCTCCCTTGGAGACAGCTCCGTATGCTCCTCTGGACCTTCCTTAAGCTTTTTACCACGTTCTATGATAGTTGTGTGTGGAATGGGATGATTAAAAATGCTGGAATTCGTGGGGTATTTATATGCGGATCCGGGTTACGACGTAACTAATATAAAAGTTACTCCGTAACCTTCTATTTCTTCGTATTTTGCACTAGATCTGCTTTGTTACGGCGTAACCTTATGAGTGGTTACGCCGTAGTCTTCAATAAAACTTAGTTACGCCGTAGTTGATGGAGTAGTTACGGCGTAGTTATCGCCGACGTGGAACCTCATTTGACCTAATATAGTTACGTCGTAACCTTAGGGAGATTTACCGTAACCTTCGATGAGTTAGTTTTACGAGCCACGCAATAGTTACGGTAATGTGATAGATGAGTTACGCCGTAACTTCTTCAAAATTAGCATACTATGATAAGTCTTTTGATATTTCTCCAATTCCGCGTCTCTTTAGCTCCAATGCTCTTAATTTACCTGAAAGTGGAAAACAATGGAAAACAAGCGTAAATTCATATAAATGATATAAATTACAAGCATTATCGGGAGAAATTGACACTTAATATTCAGGACTATTTGATGTTATCAAATATCCCCCCACTTGAACTCTACTTGACCTCAAGTAGATCTTATTAGAAAGATTCCTAAAAAGATATTTCCCTTAACCTAGAAAATATAAGTTTACAAATCCCTTATTCTAGAATAAAACAAAGCCGAACACCTCACGAAAGGGAACAAAACACTCAAATCTCTCAACTATTCTAAGTGTCAATTTCGGGTGATCACTCAATCGCACATCATAGCATGTATTCTATCATAAGCTTGGCGGTTACACAAATCTCCACCACTATAGTTAAGGGCTAAACAATTCTCAAAGGCAATATGGGTAGACACGACAAAGGTAAGCGGTGACTCGTCATTACTAACATGTCACGGCGAAGTGGACAAAACCAGTGGTACATGACCAAATCCATGGCCAAGACACCAAAGATTGTTCACGCATCACCTAGACACGCTTCATGACTAAAAGGGTAGGATAAGACATGGGATATATAATTGGTGTAAAGATAAAAATCAAGCGGTAGTCTAAATCTATAACCAAGTCATCACCACTTACCGTCTACCCAAAGTTCAAGCTTTAAAGTCAAGAAACCGGATCATGAAATACTAGGTAGATGTGTCATTAGAGGGCGTCTTGATGGGCACACTACCTTTTCTCCAACTATTGGCAAATTCACCAACTCCAATCTTGAATGTGACCGTGGCCTCCTCGATACTAAATCTATAAAGCTCAAAACATAGTGCTTATAACATCGCACTTTACAATAACTAAATAACATAACAACTATATATTTTTATTTTTTTCTAATCATTTTTTTTTTGCATAACAATAATAACTAAACAAAATATCCCCACTTGAGATGAACAATGGGAAATCGGGGGTCTTGATGATCTTCGAGAATATGTTGTCGATGGCGTGATTTTGAACCTTTCCACTTGAACCTTGAACTTAGGCAAATAATGACTTCCCAATCACAAATAGAGACTACAGGGTAGGCTAAGGTGTATAGGTGTAACGAAACAATATATTGGGTTGAAAAGATGAAAGGAATGGCTCAGAGGGGTGTATCTAGGGGTATCTTGCACTAAAGGTGAGTGCAACAAAAGGGTTTCACATGGGGGTAAAGAAGTCGAGGTGACTAATCGATAGACACACAATGGTAGGCTGTTTAGGTGATAATCCTATAATATTGCCTTCTAAAACTGAAAAGTCCAAATACATCGAGCTAACTCAACATACCTCGTCTATGGTCTCGAAATGATGCAAAGGCCAAGTTCTAAAGTTTACAAGCTACCGGCACACTCATAATTTGGTAGATTTGGGGTAAAATATAGGAAACGGATAAGGCTAATCTCACCATATAATATCAAGGGTTGTATGTACTCGGCTAAGGTCTAATCTAGTTAGGTTAACAAAAACATGTCAAAAATTTAAAAATAGCATAATTTTTCAAAATAAACTAGAAAAACGAGGGCAAAGTAATGTTCAAGAGATAATTCTACTCCCGTCACCCCACTTGAATTGTACAAAGTCCCTTTTGTACTAAGCGTTAAATAAAGGTGAAGAGAAAAGTAGAATTAGAACGAGAACTTCCCTGAAATTTGCTCCATATATAAAAAAGGCCCACAAAAGAGACGTGCCTTCGTGTAAGCATCCATGAGCAAACTTCATTCCCTAAAATCACACTACCGACAAGCATAATTCTAAAAAAGGAAAAATGAAAAAAAAAAAAAAAAAAACTAACTCATTTTAGTAGGAATCACGGTTGCATTTAGCATATGCAACAAGTTTTTAAACCACTTGGTGTCCCAGTGGACGAGTGAAATCTCGTGAGGGTTTACTGAGAACACACCCACAAAGTTCATTTAAAATACTAATACAACGTTATCGTATTTTAAAATGAAAGAATTAAAGCGAGAGGAAGGTTACGTCGTAACTCTTTTAAGGGAGTTCGCCGTGCTCGAAAAACCCGCATAAGTCGCAAGCGAGTGGTTACGGCGTAACCACGAGATGGTATTCTGCAGTAATTAGTAATGCGTCTAGAATTCTGCTTTGCAAAGGTTGGTTACGGCGTAATCACATAGATGAGTTACGCCGTAACTGCGTTAGATCGACAACCCAATGACAATTACTTCCTCGTTTCCTGCAAAATGGTTAGAAAACACAAAACCCTACAGAAATGGAAATAAAACAAAAGAAAGGGATAATTCGGGTTGTCTCCCGAAAGAGCACTTTTCTTTATTTATGAGTCTTTAAGTTAGAGTTAGAGCCGTGGGGATCTATGGGGGCCTTTGGACTTCCCCGATTTCCACCACTCGTTGATACCCATTCATCCATTTGTCAGAACCCTTTTTTCTTGCAGTATTACGGATGCCACCTGTTCCAAATTTTTGTGAAAACCATTCATCACATGATTTTCCCCGGTCATCGTTTTCAGCAATGAGACTACTTGTTATACTTATGCTTGATCTTTCACCGTCAGCCATAGTGTGAGTAAGACGATTGTATTTGTACTGATTGACCAATCTTTTATTAATTTTTAAATCCCAATCTTCAAATGCTAATTCAATATCATGCCTTTCACCCTTGTGAGGGTATATCCATTCATTCGCCTTTCTTTCATGAAAACGGCTATACGCGGGCCATGCTCTAACTGATTTGCTAGCCTTGGTTAATATAGAGTTGCGAAAATGTTTGTTTGGAAGTCGAGGTTCCTCAATGCCCTCGACTATCTTATTATGTTCCTGCTTGCAATCATCAACACTTTCTCCACCATTACTATCAAAATGCAGAGGGGGGGGTCAAGTGATTGAACATTAACAACATCAACATTATTAGAAATCTCCACGTTTGGTTTTATATGTTCTTTCATACTAAAAGTTATTCCTTCATTTTCAGTTCCCAAAGAAATTTGTTTTTCAAAAACCTTGATTTGTGCTTTACAAGTGGCCAGAAAAGGTCTCCCAACAATTAAGTTGTAAGCATCCCGCTTCCCCATGTCAATTACCACAAAATCAGTGGGAAAAAAGAACTTTCCAATTTTTAGAAGCACATTATTTATTATTCCCCTAGGTACAGCTTTAGAGGAATCAGCCATTTCTATCATTATTGTTGTTTCTTTAAATTGGTAAGTTTTAATTTATCAAACAAAGTGGTAGAGATAAGATTTACCGCTGCCCCTAAATCAGCTAATGCGGGAACCTTAACATTACCAATAGTGCATGGAAGAAGAAAACTTTCCTGGTATTGCTGCTTCTCCGGAAGTTGGCTTGGGAAGACCTCGTCGTCTTCCGATTTATCTTCTTCCGTTAGGTAGTTAATCCTAGACAGATCATTTGTGATAGAGGATGTGTGCTGCTCTCTCTTTGCTTTATCTTGCGCAAATATGGCCTTGCAGGCAATAGCTTTAGCATTACTTGCCTCCAGGTTTTTAGCTAATTGCCCAATTTGTGTTTCGAGCTTTTTAATCGCATCATCTTGGTTTCGCAGGTTCATATTAGTGTCTTTTTCACCTTGACCATCCATTCTTTGAGTATATCTCCTTTTTGTAGATCCTTGATGTGCACGTGCATTATTTCTTCAAGGCTAGGTTTAGGAGGATTGTTGTTGTCAAGAAATAATGCACATTTTCAACGTGCCCATATGCATCTTTGTCCTGTTTCACGAAAAAGGGTTAGCACGAAGCTCCTCATAAATTGGTCTTTTATTTGAAGCGGACATCCGCTCCAATTGCTTGGTCTTACGAGACCCGACCCTTGTTCACTCTTGTCAGCCAAATATTCCTCAAGAGTGAGGTCATTGATGTTAACAACTTCCATGGTACCGAAACTTGAATAATAATCATGAGAATAGTAGAAAAGTTTCACAATAAAAATAAAATACTAAATAGCAATCCTAATATAACTCCCCGACAGTGCGCCAAAAACTTGATGCGGGTTTTCTTGACCGGGTTTAATATTTATAAAGTCTCGTTATACCTATGGTCTACCCTAATACACTAACGGGCAAGAAACCCGGTCGTGTGTAGTGTAGTATTCGGTAAAACCGAGGTCGTCCCAAGAGCTATGTGTGTTGGATTATTACTAAGTCTAAGTGTCACGATTTAATAATGGTTTCGATAAGGAATTAATAATTTAACTAATAAAGCGATAAAATAAAATAAAAGGTAAAGGGAAAATCAATAGAGGAGAGTGGTGCTAACCTAGTTAATCCTC
>CM040241.1:208504749-208649586 GCA_022545495.1 Chrysanthemum lavandulifolium
AATCTTAAACGGCATTTGGTAGGCTACATCATCGGTCTCATGCTTGAATTGCACTATTCCTAACGAGGGATCATAAGTCATCCTGGTGCTTTCTATGAAAGGCTTCCCTAGAATAACGTGGGACAAGCTAGGATCTATGGCCGTACTAATATCATCCACTATTATGAAATCCGTAGGAAACGTGAAACTACCTACATAAACGGGCAATCCCTTAACTCTACCAAGAAAATCGCAACTAACCCTAGGATTATCGGGATCTTTCCTAGTTGGGATAGGCTTCTTCATTACCCAATTACAGTAGGTGCTAGTCATTATGTTTATTGGGGACTTGCGGTCAATGTAGGCCTTTGCCACGAAAAGGTGTCCTATGCAACATGGTATGTTAAGATTCCAAGGGTTCCCAAACTTGATCCTAGGGCTTCTCCTAACATACATGTGACGGAGGTCACGCACTAAGTGAGGGTGGCGAGATAGTTCTTCTTCCGTAGGAAACTTATTGAAATAGTCATTGTCTACTTCATCTACTTCCTTGGTTGTTTCATTCCTCGGTGTTTCACTAACCTCAAGTATCGTTTCATGGTTCGCTTCGTCATTTGTTCTATTAGGTTTCACTAAGGTGATGGTATTGACGAATTGAACTTGCTTAGCTAGCTTACTTGGGTCCTTAATCTCTACACCGGAAGTTTCGGGAGTTGAGATAGCCTTAACCTTCCTATCACTATTGGTCATGGCTTTCAAGAGGTTATCTATCTTCCTATCCATCTCGGCTTGTTGTTGGTTAAAACGGTCCGAGAGCTTAGCTATTTGAGCTTCTTGGGATGCGACTAGGTGTTGCAACATCCCCTCAATATTTTGTTGGTTAGGGCCGTGAGATGGGGGCCATGAGAAATCATCGGATTTGAATTCTTTGGTTTGTCCCCAATAAAAGTCGGGCTTGCCCTTCCATGCTTCTCGGGCGTCATTAAAAGTCCTAGGTCCGGGTGTTGTAGGGAATCTTCCTCTCGTTCCATTAGTACGCAAGGATGCGTAGTCAACGGAAGCTTGTTCGGGTAATTTGGTGCAAGTGCGCGTGTTATGAGGATCATTACATGGCTCACACGAGGAAGAAACTTTGTTTACATGGCGTGAAGACTTAGGATTTTCGTAGGAGCTCATTAGGAATTTAACTTGATCTTCAAGCTCGAGCATCCTACGGTCGGGAGATTGTGAGTCAATAGGGGGCAAGGAAATTGCCTTAACGGTTTTGGGCAACTCACGGGGGTCATTCCAACTTTCGTTGTCATAGAGAGGAAGGTCCTCTATTATACCCCATGATTCTTCCGCGGTGAGATCACTAAGTTTTCCACCGGCCGCTTGGTCAATGGATCGCTTGGTGGGTAAGTTATCATGATCATAGAAGAGTTGGACTTGAAGCCAAAGATCAATGCCGTGATGAGGGAATTTATGGAGTAAGTCCTTGAATCGAGTCCATGCTTCGTAGAGAGATTCACCTTGACGTTTTTGGAACATCAAGATATCATTCCTAAGCTTAGTGGTTCTCCCCGGTGGGAAAAATTGAGCAAGGAAGCGAGAGGTGAGATCATCCCAACTTGAGATGGAGCCGGGGAAGTCGCTCAAGCCAATTACTATCTTGGTCACGTAGAGAGAATTGGAAGAGACGCAGACGCGTGGTCTCCCGAGTAGTAGCATCGAGGTCGATGGAATCGACAATTTTAAGGAAATCCTTAAGATGCTGATTAGGATCTTCGGAACGAAGTCCATGGAATGCACATCCGTTTTGCACCAATCGGATGGTGTCGGATCGCAGGGCCATAGTTTGGGCTTGTTCGGGAAGCTCAATGGTGTTCCTATAGCCTTGGTGGCTAGGTCTAGAGTATTCACCAAGAGTACGGGCTCTTGGCGGGACAATGATTTGAGGGGGGTTATCACCTTCCATGATGAAAAGTGATGGGTTATGAACAAAGGTCATGAAGAAGGGGGATAGACTATGAGGAAGCTAAAAAATGGGAAAAAAGTTTACTTGATAGGAATCAAGCAAAGAAACCTAAACGAGGTGGACTACTAACTAGCTATTCTATTCCCCGGCAGAGGCGCCAAAAACTTGATAACGCTACACGCGTCGTTCGGGGTCAAAGGAACTTCCTTTTCGCCAAGCAAGTTTTTCAACACCCTAGGCAGTGAACCTAATCGTTGTAGTGTAGTATTAGGGTAAGCCACGGGAATTTATATCGTTCTCTAAGGGAATAGGAATGCTAGTGAGAAGTTACTACGCTAAGGTTGAGGTTGAGGAAGATTATTTTTTATCTTTTTATGTTTTAAGGAAATGGAAAGGTACGAATCTCGGGGTTTGAGTTTGGGGGGTTGGTATTTCAACCGATTACTTCTACTTTATCTAATTATCTAAACTAAGGTGTATGTAGTCTATGTCTAACTATTGTGTGCTCGTATGATGGTTTAAAGATGTGTTTACTTAGGTTTTATTACTCATTAATTATCTCCTATTGATGGTTGAATTGTCACGTCCTCATTCTTAATCGCGTTGTGTGTCTAAGGTCGTAGGGTATGCGTTTATCCCTAACTCTTTGAAACTACCAAAGGTTATTGCCTAAAAAATCTCTAGGATTTATAAACTTAACTCTAAGGTACTCTTCGGATGGTTTAAAGTCACATACAATTAGTCTCACAAACTTGAATTTTATGCTTGTGTGGCCTTTTCTAACATTTAGTCTCACAAAGCATGCTTCTTTTGCGTATTTAGTCACATACAATTAAGCATAAAGTGGCCAAAAGTGTTAATAAGTGTGACCATATGGTTTTTAAGGTGAAGAAACATGTCTTTTGTGTGACTATTGATCATCCAATGGCCACTTGAATTTTATGTTTCTGTGGCCTTTTGTAATATTTAGTCACACGAAGCATGTTTGTTTTGTGTATTTAGTCTCATACAATTAAGCATAAAGTGGCCAAAATGTTAATATGTGTGACCATATGGTGTTTTAAGTGAAGAAATGTGTGATTTGTGTGACTATTGATCATCCAATGGCCACATTAATTTTGTGTTTGTGTGGCCCTTTCTAACATTTAGTCACACAAAGCATGTTTCTTTTGGGTATTTAGTCACATACAATTAATCATAAAGTGGCCAAAAGTTATAATAAGTGTGACTATATGGTGTTTTAAGTGACGAAATGTGTGTTTTGTGTGACTATTGATCATCCAATGGCCACATTAATTTTATATTTGTGTTGCCTTTTCTAACATTTAGTCACACAAAGCATGTTTTTTTTGGGTATTTAGTCACATACAATTAAGCATAAAGTGGCCAAAAGTGTTAATAAGTGTGACCATATGGTGTTTAAAGTGAAGAAATGTGTGTTTTGTGTGACTATTGATCATCCAATAGCTACATGAATTTTATGTTTGTGTGGCCTTTTCTAACATTTAGTCACACAAAGCATGTTTCTTTTGGGTATTTAGTCACATACAATTAAGCATAAAGTGGCCAAAAGTGTTAATAATTGTGACCATATGGTATTTAAAGTGAAGAAATGTGTGTTTTGTGTGACTATTGATCATCCAATTGCAACTTGAATTTTATGTTTGTGTGCCCTTTTCTAACATTTAGTCACACAAAGCATGTTTCTTTTGGGTATTTAGTCACATACAATTAAGCATAAAGTGGCCAAAAGTGTTAATAAGTGTGACCATATGGTGTTTAAAGTGAAGAAATGTGTGTTTTGTGTGACTATTGATCATCCATTAGCCACTTGAATTTTATGTTTGTGTGGCATTTTCTAACATTTAGTCACACAAAGCATGTTTCTTTTGGGTATTTAGTCACATACAATTGAACATAAAGTGGCCAAAAGTGTTAATAAGTGTGACCATATGGTGTTGAAAGTGAAGAAACGTGTCTTTTGTGTGACTATTGATCATCCAATGGCCACTTGAATTTTATGTTTGTGTGGCCTTTTCTAACATTTAGTCACACAAAGCATGTTACTTCATGACATTCACCAAAATCGTGAAGAAACGTGTCTTTTGAAGAAACTTGCTTCTTCATGACATTCGCCAAAATCGTTGTAGCTTCTCTCAAGTCTTCGTTTTGCAAATTATTCAACTGTGAAATGCTTTGCACACAAGAATCAAAAGTAAACAACAGCTCCAACTCTCCAATCACACAATCCATCTCAGCAACACGAGCCCTTATATCTTGGGCTTTTTTCATTAATTCTGCTTCATCCAACCTGGTGACAATAAGCTTCCTCTGAAATCGGACAACCATCATATCACTAACCAAATTAGAACCAGCAGCAGTAGCTAACTCATTGCAAAAATGCATAAGTGTAGCCATTTTTTTTTTTGGTTTTTGGAACACCTAATTTATGGTATGTGTGTGTGTTTAAAGTGAAAATTATTTGTTGGTTATGATTGATAAACACTAATTGTATATGACTTATAAGCCATTTGATTTGATTGCCACCCTAGAGTTGCCTTCCCCATGAAGAATCATTAATTATCCAACCTCACATACTTGGCCTTTTTTTTCAAGTGTACTCCCCAAAAAAAATGATCTTATTAAAAAAAAATGTGATATAGAAATTTTATGAACATCACCAGTTTGACCAAGAAAATATCATACCACAAAAAATATGTTTCTTATTTAAAAAGTACCTACAATTATATATTTTATTGCAACGTTTAACTTTTATTTTTACTTGGATTCCACAGGGTTTTTATCATCACAGTGAACGTGACATTCAAGGACGGGAAACATCGTATAAAAAATAGCAAACGTTGATGTACTGGCAGTAATTCAATAGCTACATTGTATATTCGATTAACCAATATTGTATTCGACATATGTATTTATTTTCGAGAATACTAGTTACGGTTTACACAATAATGTATTAGGTCTTTGTCTTTAAAGTGTTGATTACGCTTTGATTTATTAAATGGGTAACTTGTATATTTATACGTGTCTTAAAATTTATATTTATGTTCGGGATTGTTTAAAGGAGATACATTGTTATGTCAATATTACGTTGTTATTCAAATTACCAGTTATGACATCGCGTATGGTTGTGATTTAGGTTACACATTGATACAAGTTACGAAATCGCGTATGTTAATGTAATATTTTTTATTTGTATGTTAAGCTACTTAATTTTTAAGGTGATTCTACCAAATATTTTGTATGTAATAATCAAGGGTTTAGGTCATAAAATAGATGCGTACTTTTTCAAATGTACCGTTTTGGTACGTATACTATTTATTGTTCCACTAAAACCTACATATTTGCATATATACCCAAAACATACTTAAGTTGCATTGTACATCATGCATTAAAAACTTGTATTATGGGGAAATATGCAACTTTTTGAGTTTTAGTGGGTATATATGCAATGCTCCCATAATACAAACTAAAAAAATAAAACAAAAAATCCTTCTCTTAATTAATAGTAATCATTGCAAGTTTTGAGAACAGTGATATATTACGGCCTTGGTATAAAAATGCGTGCATCATTGTGCAAATTGCACGCATCATTGCATTGCATTTAGAATTTCGCATCATGACACCTAATGCGAGGTCATTCCAGATTGCATTCACAATTGACCGCAATTTACCGCATTTGTTTAATGCTAGCAATAGTCGCAATTAGTGCAATTTGGAATTTAGGCTAATTTACGAAGCCCAAATATTTTAATAAGGACATTAGTAAATGACTTCCATAAAAATACACATTGAAAACCATAGTTCTTGCCCTACATCCAAATTAGCTCATTTTTATTTCATTTAAGCTTCTGGTGGTGCGACTGATTCTATAAAGTGAGTAAGTTCTTTGATTTACTTTAATGCATAATTGAATAGTTTTCTTCTTTCTGTTGTGTGATTCAAGTTGTAAAACTCATATGTTCTTCTTTGGTTATAATAATCACATATGTTATTTTATTAAGTACAAAGTGAGTTAACTTATTTGATTCAAATTTAGAACTCATATATTGTTCAATTTTGACTAAACTTTATAATACAAACTTTTGCTATTGATTTAATAATGAGTAAATTATGATTCTTTGTTACTTACTGATATAACTTGTATCTTGTAAGTTTACTTTTGATATATTTTAACATCATGTCATCTACTTTTGATTATGTTAGAGATTTATTTATAAGTTTGTTGCATTTACTTGGTACTTGGTAAAAATATAATCTTTATAAATACTTTTTTTTTACTTTTTTAATACTGAACGCATTGTGTCTAAATTGCGCTCGCATTCGCATCACACATTACGCATCGGCCTTTGGGACCTTGAGCGCATCGGATCGCAAAACGCAATTTTAAACCAAGATTACGGCTACACTTAATCACATCGTCTACGCAAAATATTCAAGTCTATCTTCTTCAACACAACAACCGCATCATCAGGTATTGTTACATATTTGGTTTTTTTTTTTTTTTTTTTTTACAATCAACTACAAATGGAAAGTGATTGATATGCATGTTTCTGATATGTTGATATTTACAAATGCATGTTTGATATTTTTTCTGAAATATTTAACATATCCTAAAGAATATAGTATCCTTTGATCATAATGTAACAGCTGTTTTATTAGAAATATTTAACTACATGAAAGGGCAACCGGTTGTAGTTTGCCACGTAGGATACATATACAAACAAGTCACTAAACTTTGCGAAAAATTTGTCCTAAGTCACTAACGTTTCATTTCTGTCATCTAAGGTACTCAACTACACGAGTTGTTAAATATGTTACTAAACCTTTAAAATATGTTTGCGTCCGTTTTTTTTACGGTTTCGTCCGTTTTCATCCCCTTTTTACGTTTTTATTCGTTTTCAACCGTTTTTATACGTTTTCATCCGTTTTTTTACGTTTTCATCCTTTTTTATACGTTTTCGTCCGTTATTATACGTTTTTGTCCGTTCTTATACGTTTTATACAAATTTTATAAGTTTTCATTCGTTTTATACATTTGCATAAGTTTTTATCCGTTTTCGTCCGTTTTTTTACGTTTTTGCATATTTTCTTATGTTTTCTTACGTTTTCATCCGTTTTTTATGTTTTCATACGATTTCGTCCCTTTTTTTTACGTTTTTATACGTTTTCGTCTGTTTTTATATATTTTCGTCCGTTTTTCATACATTTCGCCTGTTTTTTATGTTTTCATACATTTTCGTTCATTTTTTATGTTTTGGCCGTTTTCTATAGTTTCATCTGTTGCCCTTTTTATGTTTGAAAACATAAGAAAATAGGCGAAAACGTAAGAAAATTGGACGAAAACGTAAGAAAAACGAACGAAAACGTATAAAAACGAATAAAAACATATAAAAAATGTATACAACCATATAAAAACGGATGAAAACGGACGTAAAAAATGGGACAAAAATGGACGAAAACGTATAAAAACAGACGAAAACGTAAAAAAACAAACAAAAACGTATAAAAACGAATGAAAATGAATAAAAACGTATAAAAGGTGTATAAAATCATATAAAACGTATAATTTTAAAGGTTCAGTAACATGTTTAAACAACTCCGTGACACCCAACTAACCACAAGGACCGTTTTGTACTAAAAAAAAATGTGCAATGTCATCATTTTAAAGGTTCAGTAACATGTGCCACAACTCATGAAGTTTAGTACCTTAGATGACAGGAATGAAACATTAGTGACTTAGGACAAATTTTTTGCAAAGATTAGTGACTTATTTGTATACTAACCCATTATGCTCCAATACACGTCAGCTTGGAACCGGTAACAATAGGTTGCAAAACTAGTGGTATCCAATATAACCGGTTACGTGAAGTATAGTAACCTAGATGACAGAAGATAAACATTAGTGACTTAGGACAAATTTTTTTGAAACTTTAGTAACTTTTTTGCATATTAACTTAATACATTACTTATTTATCCAACATTCTTGTTAACAAGAAAGCCACACACTTCGAGACTCGTGTTGTTATTCCCAATGAGGATTCCATCCCAGTTAAAGGGAAAGGGGACTATGTTATTCCAAGGGGCCGGAACAAAATTGAACGGAGTTCTTTATGTTCCATATTTCAAATGCAATCTTCTTTCTGTTAGTCGCCTTACTCCCGACCTACAATGTTCCGTATCGTTTTTTCCTGATTTTTGTATCATGCAGGGACTACAGAAGAGGAACTTCATTGGTGCGGGTAGATGCCGAGGGGGACTATATCGAATGAAGATGATCCAAGGAAGAAAGGCCATGGCTACCACAATTGAAATGTGGCACAAAATACTTGGACATCCTTCAAAGGGAAAGCATGCTAAGATAGATTTTCTCAAAGCTAGTATTAATAATTTGGGTAATTTTTGTGGTTCTTGTGCTAAGGCAAAACATACTAGATTACTTTTCCTTCCAGTTATATTAAAACTAGTGCTCCGTTTAAATTAATTCATTGTGATATTTGGGGTGGTTATCGAGTGACGTCATATACAAAAGCCAACTATTTTCTTACAATAGTTGATGATTATAGTAGAGCGGTATGGATATTTTTTCTTAAACACAAAAGTGAGACAAGCCAATGTCTTTAACATTTTCACAAAATGATTGAGGTACAATTTAAGAAACAAATAAAAAGGGTCAGGTGTGATAATGGTGGGGAATTTACATCCAACGACATGCTTGAATTTTACAATAAAAGAGAATCTTGTTAGAAACCACATGTCCCCATACCCCTCAACAAAATGGTGTTGTTGAGAGAAAACATATGCACCTACTCTGTTAGGAATTGGAAAATTTCTTAGTGAAGAGTCGGTCACCCCAAATGTTATCTAGCTTAAGTTAGCTCGTAGACTTGTCGTTAGTTACGTTATTTATCAGTTTATTAGTTAGTTATTAGTTTAGTTTAGCGTAGTGCAACACCGTGGAGGAAGGACGGGTCTTTACCCACTGTATCCCTGATCCACAGCCGATAGGAGGTCGTGTCTTATGTAAGTATAAATACCCCTTCCATCCATGGAAGGGGTGGTGCTTTTCAATCTAATACTCTACAATTTGTGTAAACCTCTAGCAAGAACACCCTCTCTCTCTCTTCTAACTCTCTAACTATGGCAAACATGTATTTTGATCATCCAAGACCACCCGAATCATCAACACAATAAAAATAACGATCCTTCAATTGGTACCAGAGCCAAGGTTGTTGTGTTTTGATGATTTTTTTGTGGTTTTGATTCTTGGTTGAAACTGTTTTTGAACTATTTGTTGGTCGGTAATATGTTTTTCGATTTTGTTTGGGTTAACTGGTTTTAACGAGTATTTGTATACCTTTTTCTTTGGTCAAAAGTATCTTGTGCTTTAATGGTTACAATGTCTTGCATCTCACTGGTTCTAACAGATTAGTTACATCACTTTTATGTGATTTGTTTTGGTACCAAAAATGATATTACAAGTGGTCGGAAAAGTGGTCAAATAGTCATTATTCGTGGTCATTTGGTATTATCTTTGTGGTCTTAATGGGTCAAAAGGTGCATCCTTTGTGCAGTTTTCTGGGTAAACTTGAACATGGTCGGAATATTGCCGGAAAACTCATCGGAAAATGTCACATTGCAAGTTAGCGACTAGTCAATATTTGTCCAGATTCAATGTATCTATGTAGCGACTTGTGTACCAAATTTTATGGCGACTTGGACCAGGTAACGAGTTGTTGACTATTGAGTCAACAAATGTAGCGAGTTGGGTTAGCGAGTTAACCTAGCGAGTTGGGTTAGCGAGTTGACCTAGCGAGTTGGGTTAGCGAGTTGACCTAGCGAGTTGGGTTAGCGAGTTGTTTTGTAAACCAAGTAGCGAGTTATGATGCTAGCGACTAGTCTTTACTAGTTAGCGACTTGTTTTGAAAAAATGGGTTAACGACTTGGTATATGTCAGTAGCAACTTGCCTACTTGACTTGATGAAAGGAAGGATAAGATGATGTTGTTAAAATACCATGACCTCGACCACAAAAGACCTTAAGATTTTACATTTACCAAACAACAAGACCTCAACAAAAACATTATTCATCTATGTCTTAAACAACGATCGCAATGGTTAAGACTCTGACTCATATTCGATTGATCTCGCCTCTAACTTGGTGGTACTCAAGAGTCTCATCAAGACCAAAGGTCTAATGCAAGTTTCAAATCATCATTAATCTAATCTTTGATAATATTCGATTATAAGGTGTGAACACAACAAATATGTTAGCTCATGACCTTGTGTCGAATCATTTCTCATTAAGAGGGTCCGATCTCGCTTCACTTCTTTTGTGTGTGGTTCTCAAATAAATCTTACAATATCTAAACACAAAAGAAATATTCATCACGATCCATAAACAAGAAAAGTGTTTAATCTCGATTCTATTCGTGCTTACATGAAAACCATCAAGACCACCATGGGTCTATACACACGAATGTATCATCATCACAGATCCAAGACAACATATCAAGACATATTCTCATCTACATCTTAATCAAGACTCTTAATGAAATGGATTAATGAAATCTCAGATTGTGGGGGGTTTCTTCATGATTTATCAAAACCACAAGGGTTAAATCCTCCCAACTCATCATCACAGATTCGTGACCAAGCATACAAAAATGATCTCAGCTTTGACTCTTTTGTGTTAGGTTCATCAAACACATAGACCTTAAAGGTCTATACACAAAAGATCGTGTGCCTCATGGATCTAAAGAAAAAAATTGTTGTTAATATCCGAACATGTAAAGAAAAACAAATTAACATAAGTGTTAATTGTCATCTTTGGTTCGTTTATCTCATGTCAAAGCGATTGAAACTTACCAAATTTCTTGGGTTGTCCTCATAAACCGAACTCATGTGATGCCATCCCAGTGGCTAATAGGTTGAGCCATCCCCGTGGCTTTGTTCTCTCGGTGTTTGAAGTGGTCATTCTTGATGGATGTATATGGCTGGTACTTGGTATAAGATTGGAGATGATGTTTTAATTGTGAAGATGTTTTGTTTTGTTTGTGTCTTTGCATCTGTATGAGAAGGAGGCGACTGAGTTTGTGATTAGGGTTTGGCTTACTGATTTTTAGGGCATAGTGTGTGAGAAGGAAGTGTTATATACTCGTTTATCTTGGATAGGTTAAAGATTTGGATCGGGTGTATACTATCATAGGGGCCGGACTTGGATGCAAAATGGAATGTGGGCTTCGTGATTCCTGAAATGGGCCGAACTTATACTATGCTGATTGTTTTCATATGTTAATTTGTTGTGTGAATTTGTTGTTGAAACATATCAGCTATGGGATTGGTCTCATGGATTGGGCCTCTGTTGAAACATACACAGACCTTGATAGATCTTGAGCTCGTGGATCGTTATGTATGCTTATGTAATCACAAGCACCATAAAAGACAATCTCTACAACTAATGTTTATCAGCGGAATATAAACACAAGTAAATAACTAAGAACTTCTTGATCCTCTATGGATCTTTATATTAACTAAAACTGAGTTTTTCAATAATACATAAACCTTTCTAATGTGTTCCTTTTATAGATAAGGAACCCTAAACAATATCGCTAAACCGTTTCCCAAGAAACGTATAATCATAAAACTAAATAAGATATACACAATCACTTCCTAATAAAGCTCATGTATATCTACACTAAATAAACTAAATACGGAATAAACACTTCCGCAGAATCAAACTAATCACTATTATTCTTCATTGAGAATAAGTCTTCTGAGAATCCACTTCACTTCAAGAGAAACCCTTGGCATTAAGTTCAAATAATCGACTTTCACATAATTCCCAACAATCCTCCCTAAACCGGAATTTGACCGGTTAAGTTCCGGCTTTCTTGATAGATCTTACTGACACCGGAGGATTGGACACAAACAACAACAACGACAAAGAATCCAAAGAACATCTCTATGATGAAGAAACTCTAAACTCCATATCTTTGCAAAGAATAAATGACAAAAGGTACATCAAAACAGTTAGTTTCATACTATTCTCATCACATCCGGTGTGTTAACTCCTGTGAGAGGTGAATCATTGAAAATAAATGGATTTGATGTCTCTTTACCAATAGCCATCACTACCGGAGTAGCCATATGTTTGAGTTCGTAAACTATGGTACACCGATAACCATCGATTTATTGGCAAACCAGCAACCATATAAACGGATTTGAAATGTCTTTACCGTAGCCGCTTGCTCGGGACTAGTCAATTCTTAGAATTGGTGAATTGAGAACCAAATATGGAATGCCACCGCCTTTACCACAAGCCATATACAAGTGGACTAGCCAATTCTTGGATTCCAAACAGAATAAACCATGGTGAATTGAAAACCATACAACACTCAAAGAATAAAGCATAGGTGGTTGCATACCCTATGATTTTGAGCAAATCATTACAACTATCAATGATTTGATGTGTCTTTACCAAAGTCACCACTTTGGACTAGCTAACTCTTTGACATACCCAAAGTATATCCGGTGAGTCAATAACCAAAAGTATACAACAAACCGCAAGAAAAGTTAGATAAAACCAAAAACACATTTTTTTTTTTTTTTTTTTTTTTTTTTAACTAAGATAACCAAAGAAAACAAAGATTACAAAATATTACAATCAAGATGAACCTGTAAGTGATATAAGCTGATTCTTAATCAAACCAACACATTGAGTAGCATGCAGGTCATCATTGCCAACAGAATTAGGAGGCACTACTAGCTTGTGTTTCAGCAACCTTTCCATAAAAGTACCAGATAAAGGATAAAGCTTATCTGATAGCATACACAAAATCATCCCACATGTAGTATGAACTACATGAACACAAGGCAAAGGATAAAACCTCCAACTCTCAATCTCCCATTTATAAGAATTCTTCCAAATAGAATACCCTTGACCATTTGGAGAATTAGAATCAAACATAACTTGAAGATCACCTAACAGATATAAACCAGAACCAGTTGCTTGATGAAACTTATAATATCGAATCACATGATCATAAAGCATTTTCAAATCATGTCGATTCACTAAATGAAGAATATCTTTCAAGAAGTTAAACTCAAGGACGATGATCATTCACCCTAGACACACGGTGTTAAGCTTTCCACTTTCCAATCAACCAATGTCACATGAGTTCCTTCATGAAAATCATCAGCTTCCAACTTCAATAAAAGTAGACTCATCGACCTTGATATCAAAATCGGTATTCCTTGAAGCTGTTTCTTAGCCAACTGTCGAACATCTTGTAACCAAACTCTGCCGTCCCATAGCATCACCGTGTTCGATACCTATCAGAATCAAGAAGTCAGAACTGCTTTCTTGAATGAATGAATGATCTATTTGCTTTTGTACTTCTTTGATTGAATCATATAACTTCAAGATTTCAACTTCGGAGGAAACAAATAGCACACTTCAAAGATAATGAATTCAAGGAAACCGACAAGCTTTCATGACTATATCTCAACCGAATAGGGGACAACTATATCGCAAAACAAACACACAAATATACACAAACCAACAAAGAAACACACTAAAATTACATTAGCGGGTTAGAATTAGTTAAAATCTATCAAATATACAAAATTACATAGAAAATGCAAAGTTATACACAATCCTCCCACGAGGCATATGCCTCCCGAGGTTATGCCTCCCTTAAACTTTGCGCTAAGGTTAAGCATGCCAATATGGACCACAAGGTGTTGAAACCTTGGTCCTTCAAAAGCCTTTGTTAACAGATCGGCCACATTATCATCGGATGAATTTTGACCACATTTATCAAATTTTTATCATATGCATCTCTTATAAAGTGGTGCCCGATTTCAATATGTTTTGTTCGATTGTGAAAAACTGGATTTTTAACAATGCATATGGTACTTTGATTATCAATAAAATTGTTGTGTTCATGAAATTATACCCATAATCCAACAACCGATTTTGAATCCAAAGAACTCGTCTACAAGAATTAGCGGCGACCACATACTCGCTTGATGAGATGAGGTAGCCACAATAGTTTGTTTCTTGCATTGCCAAGAAATCAATCGCTTTCAAGGAATTGGCAACCTCCGGTGGTGGACCTCCTATCCGATTAGCACCAAGATAGTCACTATCACTATAAGCTTCCAACTTAAAAGGAGACTCTTTTGGATACCAAAGACCTAGAAAAGGTTGGCCTTTAAGGTACTTAAAGATCTTCTTAACAAATTGAGATGGGAAGTCGGTGGAGTAACTTGATGTCTCGAACAAACACTCACAAAGATAAGTAATATCGGGCCCGGAAGTCATAAATACATCAAAGACCCAATCATAGACCCGCATAAATGAACATTCACAGTGGATCGACTTCATTATTGGTCTTTGACTTTGGAGCTTCATAAGGTGTAGTAGCAGCCCTTACACCTCCATACCAAACTTCTTCAAGATGTCCTCACATATTTGTCCCGACCGATAAAGATACCATCAGGTTTCTGCCGAACTTGAAGACCCAAAAGAAAGTCATCTCCCATTGCACTCATCCGAAACTCTCCTTCATAAGCTCCTCAAACTCCCCGCACTAAGCCTCCTTTGTGGATCCAAAGATAATGTCATCCACATAGACTTGCACAAGAATAATGTCGGTGGAATTCTTCTTAAGGAAAAGAGTCTTATCAATTGCACCTCTTCAGTAACCATGCTTCAAAGAGAAATGTAGAGAGCCTAGCATACCGTGCTCGGGTGCCCGATGTAGTCCATAGAGAGCTTGACCACCTTATAAACATGATTTGGATGATCCGGATCTTCAAATCCTTTAGGTTGAGTGACATACACCTCCTCTTCAATTTCACCATACAAGAAGGCTCCTTTAACATCCATTTGATAGACCATAAAGCCCATATAGGATGCATAAGCTAAGAAAATCCTTATAGCCTCAACTCTTGCCACGGTGCAAACACTTCATCATAATCTATCCTCCTCTTGTCTATAACCCCGCAACTAACTCGGCTTTGTTTTTAATGACAACACCTCTAGCATCTCTCTTGTTCTTCGTAATCCATTTTGTCCCAATAGCATACTTACCATCGGTAGTGGTACCAATATCCAAACCTCGCCGATTTTGAAATTGTTGCATCTCATCCTGCATTGCTTCAAGCCAACTTGAGTCTTCAAGAGCCCGAGTAACACCGGTTGGTTCCACTTGTGAGAGAAAACAAGCAAATGACAATGTTGATAGTCTGTGTGATTGTCTCTCTCGATTTGAGACATAAGAGACAAAAGCCACTGTCCATATTTAGAACGCGCCACGCACTCTTGTTCTAACAGTGCATTAGGATCACCAATGATATTAGACT
Organism: Chrysanthemum lavandulifolium; assembly: GCA_022545495.1. Lineage (NCBI taxonomy): Eukaryota > Viridiplantae > Streptophyta > Magnoliopsida > Asterales > Asteraceae > Chrysanthemum > Chrysanthemum lavandulifolium. The sequence goes on from CM040241.1 coordinate 208,520,074, forward strand.
GTGGATGAACATTGTTGATCCTTGTAGTAGTGGTGGTGTTGACATCAATGGAAGAATCAAGATTAGTCACGTGAGGTTCAAAGTCGATTACATAGGAAGGTGTGTTGAAGATGCCCGCTTTAGGTTGATGATGACCAAGATCTCAAGGTTTTGGAAACCTTGTATAAGGTTCACCAAGATCCGTTGACACTTTAGTAGACATAGGAGTAGAGTCACCATGTCTTTCACCGAATTGGAGAGGTGAGGAGAGAGAACTACTTTCACCGAATTGAAGTTTCGCCGATTGCTTCATTTGATCCTTCTTCAAGATTCCTCTCAAGATCTAAATTGGTCACACTCTTGTTTCTTCACCGCAAGGTCCTCAAAGATAATAGAATTCATCTTCACCCACATCAAGATAATCTTTAGAAGTGTCACCTACAAAATTGTTAGGAGAGAAGGAAGGTACTACAATGGGTTGTTCATCATCGGACCCATCTGTCGAATGAGCATCCAAAGTGTCTCATTAGGAGTTGGAGATGCTTGAATCAGATTTTGATCGACCTTATGTCTAGCATAACCCAAGTAATCGTCAAGTAGTCAAGATCAAATGACCAAACATGACCACGGCCTTGAACATTAGGCTTGTCTTCAAGATACCTCAGATTCAATGTCTCCTCAATCTTCTTTGCGGGACATTATAAACTCAGATGCCTTACTATGAGCGAATACCCCACAATGTAGCCATCATCGCCTTTCTCATCAAATTTGCCCAAAGGATCACCGGTATTTAAGATTGTCACCGACACCAAACGGTTTAAGGTAATGAATAACAGAACTTTTCCAAAGAGAAGTTCATATGGTGTTTTAAGATGTGGTCTAGTAATGGACACTCTATTGAGTACATAACAAGTCGCACTAACAAATTCATTCAAAACATGGTAGGAAGTTTAGAGTCTGCTAGCATTGATCTTGCAGCTTCTATTAAGGTTCTATTTTTCTTTCGCCACCCCATTTTGTTGAGGGTTCTTGGAGTGCTATAGTCCTTTTATTCCTTTAACCCGCAGAGTTCTATCGAATGGCATTTTTGAACTCTGTACCATTATCACACCTAATTCCTTTCACCTTTTGTTCAACTGATTCTCAATAAGGGTAATGAAGTCTTTCAATATTTCGGATGTTTCATCTTTGGTCCTTAGAAAGAATACCCAACAAAATTTACTAAATCCATCGGTGATCACCGACAAAAATATTTATGATCAATGCTTCTCACTTTAGTTGGACCAAACAGATCCATATGAAGCGGTGAAGAGGTTCGAAATAATGGTTCACTAGTAACAGAACACCTTTGTAAGAGGCTCAGGTCGCTTTCCTTTGTTGCATGCAACACGCTTATGATCATTGGTGAATACTTTGGCGGAAGTCCTTGAACAAGGCCCGCTTTAGAGAGTCGGTTGATGGTCTTGAAATTGACATGGGCCATCCTTCGTGCCATTTGGTGGACTCATCCACGATGCTTTAGCCACCAAACATGTTAAGTCACCGCTGGTTTGACATTAGATAAATTGAATGTATACAAATTATGACTCCGAGGAACCTTCATGAGAATTGAAGTATCTTCGGGAGTTTGAAGTCTTTAGACAACACAAGACATTCATTCTCTGTGAAGAGTACTTTGTTCTTAGTGTCACAAATTTGTGAGACGAAAACAAATTGAAGTGTTGAAGTTCCTTGACATAATAAACATTCTCAAAGTCCAAATGAGGTGTTTTGATGGTCCCTTTTCCGTAATTAGTCCATCACTTCCTCCAAAGGTTACATTGCCTCCACCTTCAATAGGTATAAAGTTATGCATCATGTCCCTGCTTTCCCGACATACTTCTAGAACAACCATCATCAACAATTCCAACATCTTTATGCTTAAGGGATGATCCTACAACAACAAAAATATACAAATAATTAGTACACTATGGAGGCTCAAGTCATTGTTGACTTGAACACGCTTGTGGATCATATGAGTTGTGCCATGTAGAAGTATAAGATCCACTATTGTTCTTGGGTTTCCAATGAAACTTAGGTCTCTGCTTATTCCAAGAACAACTCACGAGGTCTTGACAAGAGATCCCAAGACCCTTTCCCATTAGTCATAGGGTTAACATATCTAGGCCAAAACCATTTTAAAATATTCACCGTTGGTTGAACATATGGTTTTCCAAAAGATCTTCTCAAGGAAAAGAAGTATTATAATTAGCGACTTGTGGAACATAAGGTGGTATATCATTAACATTGGTCCACATTGGTCTAGATTTCCTAGAATCACCACACCTACTCATTCTTTGCTCATGATAGTCACAATCCTTAATTAAATGAGATTTACTTCCACACACAAAACATTTCTTCAAGAGAAGATTTATTCAAACCAAAAGAAGTATTCTTACAAGCAAAAGTATTCAAACCAAAACCATGAAAAGAATTGTTTTAACAAGATTATTATGCAAAGAATTAAAAGCAAGTCTTGAGGCAACTGTCTTGGAAGGGCATTCCTTGGCAAAGAACTCATCATGCTTATTGGTAGTCTTGGGTGCGAGGCGGGGTGAAGACTTGGGAAGTTCAGACTTGGGAAGGTCGGACTTGTCATTTGAATCACACTCTGTAGACCCTTGCTTGGAGGACTTGTCACTTTATTAACACAAGAGACAAAGTCATTAGTAGAAGTATTAGGTCCAGCAAGTCTTTTGACTTTTGCCATACAGATGGTGTGATCCATCAAAGTCATTAATAGTGGAAAGGTCAATGGGCATGTGCTCACCTCTAATTGGTCCACTAACGGCATGTAGGTCACCTTCTTTCACAAAATGTGCTAGGCCACCGGTGTAGATCTCGTGTGTCATCCCTAGCTTCTAGGCCTACATATTTCTTAAAACCTAAAGCCATTTGTGAGAATTGGGAGCTTGATCGCTATAAATGAGACTAGCCAACTTACTACCATTCATCATCCACTCATTATTCCTAGCAATTTCCTCCTTAAGTTTTTCCTTTAGCTCTAGATTTTCCGACTCTACATCCGCTCTTAATTTCTCGCACCATTTTAACTCATTTGTAGCACATTCGAGATCTCTTTCTAAAACACCTATTTTCTCACCATAAGCTATTTCATTCTTTTGTAACCAAACCTTTTGTCTTTCTAGTGTTTTTAAAGCCTGTTTATAAGCTTCTACTTCCACATAGTATTCATTATATTTTGGTTCCATAATATCATAAGCTTGTTTTAGTTCATTATAACGCTCACTACAACCAAACAAACAATTTTGTACCTGAGAGATGCCCATCAAGGCAATCTGATCATGCCTATCCTCCTCAAGTACGACTGCAATCAACCCAACATTTTCGTAACCATCATTATCGGACTCCTCATGTAGCTTCCAGTCCACATTGCTATCAAGAGTGACCAATGCGGTTGATCCCTTTGAAGTTCCTGCATCCTTCCGATCTGGCGATAAGTAGAGTATCGTACTTCATCACCGACTTTCTGTCTTTGCATTCTCTAGAAAAGTGACCTATCCGGTGGCATGTGAAGCATTTAACCTTCCTTTTATCAAACCTTGCAGGATCGCGTCCTTTGAAATCAAACCGTCTTCCACTTTTTGCGCTCAAAAGTCTTGATATCCATGGAAAGCATTGCCACTTGCCATTTCAACTTCATCTCTTCAAAATCAAGTGGGTCCACTTGATCAAAATCCTCATAAGCCGCCTCGCCGAGGATCATAATCAAGAAAGAAAGATCCAAGAACATCTTCCATAATTCCACCGGATCTAGGAAGAGAGCTTGATGAAGGTGCGACATTAGATGATGATGGATATGAGCTTGGAAAATAGCTTGACTTTGGAGTAGAGGCTCCAACAAATGCGATATGACTCGCAGAGAAGATGATCGAAAAGGGCTTCTCACATCATGTTCAAGAGCTTTAAGCTTGTTGTACTGACTCATCAAAGGTCATCATGTCCAAACCACCTTTAGCTTTTAAAGCTATGCTCACATGTAGCAGGGATGGAGGTAATGACCTCAAAAACTTAGAGTTACAATCATCATTATCCGACTTAGCTCAAGTTGGTGCAACTGACTCAAGATCTTGTGAAACTTATCATAGCCCTTGTGAATTCCTTCCTCTTCGAGATCCGAAAGTCCTGAAACTGTTGTCCGAGCATGGACTTCTTGACCTTCTAGACTCCTCATTCCCACCGAACTTTGCTTTAATAGCTAACCATATATCCTTGGCGTCATGCATGAAGTGAAAATCACTCAAGTGATCCTCGGGAATAGCTTGCGGAAGAATAGTTCGACCTTTGTTTCTCTCTCGAATCGCTAGCAACTCTTCAAATAGCTTTGGGAGGAACATTAATCATGTTCCCAGAAGATCCGTGGTAGTTCTCTTCAAGTCGCTCCTTTCAAAATTATCGCCATAGATTCCAATCAATGTTGGAAATCCGATTACGCATCTTCATAGCCCAAAGATCATATTCCTCCCTTTTAAGGTAAGGAAACTTAGCATTGCTATTAGCAAGACTTAGTTCTTTGCAGATGGGTGGAGTTTTGGTTGTTGGTGAGTTCGGCCAAAGATCCGAACCGTGCATGGTGTTATTGTTATGGTTGTATTGGTGTTAAGAAAGAGCTTGTCCTTAGTATCGTAGAGACTCTCACGAGGCTCGATACCACTTGTTGAAACATACACGACCTTGATAGATCTTGAGCTCGTGGATCGTTATGTATGCTTATGTAATCACAAGCACCATAAAGACAATCTCTACAACTAATGTTTATCGGTGAATATAAACACAAGTAAATAACTAAGAACTTCTTGATCCTCTATGGATCTTTATATTAACTAAAACCGAGTTTTCAATAATACATAAACCTTTCTAATGTGTTCCTTTTATAGATAAGGAACCCTAAACAATATCGCTAAACCGTTTCCCAAGAAACGATAATCATAAAACTAAATAAGATATACACAATCACTTCCTAATAAAGCTCATGTATATCTACACTAAATAAACTAAATACGGAATAAACACTTCCATGAAATCAAACTAATCACTATTATTCTTCAGAATAAGTCTTCAGAATCCACTTCACTTCAGTAGAAACCCTTCAGCATTAAGTTCAGCATAATCAGACTTTCACATAATTCCCAACAGCCTCACTAGATTAACCACTTGAATCATATTTTACAAACGGGAATGACTTGTTGCAGTTATGTGATACTTGCAAATTCGTGATTTGAATTTTCTAAGATATGTTGAAGAGATTGGTTGATGCAACTTGAGACGTGCAATTTGATGATGAGATTTGGTGAGATGATGAGATTTGTTGTAATGTGACTTGATACCTGGTTTATGCATTTTCACGGGAAATATTACGTCACGGCTTAAATTATTTTTTAAATAATTTGGTTGACTACGGGATTGTTTGTTCGGTATTTCATATTTGGATTTGAAGTGAGGTTTTCTGGGCACGTTTACTTATTTCGTCTTCTTTCTTTCTACCCTTCCGAGAAGATGACTTGTTTGAGCTTTTATAGAGTGTGATAAAGACTTGGTTGAGAATACGTCAAGAGGTTTCGTACATTGGGTACACCGTTTCTTTTTCACGATGATTAGTACAAGGTTAAGTAACTAAGTTGGAGAATTTCACGTCATGACCAAGTTTGGCATATCGGGTTTACTTCACCATGTTGTCACTACAATAGCCGGCATAATGCGTGAAGGATGTGTTTATCATAGTGTTGAATGGATGATTGATGATTTTGCTGATGTTGGATTATGAACAGTTGATGAACCACGCATGTTCCCTAAAAGATATTCACCGAAACCATAGTTGTCATAACACATTCAAGCCGACATTGTTTACGGTTTTGTCTTGATTTTGTAAAATCCGCGAAAGAACCTATTTCTCGGTTTAAATCATAGACTTGTAAAATCCGTGACAATGGAAACATCCCGGTATTAGTAAAGTGCATTTCGGATCTATCTTACGGTTTATTCCTGGTTTTGTAAAATCCGCAAAAGAAACTATTTCTCGATTTAAACCATTGAGTTGTAAAATCCCGTAATGATGGAACCATCTTGGAGAAGAGAAAGTGTAATTCTGGATCTTATTTGATGCTGGTGCTACGGTTTCTGCTTCAAAGAAGGGATAAAAGGGTGTATTTTATGAATTGGATGTGTGTTTGGATTATTGTCATGGCAGTTTGGTTATTGCAAGGTTTTACGGGGTTATGTGCTTTTAACCATGGTCGGGATGAAACCATTATCAGAATTCACTTAAAACGTCAAAGGAGGCTAGAGTTGAGCTTTTAACCAAGAAGATGTGACAACGGAGTTAATTCACTATTATTTATTTGAGGTTGAAGTGAAATATCACGGGCGAGTGTACTTAGTATCTGAAGGTATCGGGGATGGTTGGATGAAGATTCTTCGAGATCCTTGTTCGATGCTTATTATCAAAAACGAAGACTTGGAAATCTAGTTATTGTTGGGTGTCTTTTACCTTTTCTTTTACCACTTGGGGGAATTGGGCTCATACCACTACAAAATAACTATCACTTTAAGGAGTTACGTTGTAGTGCTCGAAGTCACATTCAATTGTGGATTTTCAAGAGGTGATGTACGTCTATTACTTGATGGTTGGTTGGTTGAAGAGTATAGAGTACTTAGAGATTCAAATGGGCATGAAGTCTCGCACCGCTCTTTGTTACATATGTGCAAGTTTAAGTCACGAGTTCGGGTTAATTTACTTGAGGTCAAATTCATCATATTGGGTTATCTCCATCACCGTCACTACAAAGAGCCCACCGAATGATAATGGGGTTGATTACTTGTTTTGCTAAGAGAGTTGAAAAGAGAGAGATTATGACGTATGAACACATCAGTTCATGCCTCGTACTCTAAAGAAAAGAAATGTGTATGCGTTTGATCGCATTATCTTCTCAAGAAGAGAAATCTTCTAATGACGTTTGTTCACATCGATTCATGCCTCGTTCCTCAAAGAAAAGAAAAGTGTGCGTGTCGATGCGCTTTATCTTCGAAGAAGAGAAATCTTCTCATTAATGACCATTCTCATCAACATGCTTCATGCTTTTCCATGCGCTTGGTCATCAAGTGAACCGGGCTACCACCGATTGTTTTCTCATTCCACTTGCTCGATTATAATGAAGATGGTGACATCATGTGCTTATTTTATGGAGAGAAGTGTGAATAGAACATTCGGATGATTTTCACTTACTTAATCAAGAATGGCAACTCCGTATGCAATTCTTGAGGGGGAGAAGAAGTGTGAAATTACTGCATGGTTGATTATTATTTGAGAATTTAAATGGTCATACGGCTCTAAACTCATGTAAGAACCGAGCCTCTTATTATCGGGTCATCTTCACATGGAGTTTTTTCTCTTCTAAGAGCCGTTGGTTGACATCTTCACTCAGATTGATGAGTTTATTGACAAAGTGCTTCCGGTTAATGCTTCACGTATACATCAACATGATGATTCCGAACAATCTCTCTGTTCTTGTTTGATGTGATTGGTAGTTTGGCGTTACCATCTTGTGTGTTCGCTATGCCTTATTGTCGATTTTCTTGATGAACATCTTTACGTTCTTGTTTGATTGGGAGAGATTTTAGTTAAGGGATTTGCAAGATGTAAGTTAATTGGGATGCTTTTGGTGGGATGCTTTTGGTGTGAGTTGAAGATGTTAACTATCTATTCCCAACTGCATAATCTTGAAGAAGGTCGAGTCTATAGTCATTCTACATTTTACGCTACATGTTAGAAGACTAAAGACGAGTTGCATTTAACGATCTAAAGACTTCTTCTTAATTTGGGCATTTATCAAACAGTTGTCGGTTTAGGGAGAGCACTAATTGGGAGAAAGTTATAAGTCGATTCAATTCCCAATTAGACGTGCTCACATTCTTTAGCGATGACTACTCGAGACGTTGATATTGACTATTGTTGGACATTTGACACAAGGTGATTACTTGAGTTAATCGGTTATCACTTATTTGAGATTGAAGTTGACGTTCACAAAGGCGTGTTCTTATTTGATAACTTGCTCGGGCTTAAGAATTTGAGTTGAAGACTTGGCTTATCTAGTTACCAGCAATGAGGTGGATGGTTGAAGACACGGTTAACTATCACTATTAGGAGTTACTTTGTTTTACTCGATGTCACACGATATGACGGTGTGGATAAACGCAAGAGGTGTTAATGTCTCATACTTTGTTTGGGTAGTGAGTACTTAGAGATTTGCTTGAAGCATAAATTCTCTACACCGCTCTTCCATCATTAGTGCAAGCTTAAGATACAAATGTGGGAAGTTGACTTGGTTTCAAGTAGGGTATATCGGTTTTCTTCTTCGGTGGTCGCTTCAAATTGTCTACATAAGGGTTGATAAAAATAGTCGAGTGAGTCTTGACAAGTTGATTCTCACAAAGACTTCAAGCGATCTTCTCAACAAATTTCAAGTATTTGGGCATTCAAAGAATTGCTTGATTCAAGTATCAAAACTAGAAAGGAGGAAGGAGACAAGCATCTAAACGCGAGTAAACTTGATGTACTTAATACTTCTAAGAAATTGAAGATATCCCGGAAGACAAATGTTATTACAGAGAGAAACTCAAGGTTTGACTCATGGCGAGTAAACTTGATGAACTTAATTCTTCTAAGTGATTGAAGATATCCCGGAAAACAAATGTCATGACCGAGAGAAACTCAAGGTTTTACTCATCAAAGCGTTTAGTGTTCTTATTCCAACTACGTGGGGAAGAGATGTAAGAGAAAGTTTCAAGATAAAAGAGGTACACAAGTATGACATATTCAGGGGGGCTTAGATAAATGTATAACATGAGGAGGTGTTATCGCATTATTCTTTCGGTGGGAATGTGTGTACTTGGTTCTTGAGCTTCATACACGATCATCGTGGACGAAAGATGTGAACATTGGGAGGTGTTTTCATTACCCTCATGATGTGTATTCGGAGAGTTCTTGGATAGTGGTGTACTGGGTTCTTGAGCTTCATACACGATCATCGTGACAAAAGATGTGAACATTGGGAGGTGTTCTTCATTACCCTCATGATGTGTATTCGGAGAGTTCTTGAGCATTATACAAAGAGACCGACCGCATCAATTCAACTACTTGGGGAATTATTCTCTTGACACCTTTTGGAATGGATTGCTTGCACCTCGGTGGAAAAGAAATTTGAGAAGATTATTTATACGTGGGATGATACGTTCTTCGTTCTTGTTGATGATATAACCTCGAACGAAGAATCACGGTGATTATTCTTGAAAGGAGCAATGGATTTATGATAATGGTGTGCTTCTCAGGCACCGGCTAAGGCAAGCTTGAAATAGAGCTTGAATCGCTTTCCTAAAGGATTTTCGGTTTGGGGAAGCGCCAAAGTCTCACTTTCAGATGGTTCAATTTCTTTCTTCAATGCATGAGCCTCGGAAGCTTTGGTGGTGAAAGTTTTAGGGATGATGACTTCTATCTTCTACAACGGGGCTGCTCGATATCCTTATCTCGGTACTCGTATCATCATCTTCTTTAGCTATATCATCTATTCTATCCTTGTAAATATTTATTCGAAAAACAAAATACAAAAATATATAACCAACAAAAAGAAAATAGAAAAATATAAAACCTTCAAAAACCATAAAAATCAGAAAATTTCAAAAATACCAAAAATATGTTTTCCAAGACATGTCTTCTGGTATCGATAACATCTACGGTCTTAGAAATGTCATTCAATAATGGCACGGGACCATAGATGAAGTTCGAGCGAGAGGTGTAAATATTCTTTTCAAAACATGTCACAAATCAAATGGCTTCTGTCATTTCGATCAGAACTCTAAGCTTCAAAATATGGCTTACGCTATTTCGATCAGAACCCGCTTCAAAATATGGCTTACGCTTATTTCGATCGTAACCGGGCTAAAACTATGGTTTGCTATTATTTCGTATAGCAACCCGCTCTTCAAAAGAAAGGAAAGTCTTGCGCTAAACCAATTTTTCATATATTCCGTGCACTTATCCTAAAAACAAATGAGGAAAGTATGTCAAGGATCATTGTTCCTACTCAAATATTTTTCCGTCTAAAAATTCTTCGAAAAATATTTGTTGTTTTCTAAAATGGTGGTAAATGAGTTGCTTTAACAACAATCGGTTTGAGTTTTTATTAATTGCAAACTCAATCAATGACTTCAAAGACTTTTAAACTTTTCACAAATTGAGTCATTGATTGAGGGGATAATGTTTTCAAATCTATATCTTCTAACGGGCTTTCTTAATTATCCTAATATGCTTAATTAAAATGATGTTAACCTATGTTGAAGGACTAGGTGCCTAGGATATGATTGCTAGGATTAGATGATTAGAGTTTGATGTACTCATTATTCCATACATTTATATGATCCGATTGATATGTTAAATTGACTTTGATTAGTCGATTCTTTGTTATGGGTGATGTCGACCACCATATATCTCAGATGTGTGTTCACTAACGTATGCGGTATATTGGTTATAAAGATGTTCCCAATCCGGATCCCACTAATGATGATGATTGGATGCCGAAAGGAAAGGGTAACGATATCTTGGGTTGACAAATGAAGAAACGGAGCTTAATTGGACCTCGGTTGGCATTCAAAATGCAACGTAGAAGAAGTCTCACTTGCATTTGCGCACGGTTTTCTTCAAGCCCTCAAAGAACAACGGAAGCTTCTCAACCACCTAACATATCTTTGTGCGGATACCATTTTAAACAATTTTGAATAATTTGATTAAATTGTTTTGAAAATGGAAAATATTGTTTTGAAAATATAATTGGACTAAATTTTGAAAATCACCGGACTTCTTGTTATCAAAACCTAAGTCACTCAATTATTGACTTCTGTCATGGATTGAGGGGGAGAGTGATTTTATATAAAATATTTTCAAATGATATTTCTTCACAAAAAGTCCGTTTGTACAAAATAAGTGGTGATCTAAAGATTTAATGTTATGTCATGGTATGAGTTTTTCTTTAGAATCAAGGTCTTTCAAAATGAAATTTTTCTCGTTCTTGTTTGATTGTGAAATTGTTTTGTTTTACTTAAAAGATCTCTTAAAACTATCATACCGACACTAACAATCTTTAATGTCTTATAATGGTCCTTATCTCATATATTTCAAAATTGAATCTTGCCACGTCTTTCCCCAAATTTTTCTAAATGATTAAAATCGGTTGGGATCACAAATCTCAAATGTTTTGATATTTCGATCGGGGTAGAGATCGTGATTTAAATCTCAAATCTGCTTTTATGGAATTGGTTTTAGTCCTTCAAAGGCACTCCTGCCTCCATGTGCCAAACGATTTTAATATACATAATGCACATGTTGAGGAGGAGGATTTATCCAAAAACATGATGAGTATTTAAACCAGGCCACATATTCTCCCATGTTTTCTAAACCTTATTAAATCACTTGGGATCCAAAATCTCAAAGGGTTTGATATTTTTGATCGGGGGAGAATTTGTGATTTAATAATAAAATTTGATGAAAGTTGATCGTTTTGATTCAGTTGTGCAGGCTGCTCTCTCATATGTGCTAAACGCTTTCGAATCTCGATGCACATTTTGAGGGGGAACAAAACCATCGAGGTACAAAAGTTTTTTTTTAAAAGAGATTATAAAGTACCTTGATTGTGTTTTCAAATGGTTTTCTTAATGGATTTTGTAATCGTGGATGTGCTTCAAAAGAACTCTTGCCTCTATGTGATAAAAATGATTTCAAATATCCTATGCACATATTGAGGGGGAGAATTTTACCATGAAAATCAAATGGCTTTTTCCATGGAAATTGTGATCAAGAAATTATTTCAAAGAAATTATTTCAAAGAACTCTTGCCTCCATGTGCTAAACAATTTCAAAATCATATGCACATGTTGAGGGGGAGCATTTTCTAAATGATCAAAACTATTAAGGTACAAAATGCTTTGATCTCGTATCACAGGTACCTTGATTGTTTTTCCAAATGATTTTACAATTGGTTTTAATGAAGAATGAACTGTACCAAAAGACCGACCAATTTACTTTATGCATGGTGTTATAAGGATGGTTAGGTTAGGTATTCGTTCCCACGATCCGCCAGAGCCGGAGGGATCTACCCAGGGACAATCCACTAGATAGTGTAGAGTCCTTAGGTATATTGAAAAAAGGAGAAAAGTGAGGAATGGGAAGAGTGCGATCGAGACCGAGCTAGTAATCGGAATAAACCCAACAAGGTTCTAGTTATGAAGTCTCGGTAAGCACCGGGGGTTGAAGAATGAAAAAGAACCGAATGTGAAAAGGGTGAAAAGAAATAGCCCTCCATCAATTCAACCTTAGGGCGAGAACCGGGTTCAATACATATGCTATTGGTGTTTACCAAGGTAACGCCGGTATTGAAGACAAGACATCATGGACCCAAGGATGCACCGCACTACAACTTCCCAAGCTACTCAAGTTCCTCTTAAAAGGACTTGTTTCATTCTCACGGGAACCGACATTATCTATCGACTTTCTCTTAGAGATTGTTGATATTGAAGAAGGAGACCCTCTCCCTAGTCTCCCAGATAGGAACCAAATGTGCACTATTGAGTCTAGAGCCATGAGATCATCCACAATATCTCATTAGGACACTAAATTAATGAAGACTTGTTGTTTCACACAATGTGGAAAGTAAGAATATATTAAGAGTCCCACGATTATCCTTGTGGTATTGCGGAACATCCGAGTGATATGCTAACATATTCACAATGAAGATGGAAAGCCTTCGGAGCCAACATCAAACAAGCTCCTGGTAGGTGGCATGTGAGATCTATTCTATAGATCAACCATGTGACAACCGGATAGAAACAATGGGAGATTCATTCTTGAATCAACCTTGGTCCAGAAATGAATTGACGAATACTTTTGGAAAACCGTTCGATGTGCAAATCTTCTTTTCTCTAGCACGTCGAATGTGTACTTATGTTTTCAAAATTCAAAAGTATCTCGATTGAAAAATACTTTTAGAAAACCGGTCGATGTGCGAATCTCTTCTTTTCACTAGCACGTCGATTGTGTACTATTTTCAAATACAAAAGTGTTTTGATTGAAAATTGATCTTTCTCATAAAACCTTCGTCGATTGCAAAACTCTTTATTCTAAGCAATACGCGATTGTTTTCAAATCAATTTTTCTTCAATCGGTGAATCTCAATTATTTGGTTCACTCACTCCGTGTTGTCTTCTTTGAGACGTTCGGTTTGAGAACGACTAGAACAATTGCGAAACCCCGTCAAGGAGATTCTTAGGAATCCTACCGATCACGAGCGATGATTGTATCGATCAACGGGAACCGTGGGCGTGTACCTCAATTCAACGAAGTGGTCAAAGACACTTTCGTGTGTTTTATTGCTAACTGTTGTTTGCGGTACATTTGGACGGTTGCGGTGATCGTAATTGAGGCGTCAATCCAAAGCCGCATGCTCACAAAGATCCACACTTAATTTGAAGAAATCATGACCGGTGCATATCTACATAACTGGCTCGATATTTTATACTATGCTTCGCTACGCCGCAAATATCATGAACCGATGAAGGCTTCCGCTACTCGATGGAAAGATGTCATGATTCAAAAGTGTGAGCATGTCGGTCCGAATGTCACAACTTCACATGATGGCAACACAATAAAGGGTGATCCGAGATTTCTTGTGGTGATGATCTCAAAGAAAGCTCAAGATCATCAAGATGTGGATCGGTTCAAAGACCTACACCGAAAGTACAGATCAATGCGGACTTTGAAGTTGCACTACAAAAGCACAAAGATTATGGAAATGAAGAATTCAAGTCTCATGAGCTCAAGAACAATGTCAAGAATAGAATGCTAGGATTCAAAATGTAAAACATGGGGTGACCTCCTTAGGGGAGATTGTTAGGAATTGGAAAATTTCTTAGTGAAGAGTCGGTCACCCCAAATGTTATCTAGCTTAAGTTAGCTCGTAGACTTGTCGTTAGTTACGTTATTTATCGCTTTATTAGTTAGTTATTAGTTTAGTTTAGCGTGGTGCAACACCGTGGAGGAAGGACGGGTCTTTACCCATCGTATCCCCGATCCACAGCCGATAGGAGGTCGTGTCTTATGTAGTATAAATACCCCTTCCATCCATGGAAGGGTGGTGCTTCAATCTAATACTCTACAATTTGTGTAAACCTCTAGCAAGAACACCTCTCTCTCTTCTAACTCTCTAACTATGGCAAACATGTATTTTGATCATCCAAGACCACCCGAATCATCAACACAATAAAAATAACGATCCTTCATACTCGAAACCGCTCGTGCCTTAAGGATCGGTGCAAATCTTCCTAAAAAGTGTTGGGGAGAGTGTATTTTAACCACGACGTATGTGAGCTTTCCATCCAAGGTTATTAAAAACAAAACTCCTTTTGAGTTAATTTGGAATGAAAAACCTGATTATGATTTTCTAAAGGTTTTTGGGTGTCAAGTTTATTTTAAAAACACCGAAACAAAGGCAGACAAGTTTGAAGAAAGGGGGAAGTCGGGGGGTCTTTCTTGGATATCCACCTAAACTAAAGCCTATAAGTTTCTTGATCTCGAGACAAGAAAAATAATAGTTAGTAGAGATGTCAATTTTCATGAAGAAAATTTCCCTTTTAAAAATGTCCAAGGAAATAGTGAAAGTGGAATCGAAGAACATATAATGTGTCACGAATTTCATTGTCATGATGAACCAAACTTGGCATAAAACAAAGAACAAAACCCAATGGAGAAAGATCCGCAAATGGACCATGACCAAACCAATGAACCAAACGACCCACATGAAACTCACTTTGGGGATGAAACGCGCCAAATAAATGATGAAGGGCAGCCCAATGATGATGAGTTTGAAACAAATGAATCAAATAGTGGAGCAGAAGCCTAAGCCAAGACAAGACCTACTCGAACAAGAACTCAACCATCAAGATTCAAATATTTCGTTGTACAAGTTCTCTCTTCGGTTAAACACCCGACATCCAATGAAGTTGCCTCCACGGTATGTCTCCCAATCTCTAACTTCGTTTCTTATGATAAGTTTTCTACTAATTATAAAGCTTTTCTGTCTGCTATCACTAATAATGATGAGCCCAAGAGTTTCAAACAAGCTGCTCAAGATGCTCGATGGCGTGAAGCCATAAAAAGGGAGATTAAAGCTTTGAAGAAAAATGGAACTTGGAGCTTGGAAGTTTTGCCTAAAGGAAAAAGATATATAGACTCGAAGTGGGTTAATAAAATCAAAATTAAACCGAATGGTGAAGTTGAAAGGTACAAGGCTCATTTGGTTGCAAAAGGATTCACTCAAATGGAAGGGGTGGATTATCACGACACATTCACACCAGTGGCTAAGCTAGCTACAGTTCAAAAGTTATTAGCAGTGCCCGTAAAAAGGGATTGGATTATTCATCAACTTGACGTGAACAATACCTTTTTACATGGAATCTATATGAGGAAGTTTACATGAAAATTCCTCAAGGCTTCTCTAAAGATGGTGAGACTCAAGTTTGTCGTATGAGAAAATCCTTATATGGATTAAAGCAAGCCTCACACCATTGGTATCACAAGTTCACTACTTTCCTCTTCGGTTTGAATTTCAGACTGTGACACACGGTAATTTTCCACCTATTACTAAATAATAAATGATAATTTATCATTGCTAAGAATGTTAAATTAAGCACACATTAGCTTGCATAACTATTTTGAGTAGCTAACTCGCACACTATAGCTTACTATATAGCATTTGCATTCATAATCTGATCATAAATTTATGAATTTATAGTTCCTGAAAATTTGTAATGATTTAATTATATAACGAGAGGTTATCTCGTCTCTATCAAAAACCCAACACCACCGCGTACTGACACTACAGTAAGGGCAAAATAAAACTTTAATAAATTCCCGGAGTAGAATACTTCGTGTTTATGATAATTTTTCAAAAACGTGTTAATAAACGTCACCTCATAAAATTTTACTGAACCGGGATATTTCAAATACGAGTTAACTCAGCGGGACACGGACTACTCAATACACTTAAATGTAAATAAAATATACAAAACCTAACAACTACCCCTTTATTAGGCTGCCCCCAGTAGACACGATCGAGTATCGATCGGGTGAAAGTGGCGATCGATTTCAACTCGATCGTCTTGCTATGGACTTTTTCGATCGTCTCATCTCACACCCAAATCAATCGCCTGGCCGATCGACTTATTACTTGTGTTAATTAATATAAAATGTATTTTTGTGGGGTATATTTTTTGTAGTGTAGGTCGTGTTACTGGGGCACCTAATCGCCTGAAGGTCGCTGGAGAGAGAAAGCTGACGTGACAGTGAAAAGTAAGGGGATTGAATCCCCCTTACTGGGGCATCCTTACACTCTGTTCTCGAGTTTTTTTTAAAGGAATGGAAGAGGATGGGATGGGAAGGGCAAAGAAGGGATGACATTGTGAAGAAAATGGTTATGTCAATTTGTGTTCTTGAGTTTGTATTTTTAAGTAGAGAAACAATAAAGCTAATAAAATTACTAATATACCCCCTCTATTCCAACCCAGTATAGCCAAAATCAAAATTTTGTTCGTCTATTACCGAAATATAAACATAAAATCATAATTTAAACTCACAGCATATCAACTTCTAATGACACACAAGAGTACGTTTTGTATTGATACTAATTCGATTACAATCATGTGCCTAGTTCATGATTGGTGGAACTTTTCATACTTTGTGTAGGTGAAAGAGCCATACTTGTATTGTTTTGCTTAAGCCTATAATCTTTTGGATACAAAGTATAAAATAAATTAGTAAATTGCATAACAAAAGCCATTTAAAAGGCAGAAGGCTATTAGCCCAGGCAAAGAACTACTGCCAACTGTACCAAAACTTGATGTAACTTTTACAGTCCAATCCTCCTTAGATGGAGGCTGGATCGTGTTAAAGTTTCCAAAATGAACATACACACTATACTATTGTGAGCATATGCTAGTATTTGATGCAAATTCATCCCTGCTACTTATTAAGAGAGCGGAATTTAGTGCACAAATAATAAAGCCAAACACCCCTTCAAAAACATTGTTAGACTAGATAGCAATAAAAAACTGAAGTCACATTGTAGAACTAGAGTCACAAATCTAACAAGGCTAAGCAGCAAATGAAGTCATAATGTAAGACCAAGAAACCAACAAGAACAAATTCAAAAAGGCCCTCAAACGAGCACTACTACATAAACAAGAATAGAGACCCCTACATGGAGACCCTTTTATAAAAAAGACAGGTCTCGTAAAGCTTTTCCACCTAGAAAAATAAGATCAAGACCGGTTTCTATAATTCAAACAGGTCTCCATTTGGAAAATATATCAAGACCGGGTATTATGTTATAGACGGGTCTATAAAAAATAGCTATCCAGACCTGTTGGTAACTTTAAAACACGTCTTAATCTGTTTGACCCGAAAAGACCTTTTCTAATCAACAACCGGTCTATGGGGGACTTGAAAACTTGAATTTTCACCTCAAAATTTCATTCCCACTCAACATAACCTAACCCTAACCCTTTCTCCATAATTACTCCTGCCACCAAATCACCTCCAGCCCCATTGCCATCATTAAGCCACCGAATCAAACCACTGCCGCCTTCACACCATCACCCTCCAACTGCCTTTGAACCCTAACCCCATCTCCACAGCTGCTGTAGTTCCACGTCCCCATCTCATCTCGTCTTCTTTGTGGAGAACACACACATCTGTAGCAACCTTCTTATCCTAAAACAGCAGGTACTTTTATATGTATTGATTTTGAATTTATATATAATTTTAGTTATTTTAATTATCCTTTACTTATTAAAAAGTAGGGTTATCTGATTAAAGGTTGGATGGAGAATTAATGTCGAAATTGTTAACAAAATGAAGTGTATTTTAATTAGTTTATCAATGTACAACTGTACATATGTGATTTGGGTATAGAAGTGCTTAAAAAGTGGCACAGGACTACAGTAATAATTTCATTTTTTTACGGATGTGTGCATAGAAATTGATTATGTGAAAGTGAGCCAGAGTAATCGAAATAGTATAATCAGCCTTGGAGAATGTAAGACTCCCCTGTCAAAAAATGAGTGAATTGGATAATTATTGTAGTATCATACTTTGTAGTCTCATCACATATGACAAATCTAAGTGTTTGAAATTACTCGCTACTACATAGAAATTACTCGCTACTACAACTTAGTATGCTAAAATTGAGAAAGCCTAGATTTTGTTACATGTTTTTTCTTTAGTGGTGTATTTTACCTTTGGTACCAACTAGGTTCAGATCTTTGATCGTCATGTCAAAGTAAATAAGTAAACCTCTAATCTTTTTTTACTGTCATTTCTAAAGATTTTAACTTATTTGTATGTTTCTTGGTATGAACGGGTCAGGTATGAGGTATGTTACAAACACCGCTTAGTATATATTATTTCACGTGGTATTCTTTGTGGTACCACACATTTTCACCTTAAAATTTGAGCTAAGAAACTCTTCTTAAATATTTTAATCATAAGTAGTTCATCAGTTGTGTTTTAGTTGTGTAGGACACAATTGACATGCGCATTTTATAGCAACACCAGAGGCGTAGATCTCATGTGTTGAATGAAACTTATATGGTAATGCTTTTGAATGTAGGATGGACGAAGGGTCCGTCTTATCAAAAGAGGCCTGGCCGCAGCCTGATTGGATTTTTGAGGTACTGCTTGAACCGGTCGGTTATCTCAAACTGATACACTCGGGGTTTAAAGGTATCAAAAAACTGCCGCAACGTCACCTTTCATTGGTTTTGTTTTATATGCAAATGTCTGCTTTATTTACTTAAAAAAATGTTGCAGGAAGGGGTGTGGGATGTTCTGTTGCCTGCTATATGACAACAGCCACACAGAGGCGATGCCAGGCAGCGGCTTTTATTCAGCATCATCCACAATTTCACTTTCGAGGTCTGTTGCTGGATTATGGTAAGTTACTTGAGCAACTTTTGCAGATTTCACATTATATCGAGTTACACGTAGCAACAAACTTGCCAACGAAGTTTGCAAATGTCAACGCACTATATTCAGTTACATATTCATAAAGCTCCGGCAACTAAGGTTTTCAGATTTGCTAAACTTAAATAGACCCATAACCAGCCAAATAAGCTGATCCAAACGCCCCTATATAAGCTCATGAGTGAAGTGCATATGGTCAATATATGCTGTTAAGAAGAATTGTAACATTTTTTTAATTGATCGTCATTTTTTGATTAATTTTAGCTTTCCAAAAGTTCGAAAACTAATTGTCGCATGGAATGTTAGTAGATATGGTTGGGGGGTGTTCAGTGGGTTGGCTTAATGCTTTAGTTCAGTTAGTGGATTCAGGCGATGCGTTCAGGGGACGGGTCACGAAATGGGTTAAGTAGGTTTTGAATGGAAATTTCTAAAAAACATTCATGCAACAAGATTTGAGTAACTTAGATGTGGCAAAGCTCCATCTGCTTGCGCTCAAATTTATGTCGTGTCAGGCCACCATCATGGGAAGAAGCAAAATACTTGATTAAGGAAGTGATGGACCAAGTTCGTTCACATCTTTCATCTATTTAGGTGATAATAATATTGTTGTAGATGGAGGTGGCAGGTACTTTGTTGACTTCATTGTATGCATTTCTAGCTTGACGATCAAAGAGACCCCCCTAAACATGTGTTTTCTTTTTTTCTGTCTAACGATTTATTATTTATTTTTACAGAATGGACAAAGAATCTATGGCGAGGCTACCAAAAGCCTCTGCTGCAGAAGCTATGGCTGTTAATGCCGTTCGGTGACCTACAGAGGCACATGCTGCAAACCATGCAGAAACGCGAGCCCAAAATGGATCACTACCTCCAGGGACCAATTTAAAGGCGAGTGATACAGAGGGAGCCGTTAGACTCCACCCATAGATTGTATGCATTATCTACCTTATAAGTCATATTAGACTCATTACTTTTTAGATAAACAAGCATTGTGTCTATATGCTACAGGTTGCTGTTGCTAAAGAAACTATAGAAAACCTTGGTGGTTTGTTGAATAGGTAGCAATAGATGTCAAATACTTGAATTGTAATTTTACCGTAAAAAAATTTAGTTGTCTCAGTATGTATTGATTTACTTTGATGTTAAATTAGTACAACCACAATGTCTCAAAACACCCCGCCACAGTGCGGCGGGTTCAAATTACTTGTTAGTTTCAATAAGCAATTCGAAATGGTCTCTTTTTTAATAATAAAAAAAAGCAAATGGACAGGTTTTTACCAAGCAAACCGGTCTATTTTAGTATTTAAAAGCCTATTTTAGTGACAAAAACCGGTCTTCTTTTTGTTTTATAGACGTGTTTTTTAACCCCAAACCGGTCTTGAAATCAAAATAGAGACCGGTTTGAAAACCGGTCTCATTTGATTTTCACATGGAGACCCCCCCTCATAGAGACCATATCAAAAACCGGTCTTGTTTACGTGTACAACAGGTCTCGAAACTCCTTTTTGTAGTAGTGGAGAGTACTTAAATACCATAAATAAGTTTCAAACGGAAAGGGCATCGTCACCGACCAGTAACACAATCTGAATAAGATTTATTCAGAGCCGTCTAGTTCCATCACAGCGTTCAGATAAAACAATTTGTCTTCAATAGGACATCCAAATAGTCCACGTGTTTTGTCTGGATGTTCGAGCAAAAACATATATATAGGGTGTATGGCTTCGCGTTCAAGACCCAAGCACTTCAGTTCTTGGTAAATTTCCACCTCGGTATGCACATGTGGACGAGAGTTTTCAATTACCTTATAACAATCAAATAACGACAAGATCAAATAATGACAAGATCAATATGGTATATATAAACACTAAACTACTACTGATATATTGTTTTCCTCTTTCTTCCTTATCCTGCGTTTATGCTTTTCTTGTTTTCCTCACCCACGCCTCAAATACCAGACCAAATACATTCATTCATCTATCTCCATCCTATCCTGGGTAGCCATAGAAAAATGACAAGAGATAAAATGGATCTACATCCTCCTTCTTTCTTCAGCGCCTCCCCAAGGCTTCGCCATTTACAACAAACATCAGAACCATCACTATCTACCTTCTCTCCTTTTTCATAGTCAAGGTCACAAGATTACCTTGGGGAAAAGAGTCGATTGGGAGGTTTGCCAAGAAGGTTTACTCTTAGTTTCGAGGTCAGAAGGTTAATTCAAAGCTTTCTCCTATTATCCTTTATGAAGCCGCCACCTTCACAAGGTTACACACAAGTTTCTCATTCAAAATCACTCACAAAGGTATCATCAAATTCAAGTGTGGTAAATCTCTTAGGGGCGGATTTGGGTTGGATTAAGTGGGATTTATTTTGTTCGTGGTGTGTGCTTCTCCTCCCTAAATTGTGTCTTCATTCCTTGTAAGAAATCTTTTTAATTATTCCTCTTGATCGATTGAACTTATGATGTTGTAAGACCTTAGTCATTTGTACTAAAATTTTATAGCAACTCGTTATGATCTATATATATATATATTTTTTTTTACCGATCGATCATGATGAACTTTTGTGAATAAAATTGAGTTGTTATTTTTGATGTGTGGTAAGAAACAAGTTTCACCTTAAAATTCAATGACGAAAAGATCTAGTTTAGCTCTTGGTTGAATGGTGCAAAAAGGTTGTTCACTAAAACTATCGTTAGCTTTCGAGTAGTCGTTCGTGTTGGTTTCCAGTTTTAGCCGGAACCCACAGTGGTCGAACCACCATGGGAATAGCATAGTTTGCGCGTTGGTTTGAGTCCTGTATTTATCATTTTGGCCATAGTTACATTCACCTAAGCGACAAAATAAAATTGGTTATGAGTTTTGTTGGTTTTGTCCCGTCAAGAAAATATTTCATTT
The DNA here is from genome assembly GCA_022545495.1 of Chrysanthemum lavandulifolium. Classification (NCBI taxonomy): domain Eukaryota; kingdom Viridiplantae; phylum Streptophyta; class Magnoliopsida; order Asterales; family Asteraceae; genus Chrysanthemum; species Chrysanthemum lavandulifolium. The sequence goes on from CM040241.1 coordinate 208,542,064, forward strand.
TGGTTAATATGTCGTCGTCTTGAATCATAGTCGATGCTCGCTGCTGGAACAGTAGGTGGAAACATTCTGTTACTTCTCTCGCTAAATTGTTCTTTGACTTCTAAAACGGTCATGTGCATAGGTACATAAGTCTTAGTATTGCTAAGTCCTAATCTCGCTCGTCTTGACCATAGGCTTAGTTAAGTTTTATTCTTGGTACGACAACGACCCACATAGGGTGCGTGTGTCGTGGTGGTGTTTTGTGTGGCTTAGCAAAACAAACTCATGAGAGTTGTGTTATGCGAGCTGTTGGGGCTACTCTCGGACTCAAGGGCACCCCACGTAAGGTGTAACTTGGCCTGGATAAAATCACATCACCAACATAACGGGGTTCTATGTTTACAAGTCGGGTATGGTGCTGTGTACGTGTCAATTTCCTCGAGTCACAAAGATACCCACAACGGGTGTTGTCACATACTGTAAACGCGAAACCACAAGGGGTGGTCGTGTAAGCCTAACATTCACATGTTACGACTTATTTATGAGTCTAAACCCACTTTCAAATAGCGTATTGGTTAGGAGTCTCGCGTCAAAAAAACTACACGTAAACCAGTTTATTCCAAAGTTAAGATCAAGAATAAAAAAGCTGTTAGTATTCTCAACTGGGCCAAGGCCCGTAAAATATTAGGAGTGTGCTTGGTTGGTCTATGAATTTAAGTCCAATTTCAATACAAAACTACTGGGCCACATCCCATGTAATACTCAAATGAGTATTTGGTCGACCAACTGGGCCGAAGCCCATTGTCAACCCACTACTCCACTGGACCACAGCCCACTCGAAAATATGGAGTACATTCACTTAGTCGAAATTTTCTTTTGTCAATGTGTATAGTTGATAACATCAGATAGTCCTGAATATTAAGTGTCAATTTCCTCCGATAATGCTTGTAATTTATATCATTTATATGGATTTATGCTTGTTTTCCATTGTTTTCCACTTTCAGGTAAATTACGAGCATTGGAGCTAAAGAGACGCGGAATTGGAGAAATATCAAAACATTTATCATAGTATCCTGACTTTGAAGAAGTTACGGAACTCATCTCTCACATTACGCCGTAACTATAGCGTGACTCAGAAAACCAACTCATGAGAAGGTTACGGCGTAACTCTCCCCAAAAGCTACGACGTAACTACATTAGGTCAAATGAGGTTCCACGCCGCTGATAACTACGCCGTAACTATTCCACCAACTACGGTGTAACCAAATAATATTGAAGATTACGGCGTAACCACTCATAAGTTTACGCCGTAACCAGCAGATCTAGTGCAAAATACGAAGGAATTGAAGGTTATGGCGTAACTCGTATATTAGTTACGCCGTAACCCAGATATGGCCTATAAGTACCCCACTAATTCCAGCATTTCTAATCATCCCATTCCACAAACAACATTCAGAGAACGTGCGAAAAAGCTAAAGGAAGGTCCAGAGGAGCATACGGAGCTGTCTCCAAGGGAGAAATCACTCCCCAACGATAAGCATTAGCATTTTATCTTTTCTTTACTTTCAATTCATGTATTTCGTAACTTTGAATATTGAATTGATTGTATGGTTAATATGAGCGGCTAAGCACCTCTTGGTGTTGGCCTAGTTATATTCTTTAATTGTTTTGTTTGCGTATACATTACTTCCGCATAATTATTTCTAAGTGTATGCATGCATAGTTTATTTGTAGCTACCCTTGTTTCGGTAGTTTTGAATGGCGGTAGAGGCCAATTGCCTAGGAGATATGACCAACCGACCTATGTGAAGCGGATGAGACGGGAAGGGTAAGATATGGCCAACCGACGACCCTTTCTACTTGTGCGATTTGACCAACCGATCACCTACCGTTTTGATGAACTTAAGAATTAGGGGTGAGTGTTTAAGTTGCTAACTTGGGGCACTCACTATTATAAATCTAGCATGTAGCGGTACTTAATGTCTTGGCTTAGGGACCAAGAACAACAGGACTTATGAGGGACACCGACTTCTCCCGTGGTGGCATCTTTGCCGATAGGTTAGGGCGAATTGACCAAATGTTGTCCTCTCGACTTTTACCCCACCTGAAGTAGTTGGAAGTAAGTAGACGTAGATATAACTAGCTAGGAGGATTAACTAGGTTAGTACCATTCTGCTCTATTGATTTATCCTTTACCTTTATTTGCTTTATTCTGCTTTAGTAGTTAAATAATTAATTCCTTATCGAAACCATTATTAAATATTGTGACACCTAGACATAGTAATAATCCAACACACATAGCTCTTGAGACGACCTCGGTTTTACTGAATACTACACTACACACGACCGGGTACACTGCCCGTTAGTGCATTAGGGTAGACCATAGGTATAACGAGGCTTTATAAATATTAAAACCTGGTCAGTAAAACCTGCATCAAGTTTTTGGCGCCGCTGCCGGGGAGTTATATTAGGATTGCTATTAAGTATTTTATTTTATTTTAAATTTATCATTATTCAAGTTTTCAGGTACCATGGAAGTTGTTAACATTGATGACCTCACCCTTGAGAAATATTTGGTATTAACTAGGGATGAACAAGAACCAGAAATTGTTAGGCTGACTATCGCAGAAGATGCTCAATTCAAAATCAAACCTCAATTCATGAGGGAATTACGTGCAAATCCCTTCTCTGGAAGCATCACCGATGATGCCAATGAACATATAGACAACGTCGAGTACATTGTCAGCCTATTCAAAATTCCCAGAGTCTCACACGATGCTATTATGTTACGAGTATTCCTTATATCCCTTACAGGAGCTACAGAAAGATGGGTTGATCGATTACCTGCGGGGAATGTCAACACTTGGCCTATCCTAAAAAGTATTTCATTCAGAGATACTGTCCTCCATCAAAGACGGCTAAGCAATTAGAAGAAATCTATAACTTCAAGCAAGAGGGTGATGAAACGTTATACCAAGCTTGGGAAAGGTATAACAATTATTATACAAATGCCCTACTCATGACCTCAACGACCAACAAAGGTGAGCGTCTTCTACAAAGGTCCGAACATCTCCTCAAGAAAAATAGTCGACTCTCGGGGCCGATTCACGGTATGACACCCACTTTGGCTTTAGAAACTATTCAAAAGATGGCGCACCACTCTCACAAATGGCACAATGGAGGAGCAACCAAGTAAGAATGGAGATATGGAAGGCCTTGCGAAGAATAAACAACAAATTAGAAAGTCTTGGAAGATACATGAAAAAGCTCAAGGAAAATGTGCATTCCATTCAAGTTGAGCTAAATGGAACTCCACCTACTAAAGAATGTTCCTCCAACGAGGAAGTTAAAAGGGTCGGACAAGTTAAATATGGAAGTGAGAACCCTTTCAACAATTACGATAATAACGGGCCCAGATATCTAGAAAAATCCCCAGGATTCTACACAAGAATCAACAACAAACCTCCTAAACCAAGCCTTGAATATATAATGCACTGACACATCGAAGAATCTACAAAAAAGGGAGATAAACTCAAGGAATGGATGGTCAATGTGAAAGAAGACACCAATATGAACCTGCGAAACCAAGATGCTGCGATTAAAAACCTCGAAACACAAATTGGGCAATTAGCTAAAAACCTGGAGACAAGTAATGCTAACGCTATTGCCTGCAAGGCCATACTTGCGCAAGATAAAGCAAAGAAAGAGCAGCACACATCCTCTATCACAAATGATCTGTCCGGGATTAACTACCTAAGAAAGGATGATAAATCGAAAGACGACGAGGTCCTACCAAGACAACTTCCTGAGAAACAGGAATACCAGGAAAGTTTTCTTCTTCCATGCACTATTGGTAATATTAAGATTCACGCATTAGCTGATTTGGGGGCTGGGGTAAACCTTATCTCTACTACTTTGTTTGATAAATTAAAACTTACCAATTTAAAAGAAACAACAATAATGCTAGAAATGGCTGATTCCTCTAAAGCTGTACCTAGGGGAATAGTGAATAATGTGCTTCTAAAAATTGGAAAGTTCTTTTTCCCCACTGATTTTGTGGTAATTGACATGGGGAAGCGAAATGCTTACAACTTAATTGTTGGAAGACCTTTTCTGGCCACTTGTAGGGCTCAAATTAAGGTTTTTGAAAAACAAATTTCTTTGGGAACTGAAAATGAACGAATAACTTTTAGTATGAAAGAACATTTAAAACCAAAAGTTGAAGTTTCTAATAATGTTGATGTTGTTAATGTTCAATCACTTGATCCCCCTCTACATTTTGATCCTAGTAATTGTAATAGTGGAGAGAGTGTTGATAATTGCAAGCAGAAATAGGATAAGATTGTCGAGGGCATTGAGGAAGCTCTAATTCCAAACAAACATTTCCGCAACCCAATATTAACCAAGGCTAGCAAATCAGTGACAGCATGGCCCCCGTATAGCCCTTTTCATGAATGTGAAAGAAAGGCGAATGAATGGATATACCCTCACAAGGGTGAAAGGCATGATATTGAATTAACATTTAAAGATTGGTACAGAATGAGATTCAGGAACTCAAAAATCAATAAGGGATTGGTCAAGCAGTACAAATACAATCATCTTACTGACACCATGACTAACGGTGAAAGATCAAACATAAGTATAACAAGTAGTCTTATTGCTGAAAACGATGACCGGGAAAATCATGGGATGAATGGCTTTCACAAAAATTTGTAACAGGTGGCATACGTAATACTGCAAGAAAAAAGGGTTTTAACAAATGGATGAATGAGTACCAACGAGTGGTGGAAGTCGGCCAAGTCCAAAGGCCCCCATAAAGCCCCGCGGCTCTGAGTCTATATTAAAGACTCTTAAATAAAGAAAAGTTCTCTTTCGGGAGACAACCCAAATTATCCCTTTCTTTTGTTTTATTTCCATTTCTGTAGGGTTTTGTGTGTTCTAACCATTTTTGCAGGAAACGAGGAAGTAATTGCTGCTGCAGTTTGCTGATCTGACCATAGTTACGGCGTAACTCATCTATGTGATTACGCCGTAACCAACCTTTTGCAGTAGAATTCTAGACGCATTACTAATTACAGTGTAATACCATCTCTGTGGTTACGCCGTAACCACTCACTTTGCAAACTTATGTCGGGTTTTGCGATTCTGGCGTAACTCCTTAAAGAGTTACGACGTAACCTTCCTCTCTTAATTCTTTCATTTTTAAAACACAATAACCTTGTATTAGTATTTTAAATGAACTTTGTGGGTGTGTTCCCTGTAAACCCTCACGAGACTTCAATCTTTCACTTGGGACACCAAATGGTTTAAAAGGCTTGTTGCATATGCTAAATGCAACCGTGATTCCTACGAAAGTGAGTTAGCTTTGTTTTTCATTTTTTTCTTTTTAGAATTATGCTTGTCGGTAGTGTGATTTCAGGGAATGAAGTTTGCTAATGATGCTTATACGAAGGCACGTCTCTTTTTCGTGGGCCTTCTTTCTTTATGGAGCAAATTTCAGGGAAGTTCTCGCTCTAATCCTACTTTTCTCTTCACCTTTATTTAACGCTTAGTACAAAAGGGACTTTGTAAAATTCAAGTGGGGGGACGGGAGTAGAATTATCTCTTGAACATTACTTTGCCCTCATTTTTCTAGTTTATTTTGAAAAATTATGCCATTTTTAAAATTTTGGCATGTTTTTCTTAACCTAACTAGATTAGACCTTAGCCGAGCTCATACAACCTTTGATATTATATGGTGAGATTAGCCTTATCCATTTCCAATATTTTACCCCAAATTCACCAAATTATGAGTGTGTCGGTAGCTTGTAAACTTTAGAACTTGGCCTTTGCATCATTTCGAGACCATAGACGAGGTATGTTGAGTTAGCTCGATGTATTTGGACTTTTCGATTTTAGAAGACAATATTATAGGATTATCACCCAAATAGCCTGCCATTGTGTGTCTATCGATTAGTCACCTCGACTTCTCGACCCCCATGTGAAACCCTTTTGTTGCACTCACCTTTAGTGCAAGATACCCCTAGATACACCCATCTGAGCCATTCTTTTCATTTTGTCAACCCAACATATTGTTTCGTTACACCTTAGCCTACACTGTAATCTTTATTTGTGATTGGGAAGTCATTATTTGCCTAAGTTCAAGGTTCAAGTGGAAAGGTTCGGAAATCACGCTTTCATCGACGACATATTCCTGAAGATCATTGAAGACCCCCCGAATTCCCATTGTTCATCTCAAGTGGGGGGATATTATGTTTAGTTATCAACTTATCATTGTTATGTTGAAAAAAATATATATATATATATATATATATATATATATATATATATATATATATATATATATTATATTAGTTATTGTAATATATATATATGTTATAAGCATGTTATTATTATATGCGATGTTATGAGCTTTATATATTTAGTATCGAGGAGGCCACCTCGGTCACATTCGAAGATTGGAGTTGGTGAATTTGCCAACAGTTAGAGAAAAGGTAGTGTGCCCATCACGACGTCCTCTAATGACACATCTACCTAGTATTTCATGATCCGGTTTCTTGACTTCAAAGCTTGAACTTTGGGCGGACGGTAAGTGGTGATGACTTGGTTATAGATTTAGACTACCTGCTTGATTTTTATTTTACACCATTTATATATCACATGTCTTATCGTACCCTTTTAGTCATGAAGCGTGTCTAGGTGATGCATCGAGCAATCTTTGGTGTCTTGGCCATGGATTTGGTCATGTACCACTGGTTTTGTCCACTTCGCCGTGACATGTTAGTAATAACGAGTCACCCCTTAACCTTTGTCGTGTCTACCCATATTGCCTTCGAGAATTGTTTAGCCCTTAACTCTAGTTGTGGAGATTTGTGTAACCGCCAAGCTTATGATAGAATACATGCTATGACTGTGCGATTGAGTGATCACCCCGAAATTGACACTTAGTATAGTTGAGAGAATTGAGTGTTTCGTTCCCATTTCGTGAGGTTTTCGGCTTTGTTTTATTCTAGCATAAGGGATTTGTAAACTCATATTTTCTAGGCTATGGGAGATATCTTTTTAGGAATCTTTCTAATAAGGTCTACTTGAGGGCAAGTAGAGTTCAAGTGGGGGATATTTGATAACATCAAATAGTCCTGAATATTAAATGTCAATTTCCCACGATAATGCTTGTAATTCATATCATTTATACGGATTTACGCTTGTTTTCCATTGTTTTCCACTTTCTGGTAAATTACGAGCATGGAGCTAAAGAGACACGGAATTGGAGAATTATCTAAAGATTTATCATAGTATGCTGACTTTGAAGAAGTTACGGCGTAACTCATCTCTCACAGTACACCGTAACTATAGCGTGACTCAAAAAACCAACTCATCAGAAGGTTACGGCGTAGCTCTCCCCAAAGGCTACGACGTAACTACATTAGGTCAAATGAGGTTCCACGCCGCTGATAACTACGCCGTAACTATTCCACCAACTACGGCATAACCAAGTAATATTGAAGACTACGGCGTAACCACTCATAAGGTTACGCCGTAACCAACAGATCTAGTCCAAAATACGAAGGAATTGAAGGTTACAGCGTGACTCTTATATTAGTTACGCCGTAACCCATATCTGGCCTATAAATACCCCACGAATTCCAGCATTTCTAATCATCCCATTCCACACACAACAATCAGAGAACGTGGGAAAAATCTAAAGGAAGGTCTAGAGGAGCATACGGAGCTGTCTCCAAGGGAGAAATCACTCCCCTACGATAAGCATTAGCATTTTATCTTTTCTTTACTTTCGATTCATGTATTTCGTAACTTTGAATATTTCTAAGTGTATGCATGCATAGTTTATTGGTAGCTACACTTGTTTCGGTAGTTTTGAATGGCGGTAGAGGCCAATTGCCTAGGAATTATGACCAACTGACCCTAGGTGAGCGGACTGAGACGGGAAGGGTAAGATATGACCAACTGACGACACTTTCTACTTGTGCGATTTGACCAATTGATCACCTACCGTTTGGATGAACTTAAGAATTAGGGGGTGAGTGTTTAAGTTGCTAACGCCCAGGCACTCAATATTATAAATCTAGCATGTAGCGGTACTTAATGACTTGGCTTAGGGGACCAGGAACAACAAAACTTATGAGGGGACACCTGACTTCTCCTGTGGTGGCATATTTGCTGATAGGTTAGGGCGAATTGACCGAATGTTGTCCTCTCGACTTTGACCCCACCTGAAGTAATTGGAAGTAAGTAGACGTAGACATAACTAGCTAGTAGGATTAACTAGGTTAGCACCATTCTCCTCTATTGATTTATCCTTTACCTTTATTTTCTTTATTCTGCTTTAGTAGTTAAATAATTAAATTCCTTGTCGAAACCATTATTAAATATTGTGACACCTAGACTTAGTAATAATCCAACACACATAGCTCTTGGGACGACCTCGGTTTAACCGAATACTACACTACACATGACCGGGTACACTGCCCGTTAGTGCATTAGGGTAGACCATAGGTATAAGTGTATAACGAGACTTTATAAATATTAAAACCTGATCAGTAAAACTTGCATCAATAGTTATAAAAGATGTAACACGTAAATGATTCCGGCAATTAAATTATAAAATTCTTAGAACATTTTCGTACCACGTATCCTTCTTTGTCAAATCGACATCTTACCCATTTGTTTTGTCGTCTTCAACTCGTCTCCATCATAAGACTTGTGCTATTACAAGTCGTTAATCAAAATTTTGAAAAATAAGATTTTTACTACTTAACTTTCATATAAGTCTAGTTGGATACCTTTCAATTACTTATATTTTCTAAACATACGTTTAATAATTTAACCGTTTAATATAACGCTATAACGTATAAGTGTCTTCACAAGGGTTATGCTAAACTTTTGACAAAGATATATTAACGGACTATATATTTCAACAAAGAATAAAAATTAGAAACTTTTCGAAACTCAAAATAAGTATGCCTTAAAACAAGTTAACATATGTCTTACGCTATAAAAATAGGTACACACACACACACACACACACACACACACACACACATATATATATATATATATATATATATATATATATATATATATATATATATATATATACTAGTTGAAAATACAGCGCTAGCGGCAATGTGTCCGGGTTTTAACAATAACAGCGGCGAGTATTTTGCGTTCGACAAATTGTATTTGTAGCGCTGGAAATCCCGTACGATGAACTATGTTTATGGTTGCATGGCCGCATTGCGGCGACTATATATAGTTCGCAACAAAACTCGATAGCATTTATTTGCACATGTGAGTGTGCTTTTCGATTGTCATTGTTTTATTCGGTAGCGTTAGATATGTGTGTGACTTAATCCTAATTTTATTTTAGTTCATTGCATGTATTTCGAGCATTTGATTATGATGTTCAAATCGTTCTGAGAAAATAAAAAAAATATTAAATCTCATTTCTTTTCGACAACATTAAACAAGTTGTTCTTTATCATTCTGCATTCAATATCTTAATTTATTTTGAAATATTCGTCTATTTGTACTACCTATTCAACTTGTAGCATGCAAGATGAATCTCGTGTATAATAACAAATTAAAATACTCCCGTTAAGTTCATTAAAAATATGGGAATTGATACCTACACATCTTTTGATGCATGCATCACATTACAGTTTATATCGTACAATACTGTAATGCACAAATTGTGATACATGCATCAAAAGATATGGTGTGAGTATCACCCTTTAAAAATATGGATCCGCTTTGCAAGTTATGGATGTACATGCCAAAAGTCCTTGTAATTAACCCTTGTGTAATGTTGTCTATTTATGTTTGGTAAAATTACTTTATCTATAATTATCACCCTTTAAAAATATGGATCCGCTTTGCAAGTTATGGATGTACATGCCAAAAGTCCTTGTAATTAACCCTTGTGTAATGTTGTCTATTTATGTTTGGTAAAATTACTTTATCTATAATTATATTTCTATCATCTGCTACATGCTTGTTTCGCATTGTTGGTCCTTGAATAGCATGTCTTGTCAAAATATTGCCGGTTTATCTAATGGAGTTTACTTCATATCAACATTACAATACAACATTACAAAGTACATAGTTAGCAAGTTACTTACTGTTTGCATATTGTGTTTCACAAAATATAAAATTTCCAAAAGAAGTAACAAATAATTTTGTTTGTTGACCAAATGACAAAGATGTATAACAAAAGAGCTGTCATTGTTAATTTAACACAAACACATGAAAATTTTGAATTTTTTCTATTTGGTTTTACGAAAGAGAAGTGGAAATGTCAGATTTTACAATTCAAAGTTTGAGTTTTATGTGTAGTCAAAAGTTTTCTAGAGCCCACCAAAAGGTTTCTTACTACCACCACATGTCATAGTTATCTCGAGACCACCAAAAATTTGTCATTCTAGAGCTAACAAAAAATATAACACCCTTTAGCATGATTGTCAGGTCCAAGAAGATCGAAGCCAACAACATCACCAATTTGACATTTTTGTGATATATCGTGTAAAAGTTTGAAAGATATTCAAGTTTCAAAATATATAAATTGAACATATCAGGTAAAAACTTTTTCAAACATTACGTACCAAAACAATATCACATTTGAGTTTTGCTTCAAACCCATTATCAACTTTTACTAAGCATAAGCATAAACTGCTTGGCCACTACCCATATCTTACCAGGTCTAAAAAAATATAAAAAAGAGTATAAAGTAACCTTGAATGCAATATTTCCTTTTCGTTTACTAACAATGGTTCGGTTCGGTTTCTTTGGCGTTTCTAAAAGGTTTAACATCTCAACCATTCACAGAAGTTTAAATTTTTTTGAAAAGTTTTCAATTTAAGATACCCATTTTTCGAGGAATGTTTAAAATTTCTCGAGCATCTGAAACTTTTTAGAAGAGTTGTAACCTTTAAACCCAAAAAACAAATTTATGAAAGACTCGAAAAATTAGATATAAAAAAACAAATTAAAAATCGAGTTATAAAACTATAAAATAGAATCGATTTATAAAAATACTACAGAAAAGCAAGATTCTTTTTAAAAAGAATCTGATTTAAAGATTAAAAAAATAAGAACTCATATTTATATGAAAAAGACTCAAAACCATATATTATAAAACTCCAACGACAGCAATAGCAGCGGCAGCAACAACGGGGATGGCAAAAGCATCATCGACGGTGTTTCTAGCGACTTCAGTTTCTTCCGGCGAGCGCGGTTTTTTCGGCGTAATAGGCACCTGTAGCAAAAAGAAAAAACCGAAATTGTTGATAGATATAGATCTATATAAAAAACTTATAGATCTATAAATAAAAGTTATAGATCTATAAAAAAAGACTTTAAAATCTTAATAAATGTTTATAAATCTATTAAAAACCTAAAAATACGTACCTCAAAACGAAAAAAGAAAAGAAAAAAGAAACCTCAAAACGGTAGTCCGGTGGAGGGTTATGGCGGCTGTGGAGGATACAACGGTGAAGGACAGTACGGCGGTGGTGGGGGCTTCGGTGGTGATGGGTTTTAGGTTGTGGTGGGCATTTGATGGTGATGGGGTTATGTCAATTATATGGTGTGTTTGTGCTAGACAGAGATTTGTGTTAGAGAGAGAGAGAGATTGGTACTGAGTAAAAAAAAGGACAAAGTGTGTGTATTTGTGTTATTTGTTTGTGTTTGTGGTTCGGATTTTATATTATCTAGGCTCGGGTGGCTGAATCTTAATATTAGGTTTGGTGGGTGGTTCGGTTTAGGCATTGGATATGCCTCCTTTATAAGAGTAAATATATATATATATATATATATATATATATATATATATATATATATATATATATATATTTTGGGAATATATTAGCTACAATTAATTGTAGCCAATTGGCTACAATTTTGTGCTAAAATGTGGGTCCCCGCAATTTTGTGGGTCCCGATTCTTTTCTCATGGGTCCCGATTTATTGATAGTGTATTTTTATTAAGGATTGTAATAATTAGCTACAAAAATTGTAGCTAAGATATCCCCATATATATATATATATATATATATATATATATATATATATATATATATATATATATATATATATATATATATATATATATATATATATATATATATATATATATGCTTTTATTAAATACACCATTAAATGGCTAATGCATAATATGAACCATATTCTCCGTTATCTTTTCGTCACTTTTATTGAAGACTCGTTCAATTTCGATAGATTTCGATTTCTTATTCGTATACTTTCAAATGGTAAATCCTTATGAATATTTTGAAAACAAATTTCGGTCTTAACACCAATACACAAGCAATATTAATTTAACCAATTTTAAGTAAGTATACCTTAATAAGTCTTAACCAAAATAATGAACTAAATTTTGCCCTACTTACTTAGGTCGCGTGTCAGTAAGATTACACAACACTCTTTGATTTCCACCTTCGGACTGCTATTTGCTGAGGTGAGTTTATAGTCCCACTTTTATTTCTATTAGATGTTTACTAATCTTTGGGGTGAGAAAACATGCAAAACTTTTAAGGACCTAAATTATTACTTGAATACTATTACGCGGATTAGCCTAAGCCCTTAAATCCCAAAATGCCCGTTTCCATGAACCGTCAATTCCCGCTGGGAAGCGCAAATGTTATAAATAGATCTATTGGGGTGACTCCCCCGTTCGGTTGGTCATTCATAGGTCAAAGCGAACGTATACCATGTCGGAATCGAGTGTCATGGGATAAAACACTCGTCGTGGGCCCTTATGAGTATGAATTCATTTTGCATACAGAAAATTTGTCGTAGCTTCGGTTGCATGAACTTAGTGCTAGCGTAATATGTTTACAATTGCTTTAAATGATTTTGTTATCTGAATTGGTCCTACACTGTTTAAATATTTAAACCTATGAACTCACCAGCTTTTTGCTAAATTTTAGAATGTTTTTCTCTAGTATTCTTTCAGTAAGCAAGATCGTGGCAAGTCAAGGGTCATAGGCTATCCTTTGAGGCATGTTACAATAAAACTATGACCTATTAAATATGGGCCAACTAAAATTTATGGGCCACTTTTTCCAAATATGAAACTTGATGAAAATGTTTATAAATTTTAATCGAATGTGTATTCTGTTCTTTATTACTTGTGTTGTGATCTCCAATTCAGTAGCACCCCATGACCCAAATGCTTCTGCTAAACCAGTTTTGGGGATGTTACACAGACAGTCCAAGGCTGATCATTCATTGTTCTTTTAGGAAACCGCCAGTATAACATTGGTTGTCCTAATCTGTGTGGATGATGTCATTACTACCGGAAATTGTCTCAACAAGATTCAAGAAATCAAGAAGAAACTTGACAAAGAATTCAGTGTCAAAGATCTTGGTCCACTAAAATACTTTCTCGGCATCGAGGTAGCCAAAACAAGCGATGGTCTAGTTCTAAGCCAATGAAAGTATACGTTGGACATTTTAAAGGATAGTGGTAAATTAGATTGCAAGCCGGATCCTTTCCTATTGGACATGGCTCGAAACTAGAAAAAGGTGAAATTGAACCAAGTATTGATGAGAGTCAATATCGTCGTTTGATTGGCCAAATTTTGTACCTTCAAGCCATATGACCAGATATAACCTATTATGTTAATGTCTTAAGCCAGTTTGTGGTCGATCCAAGAAACAACCATTTGGAGGCAGCGATTGAGTACTTAGGTACTTAAGGCCACACCTGGCCAAGGTATTCTACTCACCCGGGCAGGGGATCCTGTTTTGAGTGCTTATTGCGACTCTGACTGGTTAGGATGTTCATTTATGAGACGTTCGTGTACTGGTTATTTTCTCTTACTAGGCGGGACTCCCATCTCTTGGAAAACCAATAAACAATCTATTGTTTCATGATCTTCAGCCGAAGAAAAATACAGAGCTATGGCTTCCATGGTGAGTGAAGTTATTTGGGTTCATAGGTTGCTTAGCGAATTACAGGTTGACTTTCATCGCTGACACCCTTATTTTGTGATAATCAAGCTGCTTGTCATACAACTAACAATCCAGTTTTTCACAAGAGAACTAAGCACGTCGAGATGGAATCTTATTTTGTTCGAGAATGAGTTGAATCCATGGAGATAATTCCCATGCATATCAGTAGTAAAATGAAAATAGCAGACCTGTTAACAAAGAGGCTAACAGCACTACGGATAAACTAGAAGGGGAGGTTGAATATTTTACCGATTAAAACTTCGTTTTAAAATATTTAGATCAACTTATGTCAATATATTTAATGTGTGTGTTGGATGATGATAAATAAGCATATAAATAAGTAATGCAAAGATAAAGAGTAAGAAACACAAAACCACAACACGAGTATTTATAGTGGTTCGGCTACAAGGACACCTTCCTTGCCCTACTCCACTCCCCGAGTTCCCCACTCGAGAGTTCGTAAGCACTACACAAGACAAGCTCCTCAATGTGGCGGAGAATCCTTCACAACGTCGCCTACTCTTTATTCGGTACAAAGCTAGACACCGGGTTCTTCCACGAGGTAGAACCAAACCTATCACAACGTCGCCTACACTTTATCCGGTACAAGGCTAGATACCGAGTTCCATTACAAAGGAGGAACTACTACCCAACACTACACCAATACACGACTATTCCGAAGGAGACACACTCCTTATTACAGCATCATAAGGATATCAATATCCTTTAACCCAACCTATCTATCTTGTACATCGATGCACCATATCGAATGTACTCCCTTGGCACCTTTCACTAATGCCTTCGACACGACCCTTTAGCACCTTTCACTAATGTCTTCGACTTAACCCTTTGGCATCTTTCACTAATGCCTTCGACTTGACCCTTTGGCACCTTTCACTAATGCCTTCAACTTGACCCTTTGGCACCATTCACTAATGCCTTCAACACAACACTTCTAAAGAGGGAGGAAAGAACTATCAACAAGATAACTTCAGTAGTCTTGATGATGACGAAGCTTGGAAACTCATGGACTTAAGCTTGCTCGACTTCAAGAGGTGGTGATCTCGCCTTTAAGAGGAACCTAGAGAATCACCCAAACACAAAACTACATAGAAAGATCCTTTCGATCTGAGGTTATAGAGTTTACAATACTATGAGAGAGTATGTGTAAAAGGGATGAGTTGCAAGAGCGAAATGGCTCACTATTTATAGGAAAGTTTCTCTATTGTTCCCCGATTTCCACGGATCCCTCCCCAGAGGGATCCGGCTAGTGCAATCCAAGGGATCCGGCAGCTGGGTCAGCTTAAGTCTGGATTTTGGGTTGCAAACCGGGTTATGGCTTATGGGTTATGAACCATGGGTTATACAAGATTCAATGTATCTAGACATTGGTTCATGGGTCATGGGTCATGAATCATGAATAATATCCAACATGTCTTCATGCATGATGTCATGTAATGGGTCATGGGTTATGGATCAAGCTCCATGGGTATGGGTCATGGACTTTGGGTTTTACCCAACAATATTCAATGTATCTAGTCAATGAGTCGAGTACTTTGATTTTTACCCATTACAATATATACACATTTCCATATTATGTAAACACTTGTTGTTATACATATGTATTTCTATAAGATGTAAGCAGTATTACTTGTTTAGTGTTTTATATGAAAATGTAAGTATGTTAGCAAACTATTGGCTCAAACCATTTACGTATTTTATTTGTTTCGTTAAAATGATTTTACGTTTGTTATCGACAAAACATTAGAAGATCATAAAATATAAATCAACGTTTTTACGGCTTATTTGTATTAACAATATCCCCCTTTTTGTTGATGACAAAATATAAGATTATTTTAAGGAAAAACTAAACTTCGTAAAAGTTTGAATTGGAGTTTTTACTCTCTTTTCCCCCTTTTAGTCGAAACAAAAAGAGCGTCGAAAAGAAACTAACACGTTGTTTTGAGAAACACGTGTGAAAAGAAATAATATGAAAAATAGAGAGTAAGAGAAGAAAAGAATTCTCGTCTTAGCTCTCCCTTGATGGGTCCTTCCCTTTGTTGAGGGCGTCAAGTAATTAGGAAGACTAAGCGAGTGTTTTGCAATTATGTTTGCAAATGGTTTCTTCTTTTGATGAAAATGCTCCCCCTTGACGAGTAATCCTCTTTTTGAGGACGTCAAGTAATAATGAAATCCTAAGTTAAATTATTGCAAGCGTTTTTGCAATAGTTTTGCTTCGACGAAAAGCTCCCCCTTATTGAGGGTGTCAAAGTCTTCATGTGTATATTGAAAATCTACAAAACAAGGGTTAGAAAGCAAGTATATGATGCATAATTTCCTGCAAATAAAAAAAATGCTTATGTTGCACGGATCCCACGAGTCCTTCATGGAAGGGATCCGTCTAGGCAAATGTCAAGGATCCGTATACCTGCATTCTCATGACAGCAATGTGGATGTAAAATGTGATGTTAACATCAAAAAGAATTATTTATTTAGGCACCAAACATATTGTTATAACCACATAGCATACAACATGTAAGATCATTCAATAAAACGAGAGAAATGATGTACATAACTCTAAAACTAAGAAAATGATCCAAACATGAAGTATGATTCCTAACACATCTAAGTTTAAATTTAAGACTAGAACACCACTTGAATTCCTGATCTTAAGGATGTTTAGGTTTCTTGACCTCCTCAAAACATTCAATGAGGTGATAAAACATGAAACATGGTTTGTCACGTACTTCATGTACTAAACCTTCAACATGTTGACAATGATAACAATCTTTGTCATGGATAGGAAATGGTGGTGGTAGGAATGGAGTGTTTGAGATGGAAGGTTGGATGGAGGTTCCACAAAAGAAGAAGGGATTTGTGGTGGTATGTTTGATGAAGTTGGAGGAGGTTCAACTAAGGATGAAAGTGGTGGAATATGTGTTGAAGATAGTGGTAGAGAGGTATCAACTTCCATGTGATCTGGTTGTTGGTCTTGTTGATTCCTCATAAATTTGAGGGTGATGGAGAAAAGGATACGGGTGCTAGTGTTGTTTCAACACCAAAGTTTTGTTGTTGCGCTATTTTCTCAATTGAAGAAAAGGTTGGAAATGGTGGTGGATGAGATGGCCTAGAAGGCAAGTCCTCTAAGTTGTAGATGTAACACCCCCAAAAATGGTTTGCAGCGGAAGAAAAGGTTTTTGGGATGCTACTCAATTGGATCATAACACAAAGTGAAAAATAAAGATTTTTCTTAAAAGATTTCATTTAGTGAAGTAAAATAGAGTTTACAAAGGTTGATTTGTTGCGGACAAATGGTCCATTAATAAAATGTGGTCCCCATACGTAAATCAGAGTCATCTATGACCATGCCATGCCAATGCCCAAGCGCCTCCAGAGTTAGCTATCGCCTTTTCATCCTGAAAATACATGCTAAAAAGTCAACACAATGGTTGAGTGAATTCATAGGTTTAGTAAATAAGCAGTTGATCACAAGATTTTCAAGTTTAAAAGAATCCATGGGCTACGTTGTTATACGCCCATAAAAGATAGTTGATATTATTGCACTAAGCTCATGAAACCAATACTAACTGCATACACCTAATTACTGGTGTAAGTGAATAAAAATTTGCCCCTCTGAGATGTAATAGCCAATTACATAGAGATACCAAATATAGTGCGCCCCGGTTATTTCCGATAACCGAGTCGGGGTCGTCAATTCCCATAGTACTATCCACGATATTTGCGTTCACTCGCAAGTGATTAATGGTTCATGATGTAGGGGACTTTTAGGTGGCAACTTAGGCAGAGTCATAATATCAAGAGTACAGCAAACAGTTTTCAAGCAATTGTGATCATAAAAGCAGTAGTAGCATGTATTCTCCCCCAAGAAGTTTATAAAACAGTTAAAAGAGTAAAAGTGGGGCTAGGAACTCACCTTAGTCCGAAGCAATGCAAGAATCGATACAATCACAACTAGCATCGGGAAAAGAAGCAAAGTAGTATCAAGGGTGGCATCGCACAATGACCCAAGAGTACAGTCACAACGGCTCATCATCAGCTTAACCTAGTAGTGTACGGCTTATCTCAGGATACGTCTCGTAAAGTAAATAGATTTTCAAAAGATAAGTGTTTTAGTTTTCGTGGATACTCGTATCAATATTTGTTTAAAAAGTATAATATCATCTCTCAAAATGTTTATTATTAGCGTTTCGTGTGGTGGTAAGAAAACAAAGACTCGACAAGTAACTCACGCCAAATATAACTCACACAAAAGCGTAATGTTTATCCCAATACATTACAAAGAATAGTCAATAGATATTGACCAAGACTCAAGAACACACACTAATGCAGTAAAACATATACAAGAAATTAAACAAGCAAGGATCATTTAGCAAGTAAGTAACAAGTAAATAATTGGTGGAGTTTTAGGCATTTACCCGACAGTCCCAGATGGTTAGAAAAGTCGATTAGGTTTTATAAGAAAACTCTAATTAACAACAAAGGTTTCATAATTAAATAAAACATATGTCTGGGTTTCTCGTCGGGTTTTATAGGAATAGAATGTTTTCAATTAATGGCATAAGTTTAAGAAGTTTAACAAATTTCGCCATGATTCATCCATTTATACAATATTTTCAAGTTGATAGACTTTGATTTCCAAATCAATATGTCATGACAAGTTTATAATTAAACATGTGTTTGTGTTTATTATTTCAATATGATTCAATAATAGATTATCTAAATAGTATTAATATATAATCAAATTTTAGATTAATTAATGGTTATCAGTTTTACAACTTATTATTAGTTTAATATGTAATTTTTGGTCCATACGAGTAGAGTCTAGTTTATCACCTCCGTCTCGAGTCCAAGTAGTGCAGTATAATTCCAATTATCCAATATGTCCAATTTTAATTCGATGAGTAGTTAAATAATCCAATTAGCAAACCCCAAATTATAACGGAAACGTACTAATGACAAAATCCAATAAGATATGTGAGTTTGATAAATCGATACTCTAAAAAATGTCCACCTAAGTTAAATATGACTAAACTCACATGTGTGGTTGTTTTTGTTTTCTTATCCCATCCGAGAGCAAAACAACCCCTCTCGGGTTTTGTTTTCCTTTTCCCTTTTGACTCGAAATCGACGTAACCACAATAATATTAATAAGATTGCTAAGGAAATCCCAATAAGTCATCTTATAAATAAGCCAACAAATATAAGCCGAAACTAAACTGTAAACAAACATTTATATCAGTGCCACCCAATTTGAGACCAAACAAGACGATATCAACACTACGATTTAATAGTAAACACCATTGTAAACTGAGATTCACACCGATACTATAACAATTCCAGGTCTAGTCCGAAACCCTCACTGGTCTTGACCCGACATCCCAACGCATTTAGTACCCAAACCGACTCGAAACACTAGTCGGGTCATACCCGACCCGTGACCAGAAACCGAATCAAAATGCTTATCCAAAAGCGAACCCGACACCCTCAAGGGTTTAGTCGTAACTGGGCATAACACATTTCACACAAAAAAATGGGTTCACATATATAACAAGCGACAAGAAAATCTACCCAACCCGAAGCTAAATCTGACCCGACAATATCCATGTTTATATAGTTTAGGAAATTATTAATAAGTTATATGATCTAAAGGATGTCAAAATAAGTAGTAGTTAAGCAAATCCACCCCAAATAGAGATTGTACTAACTAGGCAAGCACACAAACTTCTGGTGACCCGAAACGGATTTGACCCGTAAACCATAGTCGAGTATATTACCAGTCCGACACCGAACGGCAACAATGACATCAAAATCAACATTAAATCACCAAACCTAAGCTGACTCAAAATCCAACACGAACCTGACGAATCAGTAAGCGAATCTAAACACGACTTGAGTTCAATACGGGTTTGACCCGTATCCAAAATGACATAAACAGACACGAAAGCAAAACAATCAAACGACACTATTCAAAGACTATCACCACACGATTTTTAACAACAACACGTTTAATCTGAGACACAGCAAGTCGCAAAACTCTATCAAATTCATTCGAACCATAAACGAACACGTAGACTCTTACTTTCAAAACCACGGGAATAACAAAGATCCAATTCCATGTTTATACCAGGTTATTTCAATAGGCTAATTCAATACCCCGTGACCCATATGGGTCACAACTCGAATTCTCAGTCAGGTTCTAACCCGATGCGACACAAACAGATATTAACATAACACAATCACAACACAGATTTCCACCACGAAAAAAATGTTTTTATTAAATATGAATATCCACGAATACTTATAATCAGTTGTACTTGGAAAAATAATAAAAATGGTCACGAATCGACATACCCTCTGGGAGGAGGAAGAGATACGAGAGATGAGGGAGACGAGGGTAGTCACAACTCAAACCCAAACTACGAACAAAACCCCATCCTTGACCGTCTCTCTAGACCTGTAGACTCACGGACCTTTGGTCTCTTCTTTCTTGATTGGTGGCGGCATAAGGCGTTAAAGGTGGTGATAGTGGTGAGATGATAGCTGGAAGTGGGGGTGTGATGGGTGAGATTGAGTGTGTGCTCTTCCTTGTGGTTCGACAGGTTTTAAATAGGAGAAGAAGGGGATGGTTTTGACTCAAGATTTCTTGAGGTCACTCTCGTGATAACCCGTTTGTAGCACTAGTCCTTTTCCTTGGATGGTCCCCTAGGAGCTCTTGTGGTCCTTGCATGGGAAGAGGAGATGCAGCGAAGGAGAAGGAGAGCAGAAGATGAAGAGCGAGTGCAGAGGAGGTAGAGAGAGAGAGCGACAAAAATGGAGGAGGGGATAGCAGGTTTGTGGGGCGTTTTCTGGTGAAGGCAGGGAAAAGAAAAACAAAAGAGATGATGAAGGGAGGGGCGTGGGTATGTCAGGGATAAGGGGTGGGTTTGTTATAAGTATTTAGTTTTTATTTTGTGCATTTATTTGGTATTTAGTGTATTTTGTACTCCGCTGTTTAGTTAGTAACAGTATGCTGCTTAATGTGAAAATTATAACACTCATACTTTCGGACACGTTTTAAATAAACTGTCACGATGACGAAATTTTTGATTTTTATTAGTTCGTTTTTACTTTTCGTGTTTTCTTTTATTATACCGGTACGCGTGCGGACTCGTAAGACAAGAAAGCTTTCTTGTGAGACTGATTGAGTTATCAGTAAATATTAGGCATAAATGAATAAGACTACTCGGACAGGCATAAATTTTATGCAAGAAACGAAATGCACATGCTAAAAATGCTTAACTTAGATCAAGTAAATTTTGATAAACGGTCTTGTTCATAAATATGAAGATTTAAAATAGCGAAATTTTCCAGGTGGCTACAGTAGAGGTGTGGAGATGATAGTTGAGTGGTGAAAGAGATAGCTTAGGTACTTGAGGTGATGGTTTGTTTGGTTTAGGCGGTATAGTAGTGTTTGGCAAAGGTAGTTTTATGGGAACTATTCTTTTGGGAATTGGTTTGATTGGTAGAGTTGGTTGTGATGGAATTCTAGTCTTTGGGGCTTTAATGGGTGATGATTCGGTTGAAGAGTTTTCGTGAACAACCTGACCAAGTTTCTTGGGAGGTCCTTTGGTAGAGGAGTTAGCACTAGAAGCTTTTCTCATGATGAGATGATAAATAGATAGTGAAATAAGGGCTTTTAGTTGCTGTGAATGAGGTTGTGAATGGTGATTTTGAAGTACTAGTCAAAGAGGTTTATAAAGGGAATGAGTTAGTAAGTGAATTTAAAGCTTAAGCCACTAAGATCCTTCAAATTTCAATGATTTGCATGCACAAAAGTCAACTACAGAGTTGTACTGATCTAGGAAGTCAATTAAGACAAGGTGGAGTGTTCAAGTTAACAAGGAAAGCTTGAAATGATTGTTTTAGCTTAGTCTGTGCAGCCTGTTCCCATGGTTCCCTCAAATGAGGGATCCGTCTAGGCTAAACCTAGGGATCCGGCTATTAGCAGTCAAAGAAAAAGGAAGATGATGTTTTTTAAGGTCTAGTACCTACTCATCTTGAGTGTTTTCAGTCTTCTCAGGTGTCTTAAATGATATGAGACTTAAATGATCAAGTGAAATGAGTGAGGATAGCTAATGATTGTCTTTTATGGAAAGAAATGAGGCTTTATGAGCACCAATGGGTGATCAAGGATGACACTAAGAGATTTTAGAGTGTCAAGTGGAGTCAAATGATCCTAGAGATCAGATGGTAACTTAAAAGAAATTTGGAAAATTCCTTAAAAATCATAAGAAATGAAAAACTAGTTATTGGCCTATTTTGAGGTAAGGATGACTAAAATCAAATTGCCAAAATTGAGAGAAATATCAAACTAGGTGTTTTTGAGATGTGAGGAACAATGTGTGAGCATTGGAGCAGAAATGTGGTGAGTTTTGGTGAAGTGATAAATATATAGTGAAATAAGGGCTTTTAGTTGCTGTGAATGAGGTTGGGAATGGTGATTTTGAAGTACTAGTCAAAGAGGTTTATAAAGGGAAGGAGTTAGTAAGTGAATTTAAAGCTTAAGCCACTAAGATCCTTCAAATTTCAATGATTTGCATGCACAAAAGTCAACTACAGAGTTGTACTGATCTAGGAAGTCAATTAAGACAAGGTGGAGTGTTCAAGTTAACAAGAAGAGCTTGAATTGATTGTTTTAGCTTAGTCTGTGCAGCCGGTTCCCATGGTTCCCTCAAATGAGGGATCCGTCAAGGCTAAACCTAGGGATCCGGCTATCAGCAGTCAAAGAAAAAGGAAGATGATGTTTTATAAGGTCTGGTACCTACTCATCTTGAGTGTTTTCAGTCTTCTCATGTGTCTTAAATGATATGAGACTTAAATGATCAAGTGAAATGAGTGAGGATAGCTAATGATTCTCTTTTATGGAAAGAAATGAGGCTTTATGAGCACCAATGGGTGATCAAGGATGACACTAAGAGATTTTAGAGTGTCAAGTGGAGTCAAATGATCCTAGAGATCAGACGGTAACTTAAAAGAAATTTGGAAAATTCCTTAAAAATCATAAGAAATAAAAAACTAGTTTTTGGCCTATTTTGAGGTAAGGATGACTAAAACCAAATTGCCAAAATTGAGAGAAATATCAAACTAGGTGTTTTTGAGATGTGAGGAACTATGTGTGAGCATTGGAGCAGAAATGTGGTGAGTTTTGGTGAAGTGATAAATCAAAAACACCTTGAATGTGATCCTAAGTTAGCTATGAATGAGTGTGAGACCTACTGAGCTTGAGGAAGACTTAAGTGACCCTAAATTATCATGTTTAGCTAGTATGATAAGGTCTGGAATAATGGATTGAAATGAGGATAAAAGGAAATCTACTTCTGTTGCCCGGATCCCACGGTTCCCTTACTTAAGGGATCCGGCTAGTTGAAAGTCAGGGATCCGGTCATTTGAGACAGAATGCTCAACAGTGAACGTGCACTATTTTGTTCTAGATGTCTAATTACCAAAACTAATGATTTCCAAACACATATATAAACAAGATATCAAATAATCAATAAACGTTTTATTTCATATGAATGATCATGTTACAAGGTAAATGATGAGTCCTAAGGATTGATTCTATTTGGAGAAAAGACTAGGTTTCTCTTGCATTTTTGTTTGATGGATCGTCAAATGGGTGGTGAGTATTTGAGGAATCCGGAATGAAGAATGACGTGATGTGAGATGCGTTCAAAGGTTCCATTATTTTGTTCACAAGTATGTATAAAGGACTTTGAAATTGAGGATGAAAGTACATGATATGATGATAAAGGCTTGTTAAGAACATTCCGTATGGAATAAGTTTGTTCTTGCTACCTTGGACATATACAATTAGTCTTGCGAAGAAGTAGGCGAGATTGTATGGTTGTTAAGTTAGGAGACAGTACATCATGTGAGCACAACAAGCAGGAAGTATCTCACGGTTTCCTCTAAGACTCCAAACGTTTTCACGTATAATGACTGCGAGAGGTTTGAGATCATCTCGGATATCACATGTAAGGATTATTTTTGGATTTATGTAATTGGATTGAGGAGTGCATAAAATGCGAGTTAATTCTTGAGGAGAAGGTATGTGTGAACAATATGGACTATTTTCTTCACGGTAGTTAAAGAGAGAATCAAGAGACCAATCTTCAGTGAAGGCACATTGTCCATGATTTGGAATTCGGAGAATGTGAGCAAATTTCCCAAGAGTTAAGACAAAATTTTGGTTTTTTATCCAAAACCATAGTGATAGAGAGCGATTCTCGTTACGAACGAGTTCAACTTGACGGAAGAATTCCAAAACAAACCACAAATTTTCTCGTTAATTCCGAGAAGACCTTCTAGTCCTATGGTGCGGAATGTGGTATTGATATCTTCTTGGTATATTAGAGGTGAGTCAACAACACGTCCTTCATGGAACCAACGAGTTTCGAGATTATTGAACCCACGGACATGATTGTCAAGTGTGTTAGGCTTAAGAGAAATATTAGGAATGTAGACACAAGTGAGTTGATGATCAGACTCATACTTATGAGCCATGATGAGACCTATAGACATTAAATGAATAATTTAAAAAAAATAATTTAAGATGAAGTAATGAGAGTATTTTTGATTGATGATAACTTAGCTCAATCCTTTGAAATGATATGATTGTTTTTATTAGCTATTCTATTTTTATTGACAATGACAATTACCTTACTTTGTTCTAATAATTCTAGTAGGGTTTTCCCTTTTATGGTAAGTTTCATGAAGTGGTTTTTATGTTGTATGAGTTTCTGTCACCAGGTCTACGGTTCTCCCGGTTCCCTTTTAAAAGGGATTCGGCTAGTTAAAAGTTAGGGATCCGTGTATCTGCAGTGTGACAGAAAGATGATCTTGACGTAAAATTGATTTTTGCAACTTTTATGTTTATAAGAAGGAATGTGTTTTAGCCTATTTTTACCACTTAAGCATGCATTGTAGATTTCGAAAACATGTCAAGGTTTAAAGGTGCGAAAGAAAGGAAAAACAATATGACAAACACGTTATGAGAAATAAACGAGATAAACTAAGACATTAATAATATTTCATTTTAGTACTAATAGCAATACAAAGGATTGGATATATGATACAAATGTAGATTAACAAGACAAAGTACATGTCTCCATGAGAAAACTTGATCATGGGATACACGAGAGCGTTGAGTGTCATGATGATGATCACGAAGGTGATGTAAACCATGATGATGGAAATCTTTCTTGGTTTTGATTTTTCAAAGTGAGATGAAGAGGAAGATGAAGTTTGAATGAGAGGTATTTTGAAAGTGGAAGATTTGAAAAATGGGGTTTGGTGATGTTGGAACGATCGGAATAAGATTTTATGGGGAAGGAGAAATTTTTGAGATTTGTGTTTTGTTTTATTATTATTTAGAAAGATTTGATTTTTAGGTTAAGATAACACATATTTATATACCTAGGTTTAGACGGAAGAAAAACACGTATGCACAAAGGTTTTCTAATGAAGTCACGTATATCACAAAAGCATATATTATAAATAAGAAAATAAAAATTAATATAACTATATAAGTTCCTATGCAATCATACTTATTCTTCGCTAATGTTATTTAGATATAAGTTTAAAGAAAATCATACCTCTAATGCAATTTTGAGTGTCCCTTACTTTTGACAAAAAGTATCAATGGACAACTCTGGTTCCTTCGAGATCTAGTTGGTAGTTGTTAAGATACCTTCTTTGAAAAGGTTATCTTATTACCAAGGAATTCTGATGGCTTGCTTAATATGAGTTTAACTAAACAAAATGACAAGAAAGGTTAGTGCATTTTGTAAGACAAAATAAGATGTAGAAAAAAATTGATGTTGTTATCCAATCAACATCCAACAAAAAGAGTTCTTAAAACATGGTATTTGTTTTTGGAAAGTCTTCTTTGTAGTTTTCAATCATACACGGATCATATCAAGTTTTTAAAGTACAATATACTCTAAGAAACTTGGTAACGAAGCTCTAATACCAATTGTGGATAAACTAAAGGGGGTTGAATAGTTTTACCGATTAAAACTTCGTTTTAAAATATTTAGATCAACTTATGTCAATCTATTTAATGTGTGTGTTGGATGATGATAAATAAGCATATAAATAAGTAATGCAAAGATAAAGAGTAAGAAACACAAAACCACACCACGAGTATTTATAGTGGTTCGGCTACAAGGACACCTTCCTTGCCCTACTCCACTCCCCGAGTTCCCCACTCGAGAGTTCGTAAGCACTACACAACACAAGCTCCTTAATGTGGCGGAGAAGCCTTCACAATGTCTCCTACCCTTTATTCGGTACAAGGCCAGACACCGGGTTCTTCCACGAGGTAGAACCAAACCTATCACAACGTCGCCTACACTTTATCCGGTACAAGGCTAGATACCGAGTTCCATTAAAAAGAAGGAACTACTACCCAGCACTACACCAATACACGACTATCCAAGGAGACACACTCCTTATTACAACATCATAAGGATATCAATATCCTTTAACCCAACCTATCTATCTTGTACATCGATGCACCATATCGAATGTACTCCCTTGGCACCTTTCACTAATGCCTTCGACACGACCCTTTGGCACCTTTCACTAATGCCTTTGACTTGACCCTTTGGCACCTTTCACTAATGCCTTCTACTTGACCCTTTGGCACCTTTCACTAATGCCTTCAACTTGACCCTTTGACACCTTTCACAAATGCCTTCAACACAACACTTCTAAAGAGGGAAGAAAGAACTATCAACAAGATAACTTCAGTAGTCTTGATGATTACGAAGCTTGGAAACTCATGGATTTGAGCTTGCTCGACTTCATGAGGTGGTGATCTCGCCTTTAAGAGGAACCTAGAGAATCACACAAACACAAAACTACATAGAAAGATCCTTTGGATCTGAGTTTAGAGAATTTACAATACTAAGAGAGAGTATGTGTAAAAGGGATGAGTTGCAAGAGCAAAATCGCTCACTATTTATAGGCAAATTTCTCTACTGTTCCCCGGTTCTAACAGATCCCTCCGCAGAGGGATCGGGCTAGAGCAATCCAAGGGATTCGGCAGCTGGGTCAGCTTAAGTTCGGATTTTGGGTTGCAAACCGGGTTATGGGTTATGGGTTATGAACCATGGGTTATACAAGATGCAATGTATCTAGACATTGGGTCATGGGTCATGGGTCATGAATCATGGATAATATCCAACATGACTTCATGCATGATGTCATGTAATGGGTCATGGGTTATGGATCAAGCTCCATGGGTATGGGTCATGGACTTTGGGTTTTACCCAACAATATTCAATGTATCTAGTCAATGGGTTAAGTACTTAGATTTTTACCCATTACAATATATACATATTTCCATATTATGTAAACACTAGTTGTTATACATATGTATTTCTATAAGATGTAAGCACTATTACTTGTTTATTGTTTTATATGAAAATGTAAGTGTGTTAGTAAACTATTGGCTCAAACCATTTACGTATTTTATTTGTTTCGTTAAAATGATTTTACATTTGTTATCGACAAAACGTTAGAAGATTGTAAAATATAAATAAACGTTTTTACGGCTTATTTGTATTAACAAGCACAACAACTTCAATTTCTTCTTGGCAAGATTAGCATTGCAAATTTGCATGATCCATCTTGAATAGGATCTTTATTTTTTTATTGTTCTTTGATTGCTATCATCTCCATATTTAGATGGAGTTATTTACGGGATGTAGGTCATGACATCCTTATTTATTCCATTGTATTCTTGATTGAATTGAATCAATAAAATATTTGCTCCTTCCTCCCATAAAATTCTATACGGGTTTGGTTCAGTTTTTCGTTTTTTTTTTATTTTTTAATTTTTAACCGTTTAATTTTGGGCATGCCCAATTTATACCAACAAACTTGTTTTGCATAAAAAATGGTTATTCTTCTTTATTTTTTTCTAGTAAGCCTAATAATGTTTATCCCACATTTCTACAATTACACATATACATGAGATACGCAAACATGCAAGTAAACATACGCATAGTATGATCATTGTCACATATGTATTGATATATTATCAAGTAAACACACGACACGAAAAATACGCATATAAATGTTGAAATAAATATATTAAACATCCATCCACAAAATGAATATGAATAAATAAATTTATATTTGGTTTTTTATTTATATTATATTAATTGTATAATATTATAAAATAAAATCGGTTCGGTTCGGTTCGGTTTTCGGACAAAAACCTAAATGGAACCACATTTTCCCGTTTTTGAAAAAGTACAAACCGAACCATCGGTTTCTAGTTTCGGTTCGGTTTTTCGGTTTGGTTTCGGTTTTTCTGCTCACCCTAGCGAAATTAGTGGACAAAATTAATTATTCTTCTGAATAAAAGACAGTTATTTTCGGACTGGTATGTTTGACGAAAGTAGTGGACAAAATTCAATTATGTAACACCCCCAATTTCGTTATTGCAGCGGAATTCAAGCTGGGTGTTACTTCATGGTATAACAATCATAATAATAGAAAGCAAACTCTAATTAGTCATTTTAAAAGACTTATCATTCGAATAAATTAAAATATCAAAGTTTACAGAAGAAAGGTCTCAGTAGTTTCATGGGTACATAATACATCAATATAAGGTTTTTGATGTCTTTCGAATTATAATATATAATATAGCCTTCTTTAACATCCCTGCCTTTCCGCGCCAGCCTCGTACATTAAGGACCTGAGATAAAACATGCTTAAAAAGTCAACACAAAGGTTGAGTGTAATCCATAAGTTTATAGTTAAACAGTTGAACAAAAGATTTCGGTGTGATTTACGTTGTCATATACCCATAGTTCAAAATATAGTTTTAATTCAACTAAGATCATGACAACCAAAGTGTTAACAGTGTATCAATAGAAATTAATAATAATGGTAACAGTGGCCCCTAGTACGTAAATTTCCGTTTTACCTTGTGTTCTCAAATATAGTACGTTCATTCGCCGGACTTGGTAAAAAAAAGGATTCGTCAATCCCAATAGGCATATCCATATTATTCGCGCTCACTCACTAATGATTAATGGCTCATAATGTAGGGACTTAAGTTTGGCAATAGCGGTACTTAGTGCTAATAAAACATTCAGACAAGCATACAGTTTATAAAGCATTTGTGTTTATGTAAAAATAACATATATCTCCCCCAACGGTTTGTAAAAACAGTTAAACGAACTCACCTTAATAATAGCTTTTTATTTAAATAGACGATGATGGCGATTGATTATATTTGAAACCCGTTCGTCCTAAATACATTTAAGATTTAGTTTAGGGATATGAGGTATATATATATATATATATATATATATATATATATATATATATATATATATATATATATATATATATATATATATATATATATATATATATATATATATATATATATATATATATATATATATATATAGATTTACGCTCATGTGGTGAACAATTTTAAATAGAATACAATAGACACCAATAAGATTTTGCCATATAGGATTTGAAACACCAAGGGTATGTTTGGCGAAAATGGATTGTCTTTGGTCTTTGGTCTTTGTTGATGATCTTGATCTTGATCTTTGTTCTTTGAAAAATATTATAAAAAGAGATTATTTTTATAAGCTACATGAAGTAACCTTTTATTTTCAGAGATTATGGAAGATTATTTTTCTTATAATCTTTTATAAGTTATGTTGCCAAACAAAGATTATTTTTTAAGTAGCTTATTTTTTGAAAAAATAAGTATAATCTCTCCATAATCTTGTGTGCCAAACATAGCCCAAGTGGAATTTAAGAATTAAATACGAAATGTAAATTTAAATTAAACGAAAAAGGGTATATTAGTATTTTGACAAACCCATTAATTTCTGGTTTTCTCTCTCATTAAAAAATCAAAATACATTTTTTATCTCTCTCCCTCACAAAGAAAAAACACAGTTTACATCTCAATGTCAATAACAATCGCCTCTCCTACCGCCCTCTTCTCCGGCGATAATTTTTTACCCCGGTATCAGCCCTAAGCCTATTCGAAAACTTGCCACAAAAATCGTTCTCTTGAAGGGAACCCTAGATGTCAGCATCGCTGGAATCTAGATCTGAGAGTATATATTTCCTTAGCAGCCGCCGTCGATGCTTTGCCGTCATTGACTTATCTCTGTCGTAACCACATCTATAAAAATCATACCCATGCTGCCACACTCTATCACCGCCGGAATCTGGGTATGAAACTCTAATCGCCGCCACTTCGTTTTTGTATTTCGCGTTTCTCTAACGACGGTTTGGATGATGTGTATAATTACAGATGTGTATCTATTCACTTAGAGTTCAGGCTATACGGATTGAGGCGAATATTAGTTTTCATATGGTAAGTTTATTTGTTGATGGGTCGTTGATCAAAACCATATCAGATAGATTCCATAAAGTTTCTTTCTTCAGATTGTTGTAAACTAAAATATCAATTGTTTATAAGTTGTATCATACTCACACGTTGATCTAGTTTGTTTTAGTGTATCATGTTGATTTATTGGTTTTTGATGTATGTATTGATGCATAGTTATGTTTCAGTGTCCTTGTTGTGTATAAGTCAACAAGATGGACCAAATATCAATAGTTTCTTTTTATTGGGTTACATGGTCTCATTGGTCGATGTTTTAAAGGTCGTGGTCATTTTTGCTTCAGATCTTATATCCTAGTCAGTTTGTTGTCATGTTAGGGTAGTAGTTCGGCGTTCGAGTTTGTGGTTAGTTAGTCGTGTGCTTTCTATTTTGTGAATCATATCCGATTGGTTAAAACAAGAACAATCCGCAACCCATCAACATGAATCTCGATTTCTCATAATTTTTGTGATAATTCTTTGCTGAACGAGACCCACACAACAGGAAGTTACACAAGATTTTATTAATGGAACCCATGTACTAACTGTTGTGTTGATAGAACTAATATAATTGTTGTGTTGAACGAGACCCACAACACGAGGTTACACAAAATTTTATTCATGTAAGTTATATATATATATTTTTACGTCCCATTGTTATTGAGAGTTTCTTGCATGGAGTAGTTAAAAGTAAATAATAGTTCAATGTTTATTAGTTAAAAAGTAAAAAATGTGCTTCACAAAAAATGCATAATGTTGATTATAATTATTGTGTCAATAGAACTGATAGCGCCTTGGAGTTTAGATGGTTTTTATTTATTTTATTTTTTTTTTCATACATATTTAGCCCTTTATAAAATATAGAGTAAATTACACCGTTCGTCCTTGTGGTTTGCGTTGACTGCAGGGTTTAGTCATTTGACCAAAAAAATTGCACCGTACGTCCTTAAGTGTGAAACGTTATGCACCGTTCGTCCCTTGACCAAAAATCGTTAAGTTTGACCGTTAAACTCGGGTAAAAATACTAAAATACCCTCACTATCTTCTTCTCTTAACCATTCCCCAAAAACCACACACGCCCCATTTTTTTTTCCTATCTGCTATCCCTTTCATCTTTTTACTCGCTTCCTAAAAGAACCCACGCCTCCTCAAATTCTTCTTCTTCGGTAATCTCTATCACACCTTTCCATCTAAAACATACATCATCTCCTTTAGTGATAATCAAAATTCACCTTATCATCTATCACTATCTTTTGGGTCAACTCAAAAAGCAAGGAAAAAGATATCATAGCCGATCCTTCCTTGTTTCAGCTTGTCATTTTCAAGAAAAGTCACAAGATGGCAAGGCGTGCCTGAGATGAAAAGGACGACTGCCAAGAGTGGGTTTCATCCAGACTACGACCAAACAGAAAAGAAGAAGTAGAGACTATGACAAATACCATATATACTCTTGTGTTTGACTTCAGCTTTTCAACATACCAAATCTATCTAATCCTAGACCCTTTACCTCCTCAGATCCACAACAATCCCATATTAACCAATCATGACTCGAAACTTAATGAAAAAAAATTAAAGGAGATCTCAGATTGTATTTCGTGTGGTCTTTTAAAAGAATCATCAAGACTCGAAGGTCTTTTACGAATACCTCATCACGGATCGATTTGTACCTACTTTACGTAATGAATCTCGAATATTTCGTGATTATTCAATGAAAATCGACCTTGAAGGTCCCTATCACGAAATTATTCCTCATCGATCCTAACTGAAGACTAAGCTTCAACTTTATTCGAACTCATAAGATTAGAGTGATAACAAATGTGTTATCCTCCATTCGTGGTTCGATTCATTGAACAAAACAAGAAGGAATATACCTACCTGTGACACCATACGATCTTGAAGCCCTTACGATAATTTCTTGATTCGATTGGTGCTACAAACGTATAGGTGTTTTGGTGGCGGTGATGATGGTGGTGGCGCGTGTTGTAGGTAGAATTGATGAGGAGAGCGAGGTTAGTGTTTTGGTGGTGGTGGTGATGCGTGACGCGCGGTGGTGATGGTGGTTTGGTGGTTGCCAGTCGGCGGCGCAAGAGAGGAGGAAGGAGAAAGTGTGTTTTTAGGGTTTGGTAAAAATGGTAAAGTGTTTGAGAAAGTGTGTTTTTAGGGGGGCGCCGGTCAAAGAAAGAAAAAGACTAATTTACCCTCATGTGCAAGTCACATGATGGGTTTTTAACGGTCAAACTTAACGATTTTTGGTCAAGGGACGAACGGTGCATAACGTTTCACACTTAAGGACGTACGGTGCAACTTTTTTGGTCAAAGGACTAAACCCTGCGGTCAACGCAAACCACAAGGACGAACGGTGTAATTTACTCTAAAATATATTATGCAACTAAATGTGTCAAAAAACTTAAGTTATCATTAAAATGTGCCATAAAAATTAATATGTCATTAAAATTTAGTATTAAAAATTTTTGTGTGTCTATTATGAAACTAAGTGTGTCAAAAAACTTAATGTGTCCTTAAAATGTGTCATAAAAATTAGTGTTCACTACAAAAGTTTAAAAAAATTGTTGCGTCACTACATATGTGTCAAGAAAAATTGGGTGATAAACATAGTGTGCCAATAAAATGACACTAATTTTAGTGTGTCACTATATATGTATCAAGAAATTTATTGTCACTACAAATATAGGATGTGTGAGTCAAATGTATGCGGATGTGTCACTCTGCTAAAAAGATGTGTCAATATGTCTAATGATGTGTATCAAGTGTGTCAAGATTTATAAAGATGTGTCACTTTATTAAAACGATGTGCAAATATATCTAAGGATGTGTACTAAGTGTATTAATATGTATAAAGATGCATCACTTTATTAAAACGATACTATCTAATAATGTAGTTTTAGTTGTGTAAAGATGTCGAGCCTTATAATTTGGGCGTCAATTTTTATTTAGTTTATGTATCAGTCGTGTTAATCGATTTGGTAAGAATGTTATAATTTAGTTCTTTTTCTTGATGTTCAAGTTCGTTCATGCTTACCAATTAATTAATAAGGCTAAGAATGTTATCAATTAGTCATTTTTCTTGTTTTTAAAGTTTGTATCACCGTCAACTAAAAATTTAGAATGTGTCACTTAGTCAATTAGTCATTTTTCTTTGTAGAAGATGTACCAATATGAAACTATTTATCACCAATATGAAACTATTTATCATGAAAAGAGATTGGGCTCAAAATTAAATCATATTTAAAAGAGGCTAACATTTATGAAAGAAATAAAATAAATTAATACTTGTTGAATTGTAAATAAAGCCACAAAAGTGGCGTGAAATAAGCACTCGTCTAATAATTCGTAACACTCGCTAAATTAAATTGATACAATGCCACTATTTTTTCATTTAATTACAATTAAGCCACTCATCTAATTAAATTTGATCTTGATCTATCAAGCTTGATCCAATGGTCCACAACTGTACTTATTGTTTTCTACTTTAAAGGTGTATACCACAATAACGCTCCCCTATATATATATACTAGCTAAAAGACCCGTGAAATTCACGGGTATTTTAAAGAGATTTCAAAGATAGGCCAAAAAAATAGATAATAACTTAGATCATACGTAATTAGCCGTTACAAAGAAACACTAAATTATACACAATTGGAAACACAAAGTTTGTACAAATGAAACATATGTGTAATTAGACAAATCGTCAATAAACAAAAAGAAAATAAAGCATAACATAGTTTTTGGTTTTCATGAACTTTCTTATGTTGCATGAATCCAAAAGCTTGTTGATTCAGTTATCGGCATCCTTTAACGGATAGTTAATAACCAATTAGATACATAGAGTTTCTACCAACTATTTGCCACATGTATGTTGGATTTAGAAACTTTAAACAAAATAAGATTTACTATAGGATAATTGTGTGTATTCTTGCAGTCCCTCTTTTAGATTTTGCGTCCCGTGACAATACATGACAGTCCTTGCACACAAAAGTTAGGTCGCCGATCAAATTCTTCTATAAGTATAAGAGGAAAAAGGTAAGCTTGATAAAAAAAAAACATGTGAAATGATATATAATTGGATAAGTTGTACCAACGAATAAGTTCTTTCATTTGGATTAGGTGTGGAATGATCTTCTTTGTTTATGGTGTTGAAAACCATAGAGATGTTGGATTCTGTCATTCTACATAGCGATAAATTGTGTTATGGTCAGTATAGGTGTTCGATTAAAGCTCATATTTATAGTAGTGAGTAGAATAGGAGATGTGTCGTTGACGTACGAATGTTCATTTCACGTTTAAGAAAAGAGCTACTGATACTTACTACTTTTAGTGTGGCTGGAGTTCTTACATGTGCTGTTATTTGGGTTTTAACTGACACATCCCATGTATACTTTGAGTTGATATAAAAAATATTGCAAGGATCATGGTAGTTTACATACAACATAAACTGAATTAAAAAAACTTAATAGTTTGAATATAAAAAGTGTTCAAGGTCAACCCAAGTACCCATTAACCCATACCAATAATTACCCACTATGACCCAAACCTCTTTTGATACATTCACTTTTAAGCTAAAAAAAGACCATTTTTACTGTTATAAATAAAATATAAATAATAAGGGTGTTTGGATAAGCTTACGTACCAGGCTTATGGATTTATTAATTACATAAATCGTCCTTGTGGTTTGGTCAAAATAACGAATTTTGTCCCTATACTTTTTTTTTCAGTGCGTTTCGTCCCTGTGGTTTGCAAATCTTACGAATTTTGTCCCTCGTCCAAAAATGTCCGTTAAGTGTTTTGCACCGTTAGTCCTTCGTTAGTGCAGTCCGTTAAGTGTTTCGCACCGTTAGTCCTTATTTTTAAAATTTAGTTTTTCCCAATTAGTCCCTCCGTTAATAATAGTTATCGCCCGGTTTTTACGTTTTGTCCGTTTTATCCGTTTCATTCGTTTTATCCGTTTCCCGTTTTTTCGTTTTATCCGTTTCCCCGTTTTTCGTTTTAAATCCGTTTTAAATGCGTGATTATATGCTTTAAATGCTTTCTTACGCTTTTGTCCGTTTTATCCGTTTTTTCATTTTTTATCCAATTTATTGTTTTTACATTTTCAATCGTTTTCCCGCTTTTTACATTTTGTCGGTTTTTACATTTTTCCGTTTCGCCGTTGTTTCGTTTTATACTTTTTCTTACATTTTGTCCGTTTTGTCGGTTTCAAAAAAAATTGAATAAAAATTTCAAAAAAATTTGAATAAAAAATATTTTTCAATTTTATTTTTCATAAAAACCAATTTGAAAAAACATATATGAAAAATATTTTTTATTCAAATTTTTTTTGAAATTTTTATTCAATTTTTTTTAAAAATTTGATATTTTTTTCTGAATGTTTTTTTCCAATTTTTTTTGGAAATTTTTTTCCAATTTAAATTTTTTTTGTACTATTTCAATATATTTAAAATTTGTTCCAAAAAAATTGGAAAAAAACATTTCAAAAGAAAATATCAAATTTTAAAAAAAATTGAATAAAAATTTCAAAAAAATTTGAACAAAAATATTTTTTCAAATATTTTTTAAATATTTTGAAAAGAACGGACATATTTATAAAAAAAACATATTTGAAAAATATTTTTTATTAAAATTTTTTTGAAATTTTTATTCAATTTTTTTTGAAGCGGACAAAGCGGATAAAAAACGGACAAAATGTAAGAAAAAGCATAAAACGTAAAACAACGGCGAAACGGAAAAATGTAAAAAAGCGACAAAATGTAAAAAGCGGCGAAAAGATTGAAAATGTAAAAACGAATAAATTGGATAAAAAGCAGAAAAAGCGGATAAAACGGACAAAAGCGTAAAAAAGCGATTTAAAGCATATAATCACGATAAAAGCGGACGAAACGAAAAAAGCGGGGAAAGCGGATAAAACGGGGAAACGGATAAAACAAAAAAAGGGGAAAGCGGATAAAACGAATGAAAGCGGATAAAAGCGGACAAAACGTAAAAACCGGCGATAACTATTATTAACGGAGGGACTAATTGGGAAAACTACATTTTAAAAATAAGGACTAACGGTGCAAAACACTTAACGGACTGCACTAACGAAGGACTAACGGTGCAAAACACTTAACGGACATTTTGGACGAGGGACAAAATTGTAAGATTTGCAAACCACAGGACGAAACGCGACCGAAAAAAAGTATAGGGACAAAATTCGTTATTTTGACCAAACCACAAGGACGATTTATGTAATTAACTCTTATTTTAATAAAGCTCATAAGCAACTTTTTTTTTCTTTTCTATATTATAAGGTTATTAAGTTGAATTTATGAGCTTGTATAAGCAATTAGCTCTAGTTGATAAGCTAATAAGCAAAAAACAAAATTCTGAGCTTATGAGCTTTTTCAATTCGAATAAGCTCATAAGCTCGAAAATAAGATAGATCAAAACACCCATTGAAGTGACCTATTCACAAGAAAATGGGTCGAGATTGCCATTCAAATGAAAAAACTCTGAAAAAGTGAGTTATGCACTTACATTGCCATATCTGCAAGTAAAATATGTTACTACAATAACCTAAACATAAAAGGATTCTCATATGCTCATACACCAGAAAGTCACTTCCTTAGTTGTTTCTAGTCATTAGTGTAAATATAATACCAAAGCAACAACATAACACTGTTAACTAATGGCAAAAAGGGATCATATTAGCTTTAGTTACATAATGTATTTCCTACTCAATCGTATAATTAACATGCATAACTGCTAAAGTGTTAATTAATGGTTAATACAAAATTCATTGTAATATTTAGTTAAATGTCAAGCTATAAGCCTAAAGTTCAAAGTTCACTCACCTGTGGATGTTTTAATCGAGATAGCATCTTTGGTACCTTTTAAGTTTTTTGTTCTCTTCCACTTTCATTGCGAAAACTGAAAATGTCAGTTGTGGACTTGTGGTTACCTATTGTAACTTAACAGAAAATAGATAAACATTGACTCTGAATACCAATAACATAGCTCAGAGCACATATCTTGACCATGACTTTAGCAAGCTCACTCATTCGCAAACTTCATGGTTAGTCAAAAACAGAGGCGGACCTACACTATACTTAGGTGGTTCCCGGGAACCACCTTAGAAATCGACACCCTTAATAAGTTATATATGCCTAAAATTTGGGACCTACCTTATGTTTAGATCGGGAACCACCTTGCATCTTGAAAAGATAAAAAGGTGACAAAAAATAGAGAAGGAAACAATTGAAAACAAATCTTCAAGTCTTTACGTTAATGGAGGTTTTCTGGTCTTGTGTCTTTGGTAAAGATGACTCATGTTTATTTATTTTATTCTTATTGCATTATTGATATTTGAAGTTATGTTTTAAACCTTGGACTATATAAAGGACCACTTTACTTTAGTCCTTATTCTTATTTAGAGTGTCTTTTTAGCCCTTATAGTTAAAATATATTAGTTTAGCATCCTTTTACAAAGGTCAAAACTGCACATAAAATGAACACGAATATGTGTAATTAATTTTGAACTTTTTGAGATGTCACATATTGTTTTGGTATAAACTCATAAATGTTCCAGCTATGACATGTTATAAAAGTTAAAACATGATTTATTTCGTTTAAATGGTGTAGTTACGTTATAATGGACTTGTCCCGACCCGGCCTAACTAAGTGTCTGTGTAATTGATAGACCCGTTAATTTTTCCGCTTTTACTATATCAAGGAACCACCTTGATTTTGTGGTTAGGTCCGCCACTGGTCAAAAAGTGTTTCTCGCATGTAAAATTAGTTAATCATTTCATATACACTTACATTCAATTTTAAATATGAATTTAACAACACTGAAGACTCAAAATTAGCAAGTAGATAATCACTTTAATCAACAGCCTTTAATAAGAAATTATATACAAATTAGTTTCATGCTACACCCATCCACGCTTTAGATTTCGTTTATTACCATCCATGTTAACGCCAAAGTTCGCCACTATCAGGTATGTTAGTTTTATGGCAAGTCTAAAAAAGAGTTTATTTAATAGGCTTTTGATCTTATTGAAATTTCACAACTTGAGTTGTTGTGATACAACATACCTAACCAATCACGGATTAAAAAGTTCACATTTCGTCAAAGAGTTGGTGTTCAACAAATAAGCATACCATTTAGCAAAAATGCCGATTATAAGCAAACCATGACAAACTTTTTTTTTCCCCAGCAATTACGTAAAATGAAATATCGAATTTGGTCACAGAAAAAATAAAAATATCTAGGAGATTTTATGCCCTAAAAATGAAATTATTATGTGCATTATAACTTATTTCAGATTAAGTTAGTTTCGTTTCCCTTTAGACTAAATAGGACATTGCCCCTTGCAGAATCTAACTATCTTATAATAGAGGGATGAACTTCCCTCATATTAATTATTTTAAGATTTCCTTATATAGAATTTTAAGCAAATACAAGTTACAAAGCATCATTTACAAGTATTTAAAGCACAACTAAAACTAAAAAAACACTATTCAACACATACAATTAATACACAATTTAATTTACCCTTCACCAAAAATACAACTATTTAACCACAATGTACAATCTAATCAAACTACTAAGTCAATCACTTAAAAATAAAGCCATTAAATTTGGCGCAATAACAAGGTCGACCGACTCAAATCGTCAAATCACCGTCGGTCGACCTTGTTGCGGAGATATCGGTCGTTGGCGGAAGGGTCGTTTACTCGACCATCATACACACTTGGTCACATGTTACATACAAAAAACAACCATTTGTATTATTAAAAAAAAGAAGTCATTTTAAAGAAACACAAAATTAATGGTGTATGGGTCATAGCATGTGGGTTTTGGTTTGTGGGTATATTGTGATATGGAGATGGTGGATGCAAGGATGATTACTGTGTTTTTTTTCTTTGGAGGGATGAAAGAGATGCGGTTTGATGAAGATGAGAAATATTAGGTGGAGGTGTGATTATGTGTGTGTGTTTGATCGGGTTAATGAAATGAAAATTTTAGGGTATGAAGATTTTAATAGCGTGATATTACGCCTGAATAATTGGACTTTCTATCATATTGTTTTAGACTCTTTATCCGAATATTGGGTGATGGATCAAATAAATGGGCTTTATCATATGAAAATGTCATTTGGACTTGCAAAATGATATCCAAAATTTGTTTCGATACATAATGTTTTACTAAATAATTTTGGTATGAGGAATGGTATTTTGGGTTATTATGTAATGTGGTTTATTATTAATGAATTTTATTTATGTTGCTAAAAGTTGTAAAAATGAAAAATAATAATATGTTAGTCGTTTCTTTGTGTCTAAAAAGGTCGGTTTGTGGGTCGCGGGGAGTTATATATTTGTGTTGGTAGGGTCATTAAATTGAGCAATGTAGTTTAGTTATAATTTGGACTTATCCAAATTAGCTAAATGTTAAGTAAACATTTCTTAAGGTCCAATAATCTAAAGGTGATTTCTCTGAAGGAAAAAAATCAAGATTTTTGTTTGTGGTAGCTTCGGTTAACAAGAGATGAAATTATACTACTGTCTTAACTAAAGTTATTTTTATTTGTAAATAGTAATTGTTAAAAAAAAGTATGATCGCATTACATCACATTCAATAAAACGGGTACCCTGCTATAAGACATAACCTGAAATCTATTTTATCTAATAGATTAAACTAAAAAAAGGTAACAGAGTAACCTAAAATGTTTTAGATATGTCACCTCTCTCTATGGAGTAGTAAGCCTAACGGTGCCATAAGTTATATATGAATCTTTCTTCCTTTGATCTATCAAATCCTGCAATAAACATATACAATAAAAGTTTTGTTCAAAAGGGAATTTCATCAAACACTTGTGTACATAAAAAACAAACATAAAAACATAAGATATCATTTTCACGACACTTAAATAAAAGATGAAAAGATCTATGTTAAGTGATAAAAGATGTCAAACATGGTTGATACTATATAACTCAGATGTTGTATCAATCTTTAACAACCATATTATTTACAAAATGTCATAAAGTGACCAAATAAGAGCAATAAAAACTGTAAATCGTTGAAGAAAGAGTTCAAAAACGCTAATACATATTGATTCAAGCATAATTAAAATTTAAAAATTCCGTATTATAAGGAACTATTGGATGCATTGGTTGTAAATGTCACAGCGACTATGCATTAATGTAAGAGAAAATTAAAAAATAAGTAAAAAGTCTTATACGTGGTCAGTTAAATGGTCATTTTTAGAACTTTTCCCATTTGGTCACGCCGATCATTCTTTCCGCTCGACTTCAATCAAAATTTTGACACGTGTCATTCTTTTGGTTTGGTCAACTACTTTACTTTGATCGTTCATTGCCGATTTCATCAAATTTCGACACGTGTCATTCTTATGTACTTTTCGGAAAAAAAAGTACAAAAGAATGGCGCGATGTCAAAATTTGAATTGAGTCAACGAAACGATCAATGAAGACGATCAAAATGAAAAGGCCTAAAAAATGACCATTTAACAAACCATGCAAGACTTTTTGGCTTATTTTGGAAATTTTCTCTTAATGTAAATAGTAATTGCTTCCTTGTCTGAATTAATGTGTAGTCAAAGACTTGCACAATACATGCACTTATTAAGGCCGGATTTTCTTTAATCCTTCAAAAGGGCTCTTGTGCAATGCTCTTGTACACGTGTCACTACAAGCTTAGAAGGTATTTTAGGAAAACATTGATGAAGAGTGAGGCTCAAAAGTGTGTTTTATTATATAAAATATATATATATATATATATATATGAAAAATTCTAAGAATACATTTTTCGCTCGAGTGTCATCACTTTTAGGAAAAAGTTTGGGTATTTCCAAAATAAACTTTGAGACTTATGACTTTTTACTTTTCATATAAACTTGACAAGTGTCCTTCAAGTTTGTGTACCCAATCATTTTTCGACTTTTACAACTATGATTTTCCAAATGACCAAATCTAAGCGACAGTTTTAGAATCTAGCGAAATTTGGTTTTGTCCTTTAGTAAAAAAGTCAAAGATACAAAAATATTTTTTATACATTTAGTTCTTTCCAGGGTTGAGCGACTTAAGCGTAAAACATAGCGACTATTTTACGTACATTAACATTACCTAAAGTCTTGTTTCAAAAGTACTTTTACAACTTTTTTAAATTTTACCTGTTTTCAAATTTTAACCCAAATACAAACACACACAACCAACACTACTACGGAAAAACACAATTGAAAATTGTGAAATCCTAAATCAATCCCTAATTATTCAATAATTAAACTCGAAAATGGTGACATTCCCAAATATTTTGATGCTAAGGTAGCTGTTCGTTCCAAGGTACACTTGTTTTGGAAATTAAGTCTAAATTGTCAATGAATCCGGATCGAATGAAATCATTAAGAGCAACTGCTTTTTGGGCCATGGTTAGATATTCCTGACCTAGGAAAAGGCAATCATATTGTTAATTTCGTTTTACAACACCAGGTATATATCGACAAACTTGTTGATTCTTGTCCCCCCATTTTATACAAAATTGGGAACAATGTATTGAAATTCGGTCGGGAACAGTTTCTATTGATGACTGGATTTCGTTTTGGTTGTTTGCCTCCCCCTGTAGAAATTGCTCGAAGTCCTTTTGCTTTGCGTGTCTTTCCTGAAAAACAATTAATAAGAAAGGTAACTCTAAAAGGGATTGAGCTTTTAGATTTGTTTGGGAATGACACGGTTTTTTCAAAGTTATCAGCTGAGGATGCGGTAAGGGTATGTCTGTTGCTAGTCGCTGAGGTCGTGTTCATAGGTCGTGGACCTTGGTACATTGTTGACAATCATTTGTTGCAATTAGTTGAGGATTTTGGGGCATGGAATGCATATCCATGGGGAGAGTTCTTGTGGACCCGTTTTTACAAAAATTTAGCCAATGTGGTACCCCGCCATTACAATGCTCACTTGAGAGAGAAATTGCAACAAAACCCATCTACAATTGCAACATATAATATTTCTGGCTTTTTCTTGGCTTTTAAGGTTAGATGTGTATTACATTTATGAACATCTCGGTTTTGTTTACTAGCGGTTCATACAATGCATTTATAATTTTCGTTTATTTTAGATATGGATTCTTGAGAGTTATCCCACTAGCGTTCATGGTGGAACAAAGACCCATCAAAGATACCACGTTGTTTTGTTGGTCAAAGGTAAAACATTTGCCAAACGCCATTATGCCCAACTTTTGGTCCTGTAAGCATTTCCATTTGTTTGTATTTGTCAAATAAGTTAGGACTTCGTTATATTTGTTTTAACTTTATAATTGTTTGTTTACTAGGGTTCTAATCCAGTCTTGGATCTTCTTCCAACAAATGCGGAAATGTTACAACCATGTTTTGCACCAAGTAATGCATATTTGAGCCAGTTGGCTAGTCTACCTGCTGATGATCCCACTAATGAGGTAAGTTGGCATGTTTGTGCAAACCATGGTTGTATTCACGTTGACAATTGACCATTGCACATTCTGTTTCGATCTTGCTTTGTAGGTGCACAAGGGGGTGGTGATAACTGATACAGATGTGGCGTTAGGTGATAAAGATGTGGCTATAGTCAATAATGATGTGGAAGTAACTGATAAAGGTCAAAGTTCCAATCGACAGCGATATTAACAATAGACTTGCACTGTAGAGGAAGCTCTAAAGATACAACCCGAGCCAATAAAGATACAACCCGACCAAGCTAGACATTAATGTGGGGTCCTTGATGAAATTGAAAATAGACTTGCCGTTGTTGAGGAAGTTCTAAAGATACAACGTCAAAGGTGAACATGGTAATGTATATTACAACTTATATTACAACTTCTTTTAAAAACTTGTTGGAGTTGACTGATAATGTATACTTTGGGGGTTGTTTTGTTAATTTGATGTATCCATCGCTAGCGTACATCAAACCCCCGCTAGTGGTTTTCAATCCACGCTAGCGAGTTCTGATAATGTATCGGTTGGGGGTGTTCAGAATTTGATGTATCCACTGCTAGCATCTATCAAACCCACGCTGGTGGTTTTCAATCCACTGCTAGCAGGTTCCTGTTAATCTATCACTTGAGGGTGTTTTGTAAATTTGATGTATCCACTGCTAGTGTCTATCAAACCACTGCTAGTGTCTATCAAACCCTCGCTAGTGTATATGAAACCACTGCTAGTTTCTATGAAACCACTGCTAGTGTCTATCAAACCACTGTGAATCCACTGCTAGCAGGTTTCTTTAGTAGTATAATTGATTGTATATTTTAAATATCAGACTTCAACTCATACGCACGACAAATCGGATGAGGCTTGTTCGGACAAAGTCCCATTGATAATGAAAACGGAATGGTAGTTCTAGTTTCTTTGATCTTCGTTCTCGTGATGTTCATTCGGTGATTATAATAAGGTTATGTTCCTTTTAGTAGTACTTTTTATTTTATCGTTTTTGGTTACATACCTAAATCGGTTTGGTTAACTACTGAATGGCGACAAATCGAGTTGTGTAAATCTTTGAAACGAACAAGTCGGTCTTACTTATATAGACCACGCCGCTTCCATCAACTATGTCGCACTCGTGGAATATTGTCTTCACGACGGACCATTGCCGTTAGATGATCACATTCGGATCATGATCCCGTCATTTGAATTTACCTAATTTGAATGAAACGTTTTCTCAATCGGTTTGTTGAAATGCGATATATAAATTCCACCGCACTATCTATAC
The DNA here is from genome assembly GCA_022545495.1 of Chrysanthemum lavandulifolium. Lineage (NCBI taxonomy): Eukaryota > Viridiplantae > Streptophyta > Magnoliopsida > Asterales > Asteraceae > Chrysanthemum > Chrysanthemum lavandulifolium. The sequence continues at coordinate 208,586,225 of CM040241.1, forward strand.
ATGTTTGATATAGTTGGTCATCCATATAGATGTGTTATTGTTGTATAATTACGGGGAAGCAGATGCGACTAGATAAGCAGTGGAGCTAGAAGATGATTTCTCTGCTTATTGTCTTCACGACAAACGAGGTTGGGATAGATGAAGAAAACCTGCGAAAACAATGAAGATGGCGAAACACCGAGTGAGGTGGTGCTAAGTGGTGATGATAAACACGAGAGGTGGTTCAAGCACATGAAATACGAGCTCGTGAAGGTGTGTTTAATGTTGATGGTAAGTCCAGTAAAGGTCGTTCACGGTAAGGAAGATGCCATTGTTCATTGCCTGCTGGCGATCAACACTCTCATGATCATGAAGTACTTTTAAATGCGATGATAAAACTATAGAGGTGTTCAAGTTAATGAAAATGTCATTGTTAATTGCAATCTTGTTGATGAACACTCTCATGATCGTGAGGCGATGTCACAAATGGCGGATGGGGGCGAAGCATACAATGTTGATGCCCACGTTAAAGAGAAATAAACCGGGGTTGAGTTACGGTTGCAAATCGATTGTCAACCAAGGCGATAATAGACAAAATTGATAATGATCTTTGTGAAGGCAAGGCGAAAGATGATTCATACCTCGGCGGACAAGCCGGTGAAGCCTTTGCCTACGACACGGGGTACAACTACATTATTCATTAAAGTTACCACATGTACTTCAAAAGTTTGATGTTATTTCAATGATGAATTTTTACATACAAGATGTTTTCATGCGGGGTAAAAGGAAGAGAAGCATAGTAAGTTCGAGACGATCGCGTTATAATGCCCTACCAATAAAGAAAACTAGAAAGGCCAAAGTTACCAAAAGAGTGATGAGAAAGTTACCCAAGAGAGTACTCTGTTTTGAAAGAAGATGATGACTCAAAAGGACAAAGCGGTGGGCAAGTGTTTGCGGGAACCATACGTGAATCTCCTCCCACGACTCCACGGTTGCCGAAACGACGTTCCAAAAGGCGAGAAAAGATATTAATCCACCACCGGTGAAGATAATCGATTGGAATCATGGGTAGAGGTATAGAAGAACTACATTTACAAATGACATCTTAAAGACATATACATTAATCTTGTTTTTAAAAATTTCGGGATCATCACGTCCACGAAGGTTGCGATATCAACAAGATTACTAAACCGGCGATGTATGGATACCTTTATAAAAAATTTGAAGTCATCGCATAGCTTTCCTTGGGGTCTTGGCGACATCGTTGTTGATCGAAAATTTTGGTTGGCTTTGTTGGGTTATGGAAGAGGCAATAAAAAGGATGGCTAGGAGATGAGGTAGCTAATGATTTTTTTGAATTAGTTTACCGGTATTTTGCTTATAAAATTTTTCTCACAGATCCGGATCTGGGTTGATCTAATGTGGCGATTCGGGCCGCAATGCCGATTGGGCTATGGCTGGACCATTTTCTCTTCCTCTATCCTTGAAGGGTCTATGCGTGCCTACTACGCCACCGGTCAACGCTATCCATTGCCATGGTCTAGTGTTGAGAAGGTTTGTATATAAAGACCATACTTTCTTCTATATATTTGGGTAAATATATGTACATGGTAAAATGTGATGAATTATGACAAGGATTATTTGATCACATTTAGGTATACTTTCCGTTAACGCATGCGAAAGTGCCACCGGTTTCTCGCCGAGTTGCAAATTGCATCGGAGTTATAACAATTTATGACACACTAGGTGCGCGGAACCCGAGACGAGAGAAAAGAATTTAAAATGGAGGGTCACTTTTGAGAGAAAGCTACCACAAGATCTAAACTTGTGTAAAGTTCTTCAAGCTAAATCAATATCATTTCTTATTATAAGATCACATTTCGAGTTGCGGATGATGTCCCTATACAAGCCAATGCATACGGTGATTGCGGAGTTTGGGTATGTATTTTTTGCACAGTGGGTAACAAATTAAGTATGAAGGTTGATGACCCTCTTCAAGTTGCTTTGGCGTATCGAGAGCATATGGTGGAGTACTTTTGGAAGTATAAGATGTCATTCATACAAGTGATGAATAAAGATGCATTTCATCTATTTGGGTATGGCTTGTATGTGGTTTTAGACTTTTGTTGTTCAACCAAATGTAACCGCAATACGGATGTACGTGAAGGGCATCAAAGACAACTTCTTATGCATGTATGTGTAGCGCAACTTGGTATATTCCTAACACCCATGCATACCATCCAAATATACGTGTTGTGATCTTGTTGATTTGCAACAAACATTTTGTGTTAATTGCTAAAACGTTTGTTTTACAAACATCCATTTGATTTGAAAAACGACTACATACAATCGTATTGGTAAAAGACTATAACATACTTATTACATAACACTTATTGGTAAGCAGTTACCATAACCAAACTACAAAGACCAAGAGAACAACCAAACGAAAACCAACACAACTTTGTCATGAACTTGCACTCTTGACTTGATAAAATCAACTCATCCAACACTTTCATGATATCATTGTTTGAAACCTCGGTAACTTCATCCGAGACTGAACTCTTTCCGTCTTCATTAAATGTTTCTTTTCCTCATGTTCCTTGTAAAACAAATCTTTGTAATCTTGACTTGGTAGTTCGGGTCTAGGAAACCATAGAAGTTACATTTGGTCTTTTGTCCTAAAATAAAAATTTGTTAAATTCACATATTCAACCTAACAAGTAAAATAAGTATAATGCATAATAATATTACATAAATTGGACAGCCTTGAATCTTCTACCGGGATGAGTCCGTGTCCAAGAGGTTTGTACTTCCACCGTAATGGTTTTGGACATTCGCGGTGTGTAGCATTGATGTAGTATTCCAATGGCTTTCGATTGGATCCGGAGGTAGAGGCGGAGGAGGAGCCATTGTTTTATTTACCAATGAGTAAACTTGGCGCTTTTATAGTATAGTCACATCTTATTTGGCGGAAATATACTTTGTGAATGAGCGGGTAATGAATATTGTGGAGGAAAAGTTTAAGCGAATTTTATATTGAGCGACTTAAAGGTCCTATTTTCGTGAAGTTTTTTTGTTTATTGTTTTGTACAATCCTAGAGCAGTGAACACAAATCCCGAACACAAAACCCGGAAAAATGACTTGACTAATTCCCAAAATTCAAACTTTATTTGGATTTTGAGACATCAATCGTGAGTTTTACTTCCGATTAACATCACCTACCTACGGTGATTACCTATCTCACTAACAAATATCAGTTAAAGATAAGATCATCGGTTTATACTACATGTCCGCTTCAACCAAAATTCATGTGAGTGGCGATGATGATGTTTCTTTCTTCGTTCATGAAATATCTTTGTAAGCGACACGATCCGGATGCTATACATCAAACTTATCGAGAAATCTTCCGAGGTAAAGCCGCCTACTTCTTCTAAGACTCTTGATATTGATCTTAATGTTCCTTTGTTGCCTCAAGAATCGATTTTCAAACACCAAAGTTGAAGATCATAATAACGAGGGTGCAGGGCAAACGTTAATGTAGATGTGCATCCTAGTTGGCGAAAACAACATTTCTAAATATCCCGATCCACCCAGTTCAGCTGATCCCATAATTAAAAAGGTAAGTAACCATAAACACCCTGTAGTATCTAAATTAAAGGTGGGTAGTCGGTTTGATGATAAGCAAGGATGCATTTATGCAATAGGAATAAAAGCGTTGGTTGATATGTTTGAGTACAAAGTTACTAACTCATGTAAGAAAAGGTACAGTGTAGCTTGTTTTGTCGAAGGTTGCAACTGGTACATTAACGCACGAAAAAGTGTTGTTAGCCGATACTTCTATGTTACTTCCATTAACGACTCTCATACATGTTCCGAACAAAATTCATCCTAATCATCGAAATGCTACCCAAAATTATTGGGTCACATACTTGTTGATAAATTGAGGAATTGCAAACGGGTATATCTGGTGCGGACATAAAAAGCGATTTTAATGTTGATTGGAAAGTAGACATTTCCTACTACCGAGCTTGGGGTGGGAAAAACATTGCATTACAGTTGTTGAGCGGTTGTCCTAGGGAGTCTTTTGAGCGGTTGCCGTATTCGCTATAACTTAAAGTTGGAAAATGAGGGACAATAACTCACATTGAGACGGATGAGACGGATCGGTTTAAGATGGTATTCATTGGTTTCGGTGTTCTTTGTAAGTTTTTCATAAATTCTATTATATTTTATTTATGATTAATACCTTCATTGTTATCGAAATTTTATTAATTAAGCAAATTTCGATTGTTTTAAAATAGATCCGAGCTTCTTACGTTTTATCGACCATTGCTAATCATTGATGCCGCACATCTTAAAGGGAGATACCTTGATACGAATCGGTTGTTGTAGGGATGGACGGCAACAACCGATTATACCTATTGCAACTGGTGTCTCTCAAGGTGAGACCAATGAATCATGGACATGGTTTTTGACCAAACTTAAAGAATGCATTGGTGAAGTAAAAGATTTGGCCATCATCTCGGATGACATCCGGCAATTGCACATGCATGTAGTACCGTTTTTCAGTAGCGTTTCATGGTTTTTGCTATCGGCATTTAATGATGAGCGCAATTTGAAAACTAGAAAGTGGAAGGCTATATATTGGAGGACATGCAAAGCTTACACAAAGCGAGTTTGATGCTTCAATTTCGAGATTCGATCATTAAAACATGATGTGTATAAAAACTAAAAGATGAAGTCGGATTTGATAAATGGTCGTGCTTATCGCCTACCGCAAACAGTACAATTATTTGACCTCAAATAGTGTTGAATCGAGAAACTCTTTAACGAAGATGTTAGGAAGGTTCCAATAACCCGACTAATGGAGTACTACCGAGGCTTCTACAAAGATGGTATTTTGAGCGTCGAGCAAAATACAAAGGTAACTTAAAAAGCGTATATTATACTTGGTTTATTACATATTTGCACGTCGCATGAAAATGTATTATTATTTTTTTTATTTCAGATGCTCCAACTGATGAACTTAGCGAATGGGCAAATGCAAAAGTAAACAATAGAATGGCAAAGAGTGCTAATTGGGGTGTTAACGGAATTGAGATGCACAAGATTTACCAAGTCACCGTTAAAACATGTTCATATTGTTGACTTTGACAAGAGAATGCACTTGCCGCAAATGGCGACTATCCGGTCTACCTTGTGGTCATGTTTGTCTTTGTGTCTAGATTTGAAGGATGGTGACACTAGCAGTTGGGCTATGGATTGGTTTAACAAAACGTCACTAAAAAATACATACGAAGCAAGGGTTTATCCTCTAAAAGATGTATCCTTGTGGCGTACTCCTGATGACTTGCAAACCGTAAAACCTCCTGCTATGGATAAGCGACAACTTGGAAGACCCAAAGAAAAGAAACGTATCCGATCACGGGGAAGAGCCGAGAAGCAAAACACATGGCGGTGTGGAAAGGCGAGACACACAAGACGGTCATGTCTTGAACCGTTGATGACAAGCAAGGCAAGTGTGTTTCTATATTTTATTTCAATGTGTATAATTTTTAATGTTATTCTTGATATGGTTGTTTGAACTAATGCCACATGTCGAAACGTAAAGAAACTCACAATCGTGCACCCTACAACTAATGAAGAAGCGGTGGAACAAGAGCGACACGGTGGACGGAGGACGCGTGTAGAGGTCGAACAGGGAGAAGCAAGTGGTCAATCAAACAATGATTTCGTGTTGAAATGTGAATCATCTACTCCCGAAAACATCGTTCGTAACAACATTCGATCACAACTGTGATCGAAAATGTTGTTCATTTGACGATTTATAGTACTTCAATTTGAACTTTAACACAATGGAAGCACAACTTATCGGTCATTTAGAATTTTCAATGTTTGTTACTTGAATAATAATAGCTACGAGTGGCTTGCTTTTATTGTTTTTATGTTACTTTGTGAGAATGTTATACAATAAACTGTTGAACATGTGCACATTTTTGTTCTTTTCTATAAAAACATAGAGAGTCGGGCATATAGTGTAACGTCAATGTATGCATGTATTTGTTTATTTACCTTTCAATCATCTATTTAACAACAAACTTGCAAGTATATTTTCACACAACATCATTCCATAAATAAGTAAGCAAAAACAATGTCGTCCGCTTAAATGTGATGAGATAAGAGCATTGCTAACACTAACAACCGGATGGACATGATGATTTACTCTCGCCGTACCATGCAATCGAAGATGTTCAATTGGCAAGAAAGGTGAACATCCTAACTCAAGAATTGGCTAGACTTAATCGTGAAAGGGCTGTTATTCAAGAGATGGCAACTGTATGTAAGAAGGTGCCACAAAAAGCTGTTGACTTTCTCAAGCGGAGGCGGGCCCTTAGTGAACACAAAGTGATGCAAATGAATATCTTGGCGGGAGAACTCGAAATGAGTGCTCGAAACAAGAATTTCTTTATTCATAAGCTTGAGGTGCGTTGCCGCTATAAGCACTGTGCGATATGCGAAGTACTAACTGTTATGTCGTATGTGATATCCTAGTAACTAAGACTACTATATGCCCCAAGTAAGAATTTAGTGCTATAATGTATCTGATTTCCAAGTACTTAGTGTTATATCGTGCGTGCTTTCCTAGTAACATACTTTATTCAATAAAGTTTCCTAGTAAGTAGGAGTTTTACTCACATTTTATCTTGTGTTCAATAGTTGGATGGTCTTGAATCTTCTGTCTTTTCATCATATCCAGCGTATACCTATGGAATATATGGGATTCTAATTTAAAATGAGGTTGCGAAAATAACAAAAATTGAACAATCGAAGACATTAAATTCACATTGTTAAAGTATCGTCGACCTTTACTACTAGCCTCATTCTAACATCGGTGTGGATTGAATCTTCTAGGATTGGTTTAATCACCACCGCGAGGTTCCTTGTAGGTCCGCAATCTTCTCTATCTTTTAAGCAATTGGATCAATTATAGGATGTGTCTCCTTTGTTCCTCTTGAATGAGTTTAGCTTCCAAGATTTGTCTTGCCACATTCTTTGATAAAGGATAATCCCTATCAACGAACATGAAAAACCTATCCTCTTTTTTGTTTTACACCATGAACCTTGCAAGATGAGTACAATATCCATTCAACCACTTCACAATCATACCAATATTCAGCCTCAAGATCAGGTTCAAACATGCTCTTTATAGCAGCCCACACAAACTTAGCTAACTCTCCATTTGGACCTAACTTCCCATATCTGAACTTCATTACTTTCCACAACTCGTCCAAATCACCCCTAGTCAAACAATCCAGTAACATCCCAAATGACCAATAAGTGGATTTGCATCCATCACCTCTTGTAATCTCAACTACTTCTCTACCTCTATGTTTGACAATCTGCCAATCGATAATAGGATGAACTGCTTTTAAAGGAATAGGATTAATAGGTTCAGGATTAGGACTATTAGTCTCCTTAAAATACTGTTTAGTTCTTTCTTTCTTTTTCAAATCTTCGTCCACCTTTTGTCTTTTATATCTGGATTGCTTCTTTAACCATTCTGCTTCTTTCTCAGAATTCATAGGAATGTGATCTTCATTAACCCTCATACACTTCTGACTAAGCTCCTTGACCTCTCTGTTGAACATGTTCTTAGATCTACACCAAGATGTATGCTCAATTCTTGATAATCTTCATGTATGTATTTCTCATATCGCTCTTTGTAGGAGGTTTCTTTCTTTTGACTTGCTTTTTCTCTTTTTGAACTTCGTGAACCATTCATCCAAGATTCTTGCTTTTGATTATTAGAGAACATTTCCCACACTTCACGAGTGTACTCAATCCCAATATTATTAGAAGCTTCAAGATAGGCTTGAATCCTCCCAATCATCTATCCATCTCGATTAGCTTCCTCCTCTTCTAGCCTTTTCCTTTTATTTCGCTTTTCTGCGACTTCCATTCTTACACCATATTCATAATCATAATCAATCTGCTTCTTGTGTATTCTTAAACTTTATATCGGGTTCAACAATACCTTTTCCCTTTCCATTATCTGGTAGAGCCACCTTCTTGTTCAAAGGCTCACCAATAGTCAAACTTGTAGTCAAGGTTTAGGTCCGCTTGGTTTAAGAAATATAGGAGCCAAGGCAATGGTAGGTGTAGGGTTTGATGAACTTTGCTTAAATTTATCGGTGTCTTGGCGACCTCCTTCTCAACTTCTTTTGATTTAGGTGGTGAAACAGATGTAGTTGTGACAATTGTAGATGTGGTAGTAATAGCGATGTGTGAGACTACTCTATTGTCTACTACACTTTTCAAACTAGCCGGTGGGGTTAAGGTTACGCTAGCCATGGATGTCTCATGCAGCCCTCCTTCTCTTTAACTTCTACATCACTTGGTGTCGTTACCTCGATTGAAGTTGTAGGCTGTGGGTTACGAGTATGTGTCCCGCACCACCTCATTCTCCTTAACTTGTACATCGCTTGTTGTCGTTATTTCGGATAGACAAGTTGTAGCAGATGGGTTACGAGTATGTGTCCTGTACCACCACCTTCTCTTTAACTTGTACATCACCGTTGGGGTTAAGGTTACGAAACACTAGCGATGGATGTGTCTGCACCACCACCTCCTCTTTATCTTGTGCATCATTGGGAGCGATGGATGTGTCCTTCACCACCTCCTTCTCTTTAACTTGTACATCACCGTTGGGGTTAAGGTTACACAAACACTAGCGAGGATGTGTCCCTGCACCACCACCTCCTCTTTATCTTGTGCATCATTGGGAGCGATGGATGTCTCCCCGCACCACCTCCTTCTCTTTAACTTGTACATCACCGTGGGGTTAAGGTTACGAAACACTAGCGATGGATGTGTCCTGCACCACCACCTCCTCTTTATCTTGTTCATCATTGGGAGCATTGGATGTGTCCCGCACCACATCCTCCTCTTTATCTTGTTCATCATTGGGAGCAGTGGATGTGTCCCGCACCACATCCTCCTCTTTATCTTGTACATCACCGGTGAGGTTAAGGTTCTGAAACACTAGCATTGGATGTGTCCCACCACCTCCTCCTCTTTATCTTGTGCATCGCTTGGAGCGGTGGATGTGTCCCGCACCAATTCCTTCTCTTTAAGTTGTACATCGAGTTGGTGGGGTTACCTCGGTTGAAGTTGTAGCGGTGGGTTCGAAAGACTATCGGTGGATGTGTCCCGCACCAAATCCTTCTCTATATCATCTAATACATTCTTCACGATCTCGAGTGCAGCCTTCATTCCCATCTTTATCGGACACCACATAACGCCTCCATGATCTACACTATCCACATCCTCATCCATACGCACAACTCTAGCGGTGGGTTACGAAAGACTATCGGTGGATGTGTCCCGCACCAAATCCTTCTCTATATCATCTAATACATTCTTCACGATCTCGAGTACGCTTCATTCCCATCTTTATCGGACACCACATACTCCCTCCATGATCTACACTATCCACATCCTCATCCATACGCACAACCGCGGCGTCCCCTGAATCAAATCCTTGATCGTCCCTGTGTTTTTGGTCCTCCAAAACCACATCTTGAGAGGATGTCACTTTCTTAGTATGTTTCCTAACTCTTCTAACAACACTACGCCCATGTCTCCTAACTCCTCTAACAACACTACGCCCATGTCCCCTAACTTTTTCCATCACAAACATCCCGTGCTTCAATTCTCGATCGTATTCTCCATTTTGTACATTTAACCGTCAATTCATTTAATCGTTCACGATTTTCATCCCAACTCGACTGTGTTAACCGGTCGCTCATTCGAAAAGGCATCATGTTGATGTTCATCATTATCGTCCATTCATGTTGATGTTCCAAGATACCTTCCTCGCCTCGACACGTGTTAACCGGTGCGCGTGGTGAACTTATCATAGCATCAAGGTTGGTTTCGATGGTTACGGTCGGACTAATAGTGGGTGGAACTACGGTGTCGATGGGTTCAGTTCACTCAATTGGGGTTCATTTACATCATCAAACTCACGAATGATGGTAAATTAATTATATGCGGAACAATGGAACATGTGGGATTGTTAAATTAGGATTTTGTTTCCTCATATGAGTAAAACCTTATGATGCATATAATGCACCTCATACTTTGTATTATGTTCAACAGGTTACGCTATTTGGCTACCCACAATAAGTTGAACAAACCTAGGATACAAGTAATATTTACCTTTCTTCCTAATATTCTCGCAAAACCCTTCAAAAATCATGCTAGACCAATTGAATTCCTCCTTCGGATAGACAAATTAAAGCGATTGCAATTTTGGAGGAAATTCATTAAACCAGTGGTCTTACTACTCGGACACATCGACAGGTGTGAATTAAAACTTCCATTCGGGAGAAAACATACATTTCAAAAAATTTACCTGTCTCCTTCTTGTATAACCTAATCTTCTAAACCTAAAAATATATCATTATCGGAAAGATTAACTAGTCCATTAGCATCATTGAGTTTCAACGTACCTCTAATGACTTCCTCATCCACCAAAATCTCATTATCATCCACCACGTCCTAAACACCTCAAATCCATCTCGCCTCAGATCTCGACTTTACCCCAAAAATAATGTATATAGTCTTTGAGAATTGTGGGTGCTACTGCTTAATGCAAACCGAATTTTATTGTGGTTGATAAAATCAATCATCTCATGAAAACCATCGATTGATTATTTTTTTAAGTAAGCAACTAGGTTATGGGTGTTGGAATCTCGCGACGGCATTGTGAGTTGGTATGGAAAAAGATGTGGGATTTTGAAATTACCATTTGGATTGGTTAGGGTTTATGTGGAGCGTCAATTGGAAGTGATTTGAAGATCAATTACTTCAACCGGCGGTGATTTGGGGAAAAATAAGTTTGCATCAAATTTACAAAACACACCCTTGAAGTATGCATTACCATGAAATTGCTAGCGATGATTTCAAACCACTAGAAGTGGTTTGATAAAGTATAGCAATGGATACATCAAATTTACAAAACGACCCCAAGTATATATTATCGGAAAACCACCGGCGGTGCATTGACAACCAAAGCGGTGGTTTGATAGACAATAGCGAGGTTTCATAGGCGCTAGCGATGGATACCTAAAATTTACAAAACGACCCCAAGTGGTACATTAAGAGGAAGTCGCTAGCGGTGGGTTGAAAACAACTAGCGGGGGTTTCATAGACGCTAGCGTGGATACATCAAATTACAAAACAGCCCCCAAGTATACATTATCGGGTCAAGTACAAGAAAGATGGAAAATCACGTGTTTATATTTACGACTTACAATTTTTTAAAATAATTTGTAATATACGTGTCTCGTTTTGTGATTTTATAAAATAATTTGTAATATACGATTTTTTAAAATAATTTGCAACGTGTCAAATAACCAAACACTTAATGAAACCAAAGTCAACCACTTAATTTACTCCTCAACAACTTATAACCAAACACTTAACTTCTATTTAAGAACCTATAACGCAGATACTACCCATATCACACATACCCCAATTATTAACCTCAACTGCTTTCACCTCAACTTCTTCATCTTCATCTTCATCACTGCACCACCACTACATCATAGCGCCGCCTCCACCACCACTACATCACCGAAAGGTGTATCGTTTACTACTTTTTATAAATACTCTTGACCGACCGTAAAAGCTTCATGGGTTTTGTTAGATAGTTGTAATCTTAATTTGGGTATCTCTTGTTTATTAGGTATTGTTATATAGTATGTTATATGCAATTGATTAGTTGTAGGAATATATGATTTGCTTTTATACTTGCTTCAAATTGATTAGGTGTCACGGGTTCCAATCCGAGACCAAGCCGTGACAAACGATCGATGCCAAAAGGTAAGATATAATGTTGCGTATTTTAAATAGCTTAGGGTTTTAAGTAACGAGAACTATCCAAGCATCGTGTTTCAAAAGACCCTTTAAACCACTAAGCTCGAGTGGGTCATTTTAACAATTAGGTTCGAGTGTAGGATGGTGGTTTTTTTGTGACATAAACCAAGTTCTTGGCGGTGTTGGGGTCCAACCCTTTCATGTGTAATAGAACTTTAACAAGGATATTGAGATCATGTTATGTTCATATGCTTGTGATACAAAGATTTGATCGTGTTTATGACGACTATTTGAGCAGTGTGTATATGGTTGAGGTTCTTGAAAACAAAGAATCGTCGTTAGTGGGTATGCTTACAGTGCTATTATACCATTGCCCAACACCATTTCATTCTCCTTTTTACAATGATCTTCCCAAAACTCACCAACAATTCTCTCTATATTATCAAACAACAATATTGAAGTCAAACACCATGACACGTGGCTTCTCGATGGTTTACGACAAGGAGGTACGGTTTCTTGGTCCGAGATACCGGAAAGTGTAAAGCCATTTATTGTTACAATGTACAAGTTACCGATGAAGAGGTTGAATCATGAAGTGTAGAAAGGTGGTGCAAACGGGTTTAGCTTGCTTTGAGATTGTATAACCGAGTGTGTTTTTAGTGGTGTCTTTTTGGTGACAAAGTCCATGTTTCGTGTGGTATGAGATCATAGATGATAACAAGATAGATGAAATGGTTGGTAATGATATATAATGGTGGGGAGCGATATGAGTGTTTTGAGGGTGCCTCATTAACTCCACTTCACCGCCATCACTATCATTACAAAACCATGTCATCTATTTCTTATAATCTCGACATCTCTTTGTTACACGAAACATGGAGTTTCTCACAAAAATGTAGACACTAAAAACACACACAAGCACGCTTATGAACTCTATACGCATGGCTAAACCACTTTGCACTACCTTTCTACCCTTCAAGATTCAACTCTCATCATCGGTAACCATTACAAACCGTAACAAGAAACGTGTTGTACACTTTCCGTATCTCGGACCAAGAAACCGTGTACTGGTCGCCGTGAACCATCAAAGAAGCCACGTGTCATACACGCACACTACAATTTTGTTGGTTCATAATATAGTAGAGAATTGTTGGTTTGTTTGGGGGTGATCATTGTAAAAGGATAAGGAAATGGTGTCGGGCAATGGTATAATATAACTTTAAGCGGACACACTAACATCATTCCTTTGTTTTCGGGACCCTTCAACCATATACACACTGCTCAAATAGTCGATGCAAACACGATAAAATTTCGTGTATCACGGGCATATGAACACAACATAATCTCATTATCCTTGTTAAAGTGCTATTACACATGAAAGGGGTGGACCCCAACACCGCCAAGAACTTGGTTTATGTCTCAAAACCCACCATCCTACCCTCCTACCCTAATTGTTAAAATGACCCACTCGAGCTTAATGGTTTAAAGGGTCTTTGATACCGATGGTTGGATAGTTCTCATTACTTAAAACCCTAAGCTATTTAAAATACGCAGTTAAGCTTTGGTCAAACTCAAGAAGCGGGAGATAGAGGAAGTCTCCGACAAAGACCCCGGTTAACACGAGTTCGCGCTTTATGTGTTATTATATGTTTGTAGAGAATAACTTGGTTAGGATTACCGCTAAATGGATTATATGTATAGTTTTTGAACATTTTGTTATATGTAGCTTATGTACAGTTTTTGGACCATTGGTGATTTTGGAAACACATTTTATGTTATCGATTTATGCTTATATAAGAAATTATGTTTAGTGAACTTGTGTTGTTGTGACAAAACAAAAACGTATATGATGATAACTTCTAAACTATATACAAATATCAATTAACAGTCAAAACATATATGATGATAACTTCTAAACAGTATACATTTTTTTCCTTGTAAACAATATACGGTTTACACTTCTATTTTAAACTACTATAATTCCAATCTATTTAACAACTCCTATCACAACTACCAACACATTTTGTGGTTATCACTCTATATTTCCACACTCTATTTTTAATCCTCTCTAAAAAAAAAAAAAAAACATCTCAACCAACAACAACAATGTCCAACCCCGTCTTCCCTCTTGGATCAACTATCCGTCTGAAGAAACTCTCGATCCGTCAAGGCTATGATGATTGTGGAATATTGGGGAGAAGTTAGGGATCTTGTTCGGGATGAATTAGATCTGCAAGAGAAGATTGACGAGCTAACCGCTCGTGTACAACGTAGGATGTGCTTATTGAGAGTCTGTTGGTTGTGGGTCCAACTAACTCGCCTGCATTGCGATCATTCGGCACATGAGAAGGATGCAAATTGAAGATAGGGCTGAGATTGTAAGGAAGCGGACCTCCATCTTAGAAAGGCGTGCTTTCGCGTTTCTTCTTTGTTATCCTTCATTGAACATCTTGAGTCAATGGTCCTTTGAATTTGTGAAGCCTTCATGTTAGGGTTTATGTTTTGTTTAGGTTAGTTATGGTGGGTTATGTGTGTACTAGTTAAGTGTAACTACTTTTGTTTATGACGTTGTCAATCTTAGTCTAATTTGTATTTGTGTTTTACAAAACAACCTACATTGACGTTGAATTAAAAAAGCAAAATTATATCGCATAATCGACATAATTAAAATAAAAACATAAAATAAAATATCAACCTCATAATTCCTTGTATCCAATTTTTGGTTACTAAAACAAAATATGTTTGTCTACTCGGTTTAAGTTGGTAAGATGAAAATGACGTTAATAAGGTCGCTTGGAATTCATCGGTTTATGTGAAAGGTCCTATTCATGATGCATACATTGGTTTGTGTGACAATACTTTTTACACTTATATTACAAATTATTTTAAAAAATGTAAGTCGTAAATATAAGCACGTGATTTTCCTTCTTTCTTGTACTTGACCCGATAATGTATACTTGAAATTTGTTTTGTAAATTTGATGTATCCATTGCTAGCGTCTATGAAACCCCGCTAGTTGTTTTCAACCCACGCTAGCGACTTCCTCTTAATGTACCACATGGGGTCGTTTTGTAAATTTTAGATATCCACCGCTAGCGTCTATGAAACCCCCGCTAGTGGTCTTCAACCGGCGCTAGCGACTTCCTCTTAATGTACCACATGGGGGTTGTTTTGTAAATTTTAGATATCCATCGCTAGCGTCTATGAAACCCCCCGCTAGTGGTCTTCAACCCACCGATAGCGACTTCCTCTTAATGTACCACATGGGGGTTTGTTTTGTAAATTTTAGATATCCACCGCTAGCGTCTATGAAACCCCCGCTAGTGGTCTTCAACCCACCGATAGCGACTTCCTCTTAATATATACTTGACGGTTGTTTAGTAAATTTGATGTATCCATCGCTATTGTCTATCAAACCACCGCCTTTGGTTGTCAATGCACCGCCGGTGGTTTTCACGATAATTTATACTTATGGGTCTGTTTTGTAAATTTGATGTATCCATCGCTATACTTTATCAAACAATCGCTAGTGGTTTGAAATCCATCGCTAGCAATTTCATGGTAATGCGTACTTCAAGGGTGTGTTTTGTAAATTTGATGCAAACTTATTTTTTCCCCAAATCACTCCCAGTTGAAGTAATTGATCTTCAAATCACTTCAATTGACGCTCCACATAAACCCTAACCAATCCAAACTGTAATTTCAAAATCCCATATTATTCCATAAAACTCACAAAGCTAAAGTTCTAAAGAGAAGAGATTGAAGTCAAATTGTTCATTCATTCATTCATGAAACAGTTTGACTTACAACTTACAAAACACATAAGATATAACTTTTCACATACACATCAAACCATAACACAAGGTGGCGTATAAGATGGAATTCTAGAGAGAAAGTTAGAGGTTTAGGAACTTAGTGAGAGAAAGTGAAAAATATTATTATGAGCTCAACTCTCTACCTTGGGAGGTAGAGAGTATTTATAGTCTTACATAAATCGCCACACTTTGGGCATGGATCGTGCATACAGTGGGTAAAGACCGTCCGTCCTCCACGGTGTTACTTAACTAAATTACTACTTAACTTAAAGAACTACGACTACGAGCTTTCTACGATTACATATACTTGAGGTGACCGACTCTTTATACCGGAATTTCTAATTCCTAACAATCTCCCCTAAGGAGGTCACCTCAATCATGTATCAAAACACATTGAATACAAATAGATATTACATTAACAATTGATCTTGTATTCTTGATGTCGTCCTTGCTCCTTAGCTCGTAGTCATTGATTCTTCACATTGCATGTTTGGTTATTCCAAGTGGAGGTCTTTAACGATCCACGTGATGATAATTTTGAGCCGGCATTTGAGATCATCAGCTATCAACAATCTCGAGACATCCATTGTGGTGTTTGTGACTTTGGGACCGACATGCTCACATTCGGATCATGATCTCTTCTCATCGAGTAAGCGGAAGCTTTAGTTGATTCATGATATTGGCGGCAGAAGCGAAGCATGGAGTGAAAATATCGAGTCATTGATGCACTAATTATGATTTCTTTTGAGATGAATGTGTTAAGTGAGCATGCGGTGTGGATTGACCGCTTCATTACGATCACCGCAAGCGTCGGGCGTACTGCATACAACCTGTTAGCAACAAATCGAGCGAAAGTGTCTTTGATCACTTCGTTGAATTAGGTACACGGCCCACTTCCCGTTGATCGATACAAGTATCGCTCGTGATCGGTAGGATTCCTAAGAATCTCCTTGATAGGGTTTCGCGAATGTTTCTAGTTGTTCTCAAACCGAACGTCTCAAAGAAGACAAGACGGAGTGAGTGAACCAATAATTTTAAGTCCACCGATTGATGAAAAGAGATTTGAAAACAATCGTGTATTGCTCAATAGAAATTGTTTTTGCAATACAACGAAGGTTTTATTGAAAATCAATTATCAATCATAAAATACCTTTTGGTTTGAAAATGAGTACACGATCGATGTGCTAAAGAAAAGAGTTTTTAAGCACAAAGACCGGTTTTCAAAGGTATCCGTCAATCCTAACTCGAACCAGATTGATTCAAGAAATTGAATCGCCCATTGTTTCGCTCATTTGTCACATGGTTGATCTATATGATAGATCTCACATGCCACCTACCGAGAGCTTGTTTGATGTTGGCTCGAGAAGGCTTTCCATCTTCATTGTGAATGTGTAAACACATCACTCGGATGTTCAGCAATACCACAAGGATAATGCGTGGGACTCAAGATATAATCTCTCTTTCCACATTGTGTGAAAGCAGAGTCTTCATTGAAAGTGTCCTAATGAGATTTATTGATGATCTCGTGGCTCTAGACTCAATTTGTGCATATTTGGATCCTATAACGGAGACTAGGAGAGGTCTCCTTCTTCAATATCAACCATCTCTAAGAGAAAGTCGATAGATAATGTCGGTTCCCGTGAGAATGAAACAAGTCCTTTTAGGAGGAACTTGAGTGGTTTGGAAAGTTGAAGTGCGGTGCGTCCTTTGGGTCCATGAGGTCTTGTCTTCAATACCGATGTTACCATCGATAGCATATGAAGTGAACCCGGTTTACGCCTAAGGTTGAATAAATGGAGGCTATTTGTTTTCACCCTTTCTCATTCAATTCTTTTAATTCTTCAACCCCTTCAAGGCTTACCAAGACTTCATAGTTAGAACCTTGTTGGGTTTATTCCAAACTAGCTCGGTCTTAGTCCGCACTCTTCCCTTATCTCATTTTTCTCCTTTTATCATCGTACCTAAGGACTTCTACACTAACTAGTGGATTGTCCTCGGTAGATCCCTCCGTTCTCGGCGGATCATGGGAACCAATACCTAACCTTATCATCCTTATATCACCGTACATAAAGTAAAGTTGGTCGGTCTAATTGGTATTGTTCATCCGCCATTGGATCCAATTGAAAACCATTTGAAAATCAATTCGATACTTGTGATGTATTATCAAAGCATTTTGTACCGAATTGTTTTTGATATTTTAGAACGAGAACTCCCCTCAACATGTGCATCAAGTATTTGAAAATGTTTTGCACACGGAGGCAAGAGAAAGAATTAACTTCTTTTGATTACCATTTTCTAAAGATATCAACATCACTTCCTCAACGGATCAAGTGGGTATAGCAAATCCGGAAGGATGAGGTTTTCATGAATTTTCTCCCCTCAATATGTGCCTTGAGGTTTGAAAAGAGTTTTGCACATACTAGAGGAACTGCACATTGGGATAAATGATCACGTTTCAAATCATAGGTTTAAGATAGATGCTCCCCTCAACATGTGCATTGAAAATTGAAATCGTTTGTCACATGTGAGAAGGACAACATGTACATTCTTTTATAACCATTTACCGATTATCGCTTAAATCCAATTTAAATCACACATTCTCCCCGATCACAATTATCAAATCATTTGAGATTTGTGATCTCGTATAGATTTAAATTGATTTTGAAAGCTTTTAAGGAGAATTGTGACTTGATTGTGAAAGTGTTTTAAGCGATATGGATCGATTTTAAGACTTTAAACTCCATTTATAAAACATGCATGTATATCTTTTGAAAACAATTTAATGCCAAATAACTTTTTAATTTAATTGAAATCATTCTCCCCTCAATCAATGACGTGGTTGTTGATTGAGAGATAGAGATTTTGACATATAAGTCCGATGATTATCAAAATTGAGATCGAGTTATTTTTCAAAGCATTTGGTTTTCAAGAGATAAGAGTTTGTAGAATCGAGCATAGAATTTGAAAACATGGTAAAACATGGCTCGTTCTTTCTTTTAAAAGCGGGTTATTGCTGAAAGTGACAATAAACCATTTTCTTTTCTCCAAAATTTTTTTTTTTTTTTTTTTTTTTAAATTCGAACAACATCTAAAATCCGTGTCATTCTTTGAATGACAAAGACAAAGACCGTAGATATAATCGAACCGGAAAGAAACATGACAAAATGACAATATTTTTGAAGATTTTTCGACTTTTTCGATTTTATGGATTTTGAAGGTTTTATAATTTTGTATTTTGTTTTTCAAATAAATATTTACAAGAGATAGATGAAGAAAGACCTTTACTCCTCGTCTTCCTCCTCGAAGACGTTTGAGAGTTTCGGTTGAAGGCTTTTCAAACCGAGTCGTGGAAGAATAAACTCAAAACGTTCTCTTGGAAGAGCTTTGGTGAAGATGTCCGCTAACCGATATTCGGACCTCACAAAATATAGTTCCACCGCACCTTTTTCCACTTGTTCCCTCGATGAAATGATGTCGAATGTCGATATGCTTTGCTCTTGAGTGTTGAACATTGTTGCATGAGAGAGCAATAGCACTTTATTATCACAAGATGTGAGGGATTTTGTTGAATTCAAAGCCATAGTCGGATAATTGTGATCTCATCCATAAGATTTGAGCACAACAAGATGACATGGCTATGTATTCACCTCTGTAGAGGAAATAGAAGTACTCATTTGCTTCTTTGAAGACCACCACAAGCTTATCACCCAAAAATCGAGCACCTCCGACGTGCGACGCGTGTATCTTGACAACTCGCATGATCGGCATCTCAGATAGGCCGTTAGTGACATACCGGTGTCCTTGGGTACCATAGTCCCATATTGATGGTTCCTTGAGATACCGAAGACCCGCTTAATCGCTTCAGGTGCTTTTTAGTAGGCTTAGCACGGTATCTAGCACACATGCACACAGAGAACAAAATGTCCGGTCTACTAGCGATGAGATACATCGTGGATCCAATCATACTCCTATATTTCGTTTGGTCAATCATGATCCCCGAGAGGTCCTCATCTAGTTTGGTTCGGTCAATCATGGGGTGTCAACAGGTCACTTGAATCAAATCCAAATTTCTTTAAAATCTCTCGTTGCATATTTAGATTGATTTATGAAAATGCCTCCGGACTTTGAGAAATTTGTAATCCCAAGAAAATGACATTTGTCCCATCATTGACATTTGAAACTTTGAACTCATTTCATTTGAAAACGATCACATTCCATTGGGTCACCGAGGCAAAATAATATCATCAACATAAATTTGAACATGAATCAAATGTTTGCCCGACTTCGGTGAACAATGTAGGATCAATGCTCCTTTGATGAATCCGGTTGATAGAAGAAACTTTGATAGTGTATCATACCATGCCCTTGGAGCTTGCTTTAAACCGTAAAGAGCTTTCTTCAAACGATAAGCGTGAGTAGGAAGCTCTTGATTCACAAATCCTTCAGTTGGGCGACGTGACGACTTCTTTAAGATCTCCGTTTAGAAATGCCGTCTTTACATCCATCGATAAACTACCATGTTCTTACTAGCAAGATTAGCGGAAAGATTCTCGATTGCCTCGATTCGAGCAACCGGAGCAAAAGATTCTTCAAAGTCTATACCCTACTCTTGACGATATCCTTTGGCAACTAATCGAGCCTTGTTCTTCAACACATCACCATGCTCATCAAGTTTTACTTTGAAGATCCATTTTAGAGCTATAATCATAGCACGCCCGAGGAAGCGTACTAACTCCCATACATCAAGACGATCAAACTCATGAATTTCATCTTGCATAGCATTGAACCACCTATCTTCATTCATAGCGCTTTAACATCTTTTGGTTCGATCTTAGATAGTACGGAGTTGAATAAGCACCATAAGGCATCGGTTGCGAGTTGCTTCCGGGTTGATCTGGAGACGAGAGGATTTCCAATTATGTTGTCTAATGGATGATCGTGAGTCCATTTTCCGAGGTGTTCATGTGGCATTTGTTGAGGAACCGAGGTAGGCGAGTCGATGTCTCCGAAGAAGATGGTTCGATGATGATTCGGGAGTAGCAAATATGTTTTCAAATGGAGCATCTTCGAGAGTAGCAAAGGGATTAACTTCATTATTGATGTCGAAACATTTCCATGATGTACATTTGAAGAATGATGATTTGTTGATGAGATCAAGGATCGTGCAGTGCTTCTTGGCTTAAAGATATTGAGACCGAAGGATTGACTTCATTCATCGGAATATGAGCATCCTCTCGTTGTAGGGATCAACACCTCATTAGTAGTAGACTCATACAGTTCATCAAACATTGGATCAAACAATTTCTTTACATCATCTTCGATGGAGGTACATATAAGCGTTTCTTGAGAGGAGTTTGGAACAAGGGATGAACCAATAGGACTGCTTTGAAGTGCGGGTCCCGAGTGGAGTGTCCAGAGCCATTTGACCGTCACCATCAAACGTAACGTGAATTGTTTCCATGATATTTCGGGTTCTTTTGTTGTAGATCCGGTATCCCTTTTGTTTGGTGCATATCCTACAAATACTCCAATGTCGACTTTAGCTCTAAGTTTGCCCAAGTCTTGACCCTCATTAGTTGGATAGCACAAGGCACCAAACACACGAAGGAAAGATAGATTAGGTTTTCTTGTGGACAAGTTCATATGGAGTTTTTCCATGAATGGTGTGAATCGTGGAACGATTTTGTGTGTAGCATGCAAGGCAATTGCTTCGCCCGGAGAAACATTGGAACCTTTGAGTAGATCAAGATTGTTCTAGCAATTTTCAACAAGAGTACGATTTCGTCTTTCAACTACACCGCTCATTGAGGGTTCGTGGAACACTTCTTTGATGGTCGATTCCAACGCTTTCATAGAATTCACTAAGTTGTTTGTTGACAAACTCGCCCATTGTCTTACTCGAGCACTCGGCTTTGTTTAGTCTAACTGCGGTTGTTTGATGAGTTTGATGATGATATCGTGAGTTTCATCCTTTGTCCTTAAGAACTTGACCTGTGAATCTAGAATAATCATCAACCACAACTAACACATATTTCTTCCCAAAGATATTCTCGCACCTCATTGGTCCACATAAATCCATATGAATCATATGAAGAACTTCGTGACGAGTTAGTAGGTTTGGGTTTATGGGCATACTTCTTGCTTTTTCCCAATTGACATCTTTGAACAAAGATGATCCTTTTCATACTTTAGTCTAGGTAAACCTACAACTAAGTCCTTTCTCGGAAAGATCGTTGATGGTGCCGGTTCAAGTGATTGAGACGACGATGCCATAACCAAGACTTTGTCTTTGAAGCCTTTGATAACAAGCAGATTGGTGAAGCTCTCATCATGTCATCGATAGAGATAGTGTAAAGGTTTGAGCCACGAGTTCCTTTCAGCAGTTCCTTACCATTAAGATCTCTAACAAAGCGGTATGTTTTCTCAAGGCTACTTCTAGATCGTGTCACGAATTGACCAACAGAGAATGATTATGTCCTAAACCTTCCACATAATACACTCGGAGATGACACTATCACCAACAACATAATCTCCATAACCCATAATAGCAACCGAAATGATCATTACCAAATCTAATATCCCGATGAATTTGCTCACGAAGTTCATGAGCCGTGACCGGTCTCCAATATATGCTTGGAACAAACTGAGTCCGTGTACCACGAATCGATTTGAACGATCCGCGGTTGAACACGCATAAGAATGGATAATCGGATAATTGGGATCCCCATGCAAGAATGGGTTCCATTTGGTTAGTAGCAACAGTTGGAACACCCACATCGTAAATAGAAGCATTCATATCGACAATGAGGTAATGGAATCATTATGAGTAGATGCAATACTAGTGTCTCAGATTAGTCCTGCTTACAATGTGACCACTTCTTAAGGAATAGTTCTACCAAGAGGCATCCATTTTCTAGTGGGCATTATCGATTGGTCTTATGACCAACGGTATCCAATAAGAACCTATTCTCTGAATGTTCTTCCCGGGTTTCCATTGTTTTCTAACTTTCTTTCGCTTTTGCCTTTTAGCCTTTTTAGCATGAATTTTAGCATTAACAATATTAATCGGACAATTAACATCATTAGGCAAAGCATTGACATCACATCCATGATTAGAAATGTAATTCAAGCAATCATCGGTACAAGGTTTGCAAATAGTATCGAATTCAATTAATTACAAGATGCTTATGGCTAATACTAGAATCAACACGATTCGCTTTATTCGATTCAAACTTAAGGTTCCTAGATTGTTCTTCTACTTTCTTCCAAAGCACATTCTTAGCTTGAGAGGTCCTATCATTCCTTGTATTGTCTTGAGACTTTGACCGCTCCTTTTAATGTCACCGATTACTCTGTAGAGGAATGGGAACATTAGTTTGTTTTACTACTCTTTGCATCACCTGTTTAGATGTGCTGGGATCTGAACTACATGTAGGTGCACTACGGTTCACTTTCATAAAGCTAGATGTACTGAGATTGGTACTCCTAGAAGGCACATTAGAGTTCACTTTCCTAGCATTGACAGATCTAGAATCTGAACTACTCAAGGGTACACTATGACTCTCATTCAAAACATTGGGAATCGAGTGCATCTCATATTTGGCCTTAGGCATTGAGCATGGAATCAAAGGGTTAACTCTCTCACCTAATGTCTTTGGGCATATGGTGATCAAGCATTCTAAGATTTCTTGAGATCGTTTGGCATATGAACATGCATGTCCAATTGCATTATCATGAGGTTTCTCTAGCTTATCCTCTTCAACAATCTCACGCAGCATTCTAAGCAATCCTTAAGGGATGAGAAATATGTTTGAATGGCAAGTTTGTTGTTCCTTAGGTGAGGGGGACATATGTCACGATAAAGCGATTTATTGCGAGTGAACCTTAGATACAACATTCTCCTCATTGATCATTGGCATTTTCCCTTTTACGACTCTTGATTCTCAATTTCCTTTTGCAATGAAGTTATTTGTTCGTTGTTTTTATTACGAGTGACTTTAATTGATTCAAACAACTCATTGAAATGACGTTTAACCTTTTCATTCTCTTCTAGAAAACTTTCGTTTTCTTTTGTAAAGCATTTACTAGGTTTTGAAGATGAAACGTTTGAGAATTCGAGAATCTAAAGAAGGAGGCATTTGGGAGCTGTCATATTGTTCGTTTGACCCTTTAATTGAGAGATTTGGGCTTTCAACTTTCGATCGTGTTACATGAGCTTGAATCTGCTCATCTCGTTTGTTAATTTGAAAATCGCATCAAACTCGAGCATCCGAAGATGTCTTGATATTTGAAGTTTTGACATTTTCTTTGAGATGTTGATATTTTAGTTGTAGATTAAAATACTCAACTTCTAGTTTAGAAAAATGTTTAACCAAATTGTCATGATCATCCAGTTCAATTTTCTCATTTAGTTTAGAATTAGTTTTTCAAGCTCAATGACACGATCATGGGAGACTTTCAGGCCACAGATAATTCATGAAATTTGGAAGCATTAATAGAGCAATTTGAAGCGTTGAAAACACATCTTGAGCAACACATTCAAGAATAAGATTCTCATTTAATGTATGCAAGTTCTTTCTCTCAATCTCATTATATTTTAGTGCACGCTCATAATCACTAACTTCAAAGAACCATTGCATCAAATTCCTTTTCCATACCTTTAATATCGCCTTCTACCCCTTTTAAGACTCTCAAAGTGATCTTTTAGAAGTTTAAAGAATGGCATGACCTCGCTTAAATAACATTCTTTCATTTGTTCAAAACCTCTTTCACCTTCGCTTATACCGGTGGGAGTGATCCTTTTCTTGCAAGTTTTCTCAAAATCAACAAATAGTTGGAATATAACGTATTGGCTAATTAATGTCTTGCTTTTAGTGGCAATTGTTCTAGGTACAAGATGCATAGGTGTATTAGGAGGATACACTGTTGCTCTAGGCATTTTCGAAGGGAGGGTTTGTTTCTACAATATTTTCGACTTCGCTTATCTAAATCCATTTTCCGTAAGACTTGTTCGGAGTCAACAAAGTCTCGAGGCTTAAACTTGTTCAAGGCAATCCAGCTTTTCCTTCTTGTAATCATGAGGAGAGAGATTATGTTTTCTCTTTGCATTTGGGATCATCTTGCTTCTTATTCATCTTTTCCCTAGTGATTTCATTTAAAATCTTATCTTCCTCGATGCACTCAACGCAACTAGGTTTCTCGCCTAGGCTTAAGGACTTCATTACCATCATAAATTACCTTATGAGCATTTCTAGCCTTTTAATTACCTCGGATTTGGTTCCTCTACAAGGGGAACGCTATGCTTATCGCTAGAACTCTATGCTTAGTGATCATGTGAGCAGTTTGAATGGTGTTTCCTTGTAAATACAACTTGTTTTCAAGTTTGTTTTTCAAAGTTTTGATTAGAAAAATCTCTCAAGAGTTTTGATTCCTTTGCATTAAATTCTTGCTTAAGCATTTTCACATTTTCTTGAAGTTCTTGTTTTGCTTAATGTTTTAGAAAATTTTTCTTGCAGAATTTAATTCTTGTTTCAATACTTCTTCTCTAAACTTACTTTTTCTAATAATTGTACTCACTTGGACATCCATTTCCCGCTCACGAGTGGTCAACTCAAATTTTGCCCGTTGTTCATAAATGGCAACACGTTCCTTATAGGCATTTAGTTCGAAATTATGGAATCATTAGAGCACATGCGTGTATTCATCAAAGACATAGTCATTGTTGATCGCAGAAGATGCATCACTTGGTACAACTTCACTTTCACTTTGTTTCACGTATTGATCGTATGGGACAATATTGATATTACCCATATTTTCAACATTTGATTCAATAGTTTCATTGGTTGTACTTTGTCATGCATCCGCTGCACATCAAGATCATCGTATAGCTTTAATACCTCGGAGATGAGTTTGTCCTTGGATGGGCCAATAGTGGTGAAGAAGAGATCTTGGGAGAAACCATTGGAGAGATGCTAGCCATAAAGATTGTGTGTGCGATGGGTCCATCATCTACATCGAGTCGTATGCATCACAACAAGAACTTGAAAGGCGTTCGATGATTATGACCTATCTCTGAATAGGTTTGCTCATCCACATCTCGCATCATAGGTCTTGGCATTACCCTCAAGAAGAAACAAAGAATTCCTCTTCATCCAACGCAGACCATTGTCCCGAGCTTGTGCGGTAACATCTTATCTCTCAAGTAATCGGATTCAGACGCTTTGGAGATGTGCGCCTTGCAATGTGTCCTCACCACCACGCTTATAGCATTTGATCGGCTTAGCTTGACCTTGGTTACCATTCCTTCCTCGATTCGATTGCCCACATATCCTCTACCAAGACCACCCCTTCCCCGATCATATCGTCTTTCCCGAATCGGTTGCACTACAATCCTTCCATCTTTAACAAAGGCTTGATTATGTGGGTTAGATGCGCTTCGAGGTTGTTGTTGGTTTGTGGGAGAGAATTCATGTTTTGACTAATGAGTAGAGCTAGTTGATCAATGATGTTACCTACGCGTGCATCAAGATCGACTTGTTTGAACATAGGATCGTGGAATGAGTTTGTGATTACCATTACCCAAGGGTATGACTTGTGATGCTTTGGTTGTGATTCCAATGTTTGAGTAGAAAGTCATTGAGTCATTAGGCGAACTTGTCTCTCCTCGGTTGGTTTTGAACCGATTGAGAATCAATTTTCAAACATAGCATGTCTCTCATTCGAAGGAGGAAGGCATAGAGTTGCTCATAGTTTGTATTTTTCAGGTCCTTTAGTGAGCTTCACAAATGTGACAAACTTGTGCCATTCGGGATTCATGTTGTTCACAAACTTTGAGTTGAAATGAATGTTAGGCATAGTCATTCGATGTTCCTCATGTCATTCGCTAACTTATGAAATCTCACATAGTACTCATAGACACTCTCATCCGGTTTCATTTTGAAGTGCTCAAATTCGTCATAAAGTTGGGATTCTCTGCCTTCCATAGTTAGTTCTCGAACCCGAGAGAAGCATCTTGACATTATCCCAAACCGCCTTTGCTTGATGTTATGATTGATCGACTTGTAGATATCTTTAGGAAGACCTTGTAGAACAATGTTTGAAGCCCCGATATCCGCATCAAATCTCTTTTTCTCCTTATCATCAAGCTCATCATACATCTTAGGTCCATCCATACCGTAAATAGAGTACCATCTTCATTAGTATCAAGTATGTCTCTAGTCGTTTCAACTCGATATGGTCCTTCATCAATGGATTTGAGAATATTGACACCATTTTCCTTTCCAAGGCAATACAATCGATTCGTTGAGCCCAAGAATCGTAGTCGATTCATCAAGCATGGGTGGGCAGTATCCGATCCATTGCTTGTACATCCTCGGCAACAATGGAGATGACGGTAGGGACGTTGGTGGACATGTTATCGATTATACGGATTTTATAACTCAATGATTAAACCGGAAATAGATTCTTTCACGGGATTTTACTAAATCAAGAGAAAACCGTAAACAATCACTCAAGTCGCTAGATGATAAAGCTCTAAGTCGCTAGAAACAAATCCACTAAGTCGCTACCAATTAATTCGCTAGACACCCAAGTCGCTAGAATCCTAAGTCGCTAACGAGAAAAACAAGTCGCTAAGTAGTAACTCGCTACGGACCAAGTCGCTAACCAAATTTTGGCGACAATTGCTACACAAGTCGCTAGAGACACAAGTCGCTAAAGAGCAACTCACATCGACCAAGTCGCTACCACAAGTCGCTACCCGTAGTGGAGAGTCCACTACTTGTCCTTTAACTCGCTAGCTCTAACTCGCTAGCTTTTAACACCGTAAGTCGCTACAAAATAATGAAGCAAGTCGCTATGAAGAAAGGTTATCCGTGAACTAACTCGCTACCATGAAAACCAAATAAACATCACTTTTCAATCCAAAACAACCCAACCAAGATGATTCAAGCTACCAAATGAAAACCTAAACACTTATGATGATTCTAAACACAAAAGTACCAACAAAATTCAAACTTTAACACTAGAGATCAACCAAATGATGCAAAACCACTAAACTTTTCAAACTCAAAACCACCTAAAACCACTATAAATCCAAAGATGTGCAAGATATGATCTAACCATGGCTCTTGATACCAATTGTAAGATATAACTTTTCACATACACATCAAACCATAACACAAGGTGGCGTATAAGATGGAATTCTAGAGAGAGAAAGTTAGAGGTTTAGGAACTTAGTGAGAGAAAGTGAAAATATTATTATGAGCTCCAACTCTCTACCTTGGGAGGTAGAGAGTATTTATAGTCTTACATAAATCGCCACACTTTGGGTGTGGATCGTGCATACAAGGTAAAGACCCGTCCGTCCTCCACGGTGTTACTTAACTAAATTACTACTTAACTTAAAAGAACTACGACTACGAGCTTTCTAACGATTACATATACTTGAGGTGACCGACTCTTTAATACTGGGAATTTCTAATTCCTAACAAAACCCAATCAACTTCAAATGCAACTACAAATCCAAAGTGCTATACATGATCTCCTACTAATATTTCTACTACTACTAAACCTAATCTAGTGCATATCATCCGCTCCAACATCTAAAGAGCGGTGAAGATGAGCATGACCGCCACATCTATCACACTAAATGTTGGATTTGCCTTTGTGAAGTCTCGCATAACCACCCATTCGTTCTATCACGATGGTCGGAGCTACAAGACTTCTATAACGAAGATGCTAAGGGTCAAAAGTATGAAGGATGGATTGATGAAACGTTGATGATGGAGAAAAATAAAGGTCTCCTTTGTGCTTCCTCCATGTATTTCAACCAAAATGCAACCCATCCACCCTTCCCTAGCATTTCTTCTATGTGATGTGTGTTGATGCACCAAAACCAGTGCGGGAAGACCAAGCACCACCTTTCTACCCATAGGAAGTGGCGGATTGCTTGCTCGAGGACCGCATTGAGGCAGGTGCCTTGGAGGTTGGGAGTAAGATGTTCCTCCTTATAGTAGTCATCAGAATCATCAGCAGATACACTTGGATTCTCTACACTATCATCTTCTGATGATGGGAGAAAAGGTGATTTTTTAGGTCGAGGATCATAAGGATATGGAAAGAACTGAAGGAAATCACTGGATGATGATGATGATGATGGAGAAGAGGTTGGATTTACAACCTCTGGTTTAGTATTCATGGTTTTTAGTGGTGAATTATGGTTTATGGCATTTTTGGGGTTTGTGGTAGAATTTAGGGTTTGTGAAGAAGATTTGGGGATATTGTGAAGAGATAAGTGTGCATTGGGGTCTGTTATATAGGCGGGTGCAAGGTTTAAGGCAACTTAATATGAGTTTGGTGGCACAGTAACACTCAAGATATTTACCGTCGCAATCTCTTCTCTTTTGATTGGGTTTTGTGTTTTACAAAACAACCTACATTGACGTTGAATTAAAAAAGCAAAATTATATCGCATAATCGACATAATTAAAATAAAAACATAAAATAAAATATCAACCTCATAATTCCTTGTATCCAATTTTTGGTTACTAAAACAAAATATGTTTGTCTACTCGGTTTAAGTTGGTAAGATGAAAATGGCGCGTTAATAAGGTCGCTTGTAATTCATCGGTTTATGTGAAAGTACTTGACATGATGCATACATTGGTTTATGTGAAAGTACTTGACATGATGCATACATTGGTTTGTGTGACAATACTTTTTTACACTTATTGTTCTTATATAATAAAGCGGAAAAGATTTGCATTTGACTTGTAAATAAATGTAGGGGCCCTAAATGTAGAGTTATTGTTGGGCTTCGATGTGATAGTGGGCAGTAATCGATAAGAAGAAAAAAAGGCGCTTTAAAAAATGTCGCTCAGAATATATTGGATTACGTGATAGTACTATTTTTGGGTACCAAAAATGTCTTTTTGCATATAAAGATCATACTTTCTTCTACATACTTGGGTGATATACATGCTTATAAAATATCGCTCGACAATTTAAAATAAAGGAAACTAAACTAAATAAAGACATATAAAAGTAGCCCACTTAAATACAATTGTCGAATATACAATTTAGCAATACAACTATTGTGAGTCCATGCACGTTTGCAATACGTTTAAACACGTCTCCTCAAGTAAACCTGTCAAATTAAAGAGAAAAAAGGTTCAACATTTCCTCAAGTAAACAAATTCATCAAGTAGTGTAGTATACTTATTTTGGTTCAAGTTGGCTATCAAATCAAATCAATATGGCTTATAAGTCAAAATGCCATAATAACTATGCGTGGCTATCATATCAAGACCTTATAACTAATATAAAAACACACATAAACCAAAGGGCTATCTTAACTGATGTTTTGTTAAAAAAAAAAACAAAAACAAAAAAAAAAAAAAAAAAAAAAACAAAAAAGAAACCAAAAGAAGAAAATGACTACAAAATGCCTTTCGCCAGAGTTAGTCTGCTGGGTTCTAGTCTCGTTAGAGACATGATGGTGGAGAAGTTTAGTAGGGAGGTTATCATCTACTAGGGTGGCGGCTGCATTAACCAAAAAGCCCAAGATATTAGGTCTCGTGTTACCGAGAGGGATTTCGTGATTGTAGAGTTGGAGCTTTTGTATCCCTTTGATTCATGTGTGCAAAGTATTTCACAGTTGAATATTTTGCAAATGAAGATTTGGCGTACATTGCTAACATGTTGGTGAAGGTTGTGAACAAGCGAGCGAACAAGGGAGCTTATGTCATTCATTGAGAAGCTCAAGTCTATGGTGTCTTGAATCGGTTTCTTCATATATGTTTTGAGTTTAGTATATGGTTAGGAATGTATGATGTTTATGTTTATGCTTATGGATGTTCTATAAACCTATTAAGGTTAATTTTGTTGGATATATATGCACTTACTTATTTATGTTTGTCTAAGTAGTTTTGTGGGAACATACCGTGTTATAACTCGCTCGTTGATATCTCGGCTTGTAACGTAGTGTTGAAAACATAACCTACACCATCAAAAAAGTATAATCGATATGGATACGTGTCGTGGTAAGTGTGATATGAATTAATTGGTAACTTTAACGCACGGTAAAATATAAGTGTCTCGCTATAAACAAAACCACAAAAAAAAAAAAAAAAAAGCGGCGATACTCTGGTCTAAATGCTACTTTGTGACACATATATCGCCTGGTTTATTAGATGTATGTGTCACAAAGTAGAATCTAACAGCTCAGAAATAGCGTTGATTTGATTTTTTTTTTTTTTTGGCACCACCTTAATTTTTTTATCGATCGCCTGCAAAGGCTTTATCTTGCTCTTCAATGAAAACCAACTTACGCTTAACCTTAGGCTTAGCAACTACATCCCTATGGCTAACAGACATATCGACATCAACATCAATAAGGACGCTTGCTTCTTCTTCAGCCCAAGCAATAAGCTCATCATATGTCATATTGCTTGCATCTTTTAATCTTCTTCCATGTATAATCAATTTGGTTGTATAATCATCTTCAGAATCACAAAAGTTAAGATTTTGATAATAAAAATCAAATAAGTTTTGGGGATTATGTGCCATATACATCATCAACTTCCCATATCGATCGACAAGGTCATACATGGCGCCCACATCCCTATCGCACTCTATTAGTTTCAATCCTACCTCTAATTGACATTGTGGTAAGCAGTAAAACAACGAATGGAAATTTAGCTCGAGATGTTCTTTCGAAACCGGCACATACTATTATAGTCCACCTTCCTATCCTTGGACAAACTCCAATAAAAAACACCCCCATTTTCATACCTCAACGGTTGGAAATAAAACTCCCCCAAAAGATGAACGTCAAACAGGTAACGAGGATCTGAACTCCAAATAGGTGCCATCCTGTTACAGGAACACGTAAAATACAATACTTTAAAAAGTAAAAATAATTTTAAATGTAAACCCTAATTAGGTTCGAATATTGAAACATTAAATATAGGAAAAATTGATATGGGGGACCATGACAATAAAGTATGACGAACCTTTCAAGACAATTCAATTTTAATAATCGAACGAAAACAGCAGTTGTATTAGATTATTAAGAAGATAGGGTTACGGTCGGTAGGAAGTGAATGTGGGAACAAAAGATAAAAGACAAACTATTAGTGTATCATAAATCGCTAAATTGAAAAAGGCGCTTTTAAAAAGTTGCTCGTAATATTTTGGGATATGTGATAGTACATTCGATTGTCGTATAAATGTATGCAATAAATATTTCCCTAAAAGCAACAACCGTTTGGTCAAAATATTAAAAAAAAAAAAACAAACAAACAAAAATAAACATTTTCAAAACAATTTTACCGCTCTATAAATACCAACTTCACCTCAAACACATTTTTAACACACAATTTCAAACACAATTGAAGATCAAAATACTTCCCACAAGATTTAATATGGCTTGCCGCTCCCCCATCTTGTTGAAGATATGCAAGTGTCGTTCAAAATCAATGCAATATCGACGATGCGGCTCGAAAAACGCTATTATAAGCGTCATCAAATTGTTTGACCGAGCAAAGGCGGAAAAGGAACAAATGAGACAAAACTACCAGATTTGCAACGACATTACCATTGAAAGAAAAGCTGTGATCGACAAATTTTTGAAAGATCAAGCACGCAAAGATCGCGAGGTTGCTGACAACTTGTGGCGGTGTGTTTCGAATATAACGAACAACGCCAGCACAAAAATATAACAACCCGCAAATTTTCAAGTCCTTACTCAACCTCAAACTCAAAATCTATTCTATTTTGGAAGATTTCACATTCACTATTTCGTATAGTTATTTAGTTGAATCGCGTAAAACAAGTAGCACCCTCTTGCGCACTGTGACTTTGGACTAAGTTTAGTCTACATATTTTTGTCATAATATTATTTTTACAGTCACATTTTAGCATTCATACATTTACGGTAATAAAATACTTACATAAATTATGTAACATGCACCTTTTTGCATTTTCATGAATACTAACACATACCTATTACCCAAAATATTATAAACTACACAAGACAATACTTGTACACACCTTATTATATTATCACAAATAAAAATAAATAAACTAACAACCTACTCTACATATCATCTCATTTAAAAACATGTAAAAGTCCTTTTGTGTCTCCCTAAACCCACGACAACAATCATGTTCCACACTCTTCCTTGCATTCTTGTATTACCTAGCCACTTAGAGTGTGTATAAAATTATTTAAAACCATACTCATTTTGAATAAATTTGACCATGACTATGAGAACTAGTGTATAAACTAAGTAACTTTTGGGTAATAAACATATTAAGGAGACAAGTTGACTTGACCCTCTTTTCTTCTTTCTCTTTAGCTTAATAAACAAATAAACATACCATACTCTTTGCAATTTTAAAAGCCTCTTTTCTTTTGTTCCTTCTTGACCCACGACAAACAAAGAGAAAACAAAAAGGATAGGAAAGTAGAACCTAGGAAACATGTCATTGCATTTTTTAATCTAGTTGCCATACTTTGGTCTCCTTCCCCTCTTCTT
The DNA here is from genome assembly GCA_022545495.1 of Chrysanthemum lavandulifolium. Classification (NCBI taxonomy): domain Eukaryota; kingdom Viridiplantae; phylum Streptophyta; class Magnoliopsida; order Asterales; family Asteraceae; genus Chrysanthemum; species Chrysanthemum lavandulifolium. The sequence goes on from CM040241.1 coordinate 208,619,443, forward strand.
TCGGCTGAGCACCCCAAAACACAAACATCACTTTCCAAATTTTTTTTATTAACTAGCCTACACTAGCATATTAAACTAATCCAAATCCCATACTTTGTTGCTATATAAAGGGAGGTTACTTGTAGACATTTTTGCACAAAGGAGTAACATTAGTAATCCATTTGACACTTACAAACTTAAAACACTACACATTTCTTTCTCTTGGTCTCTTTGTGGTTCGGCAGCAGTAAGAAAAAGGGAAGAAAGCACAAGTTTTCGGGTATTTAGAAGTATTGGAAGCATTTGGGTTTAAGTATTTGATAAGCTAGAGTTTCAAGTTAGATTTGGGGTTTTCGGGTTGAGTTATGTGTGTTTCTTGATCATTACCTTCCAAACCATTGTAAGCATCATAAACTCATTTTCATACACTTATACACTTCTAGTTATCATTTCATTTACATCTTACATCACCTTTATAAGATTTGTTATGATGAAATACTTTGGAAAACGTACAAGCTTATAAAACCTAAAATACTAGTATCTTTTAATAACCGAAAATTTAGTTAGTAAAAAAAAAATAAAGGTGACAACTTGAAACATATCAAACGGACCATTTTTGAGCCAAATAGGAACCCGATAAGTTGACTTGAGTTTTCTGTCACAAGTTTCTAACAGGTCAGCCCCTTTAACGACCCAAATCCCATAGATAAATGTATTTATAGGACCATTGGCCATGATATTTTGATAGTAGACTTTTTTAGCTACATTTGGAGAGTTGAATGAGCAAAAACGGACTTGTAACGAAGGAGATATGGCCGTTTTAAGACCCGTAAAACCTTATTATCAGCTCCTGTCCAGTTATTACTATATTTGCGACTGGCCCGTTTAGAGCCTGTTTTCGAGTGCCTTGGGCTTAGATTCATCCATAGAGATAGTTGAACTTTCTATAGTGCTCGCGGCATACTTGACACTGGAATTCGAAAAGGCCCAAACCCATAAGAAACAAAGAACTTATGACCTCTGAAAGTTGAGCAAAACTCACTTTTGACACTTTTTTTGAAAACTTAAACAATTAAAAGTGAAACTTGCTTTTTATCATGTTTTGAGTCATAAAACCTCATTACAAGTGTATAAAGGTGATTATACATCATAAAACTCATATGCATATAGTACATATCATATTTTCCTAAAACGGTTTAATTACTTTAGGTTGCGGTTAAAGTAGCGCGCATCGAATTTCGTGCACACACTTGATTTCATCGTATTACTCTGTTTGAGGTGAGTTCTCGTAGCCCCACTTTTAACTTGTTTTCCTTGGGGAAATGGTACTCAAATGATATTTTAAACTGTTTTCATGCTGTGATTTACGGTTTTACTTGATTTTGGACATATATGTGATATGATGCGATTATATCTTTGAATAATATCTTGCTTGTGTGTACATAATCACAGTAATCATAACTCTCTCGGAGGGCCTACGTGATGATAGATCTATCGGGTAGCTCCCACATGGTTTTGGACATATGGACATATTGGGCTCGATTGACGCGATCTTGGTTGTTTTGTGACTAAGTGCATGTATATTGTCATCATTTTCACTATTGTCCTACATTATATTATTCACGACTTTGTGGTTTAACTCTCAAACCTCACGAGCTCACCAACTTTATGTTGGCGTTTTGAGTAACCATTTGGGTGTTATGAATGAAGTTCCATTAGGAGGTTGAGTATTGGTCTGGCTTAGAAAGACTTAAATAAAGACCTTCCCGGGTTGTATCCGTGGAGTTGGATTAGGTTATTTTCTTGGGATGTAGTTCGGCTTTGAAGACTTATGTATGGATTATCAGACTTAGTACTTATCCCGGTTGTGGGAGTTTCATGACTATTATCTTTAATGTATTACATTCAGTACTTCTCTATTAGACACCTTGTGTTCTTTACTTTGAAGTCATACCCCGTAAATGCTATTCCGCTGCGCCATTTTTGGGGTGTGACAAAAAATAAGTTGGAGCTATCGGGAGAACAAAGACGATGGTGTAGAGCGATCTTTGTCAGACGAGGAAGATTTGGCTCGGTTGGAGGATTTGCTCGTTCGTACTCCGTCAGTATGACTCGCATGCGGGAGCATTCGATTAGATTTATGATTTACGTATTTCGGATTGTTTTTATTTAGCATTGTAACATTTTAATTATTAATGAAATTTTAGTTTATGTTAAAAATGATTTTAAAATAAAAGTTTTCTTGGGTCGTTGGAGAGAGAAATGTGACGTGGCGCAGGTTGTCCCAGTTCGTCCCAGGTCGCGACTGGAACCAGCCTTACAATATACAAACAGTGGTTAAACAACAGTATTAGCAGTGGTTTAATTCTAGCAGTGGTTTAATCCAAGCATTGGATTCATTCTTCTGGCAGTGGTTTCATCAACTCTAGCAGTGTTTCATCAACTCTAGCAGTGGTTTAATTCAAGCATTGGATTCATTCTTCCGGCGATGGTTTCATCAACTCTAGCGAAGGTTTGAAATGTCCTAGCGATGGATACACCAACGACACTCCAATCTGCTGACCAAGATTACATCTACCAAAAGTAGTGGAAAATAGTGATATTATGAACTAATATGAAGGATTACAACATAATGGTTGTGTTGTGAAAGTCCTACTTACCATAAAGTGTTAAAATTTGTAACAGTCTAAACAATCCAATCGAATACAAGTATATACACTCTTTAACCACTGAAAAGTTTGTTCATGTAACCCAACAAAATATATAGAGAAAATGTCATAACAATCTACATACATGAAATTAAACCTTATCTGATTTCCTAACAAATATGGAAAACAGGATACACCAAACCATCATAAGACTCTACATACATGAACTTAAACCTTATCATCTTTCCATGCTCAAACTCACAATCTTCAAAAAAGTAGGTCCAGTCACCTAATGCATTAACATGATTCACCCGGAATGGATTGTCTCTATGATACTCAATCTGAATTTGCATCATGTATTCGACTTCATCATTCCTAAAAAGTGCATTTTGATAAAAATGCATAGGATGATTCTGAAGAAAATGGTTTGGAATATCCTGGTGTGCAACAATTACAAAAATTATATATAATTACATAAATGCATAGACAACAAAGTGCACACAAAACACAAACTTACAAGTTTACATAACGGAAGAATTTCAGTAGACCTTCTGTAAAAGACATCAGTTCGCTCACCAAAATGATCAAGGTGACCAATCCATTGGCAAATGTGTTGCATTCGCTCATCACTGTTTCAAAAATATCAAAATAAATCTTAAAGATAAATGCTATGATATTATTGAATATGATTATGAGATTTCAAGCCTACCTCCATCTTCGTTATCAAGATCATTTTGTGGAAAAACAATTCGTCCACACCAAGAAACCGCCCCTATATCTTTGCCCCATCTTGAAACCAAACACGGTTATATTCAACCTATTCTTTGCCAATTTAGTAAAACAATAACATCGCCAAATTCAATATCGGAATATTGAAGAGCAATGACCACATCTCATCATCCATAACATACAAAACACGAGGATCATGACCTCGTTCATAGCCCCAAGTAACATCCACATTAAACTCCATTCCTTCAACAACAACAACAACGATTCCTCGCAACCCAATACCATCTAGAAAATTACCGGCAATGTCTCAAACACCATCTGGCGATTAACAATTATAACATACACAAGAACAAAATACACGTATTCTTAAATAAACGTAAACAAAAAATGAGTTGTTATAAATAACCTGTGGAAATTGAGGGTATGGCAGCCGATAACTCTGAAACCTTATATGACGACTTTCTACACCAGCATAATCCTGAACTTCCAACCCTTTAGAATCATAGCCAGTAATGTAAAAAGAGTCATCACCTTCTTGAACAAAGTGTAACATGTGAACATCCGTATACATGTTTTCATGAACAAATTCTACCCATTTGTTACCTACAATCCTAATGGGACCTCCTAACTGAGCAATAATCCTTACTTTCTTCCGTTGTCTTTGTATTCCAGTTAAATAGAAATGACGATTCCCATTGAAAGCACGGTCAGCAAATCGAGGAAGCTCAAGAAACCCAGGGTAAAAATTTCTGTTTGGTCGCACCACAAACTCGATGGCCATGATTACCTTATAAACAATTACAAGCATGTAAAGGTTAGTTAATGCTAAAATTTTGATGATGAATATTCAAACATAAAAGACAGTCAATATTGATATGGGGGACCATGACAATAAAGGATCACGAACCTTTTCAGAAATTCAATTTTAATAATTGAACGAAATTGACAGTTGCACGAAAATAGCAAGGGTTCTGGTCGGGTAGAGATTGAATGTGGCCCAAAATAGCTAAAAGATAAGGTTTTAGTGTTTCATAAATCGCTTTAAAAAAGTCGCTCATACTATATCGGTTAAAAATACGCTTATCTATTATCCCGCCAAAATAATTTTCCCGCCTAAACACAAGTCAACAAAATAAGCATAAATACAGTCAATTCTATAGTCCACATACAACAATTCACAATGGCTTTGAACTTATCTGGAAAAGGTAATTGTGAACAAGTGCCAAACAGGAAAGAGGATGCTAATGACAATTTGATGGCACACGTACTACAATCCACAATGGCTTTAGATTTATCTGAGAAGAAAAAACTAGATGGTGATATTACGTGTAAGGAGAACCAAGATGGCATTACACCAGAAAAAGTTAAGGCATTGGCAAAAAGGATTAAAGAACTGGAAGAGTACTTTGAAAAACTCAAGGAAAGGAAATCAACTGAAGAAGGATGTGGTTCTAGCAGTACTGTTTGAATGGATGTAATAGTTCAATAATAAATGTTATGAGTCTAAATTTTAACAATGTAATGGTTGTGTGGAAAATCTTATCTATGAAACAATTTATTGAGATGATTGTTGTAGTTTTGTTATCGAGATAGTTGTGCTGATAGACATCAGCATATTTAATCATAATAATTGCAATGTAACATACACATGGTAGTAGAAACATCATCACATACTAGTTTGTAACATACACTAACAAGCCTTCACCACATCACGAAAATAATTGTTTCATCATGATGACTAGTTAGTGTAGTTTGTAACATACACTAACTAGTCATCATGCAAGGAAAGGAACAAAAATACAAATTGTTTAACAGGGTACATACCACCCTGGAAGATCAAATAACTACCACATGGTAGCCTTCATAATACCTTCGAACCATCAGCTGTGGAATCTGCAACTATCACTTGATCATTAACCAAACTGATTGCCTCATCACCCTTCATATCATCAGATTGATTACTACCAACTTCTTCAAATTCATCAAATAATCTCCTAGATTTCAAGGTACCAGTTTCAAAACGACTTTTCTTGGACACATATTGAACTACAGTTGAGCTTCCAACTGTAGGAAGGCCATCAATGTCATTAAAAACCTCTTACACTTTAAAGGGCTGTTTTTGAATAGATGGGAGTAAACTAGTAGAATGTGGATCCGAAGGTCATGATTATCGCACCTCAAAGTCGTTCAAAAGGTTCTTACCTCTTAACGGACTAATCTCGAACCCACGCTCGCTTGACAAACACTCGTAACAAAGTGGAGTTACGTGTCCAAGAATCTTCAAAGTCATCCGACACATAAGGTCGGATTGTAGTCCTTAAACAAGGAGGAATGTATTCAAGGTCATTATTACCACCAAATTCGGACTTTCCTCTGAATAAACTAGCTTCAACAAAAGGCTTGATATAAGGTGTCCTAAGGTAGGTCGGTGAATTTTTTCCTCTTCTTCCCATGCCATTAGTTCTTCAAACGATGACGATCGACATCTTTTTTTTTTTTTCGTGACTTTTAATTTTAAGCGTCGGATCATCGTCGAGGAATCAAAAGACAAGTTCTTGAGATAGTAAGTAACTAAATGAACACATGGTGATGACCAACATAGATCTCAACTAGACCATGGAGCTCACCCATGTCATACAGTTTCTTGACATCATTATCATCTTCTACAAGGGTCAACCCTTGCTCCAGACTACTACTTGGAAGACAAAAATACCAAGCCTAAATATCCTCCTTAATTTCTTTCAACAGCATGTCACATATTTGAGAATCGATAACCTACTCAACCTAGGTAACCTCAAATGTAAAACATCTCCACCTAAATAACTTAAGGGTAAAAAAAGACCGCCATGATAAACATCAAACCCAAGATCTTGACTGCTTTCGGACATTCGTGTAACAATGGATATAATTCAAAGAAACAAAATCCTTGTTGAATAAAATTTAATAGAGAAAAGTAAATGGACAAACTTACGACCATTCTTGATACCATAATTCATAATGACCCTTTGATTCTGTGTGTTTTCGATGCCATATTTAGTAGAAGTCCAAAAATGAAAATATATGTAAGATAAAATATGGGGTAGTTTTGGTTAGTAGGTACAAAATATACAAAAGGTACAAAATAGTGAGCAGTTAAAAATGTCTAAAAAGTACATTACTGACCATACTCAAATGATATATCTAAGATATAGTCAAACTCTCCCAAAAAGTCGCCTAGTGTGTAATGTTGAGTAATGCATACCGAATGGACAAGACTTGTAAACTAGCATGCATGGGTTTGGCCTACTTTGTATATATATAATTTGGTGTGTGTTTAATATTTTTGCTTATTTTTATAGAAAAATATTACTAGTAAACAAATTTGCAACGTCACTACCTTAGCTTGAACACAAGTATAATACAACATGTTCAATACAAAACCATTCAAGGAGCATATGGTTATCAATTTGTTTCAAGTAATACATCAACAAAATAGAACATAGCTAAACACAAACACGGTGTTTAAAAAAAAACTAGCCATTTGTTCACGGTATGAAAGCGCAGCCTGAATACGATCCTTCACATCCAATGGTAGACCAAAAGCCAAGCGGTATAAAAAAATACATACCCAAATACCACAATCACCAAATATCCCGGCCTGCTTCGGTACTTGTTCAGCGATAGTAAATGTAATGAAATAACTAGCCGGATCAATGCCTTTCTTCTCAAATACTTGCGCTTGTGCTAGGACCTCAGGTAATTGTAGCTGTGGACAAAAGTAGCACTGTCTTAAAAAAACTAATGTTTTAAAAGCTGGTTAAACGGTTATGTATTAATTCTTATGACATATGAATAAATAGCCAAACCTGTAAACACTCCCTCAGTTTGATATAAAACTCTCGCCATTCCTCTTCAAAAGTTTGACCGCTATCATAAAAGGTAACAATGCCAGTGTCTATCTCCAAACGGGCAAGAAACCAATGAGCGTCAGTTTCATTAATCGGCATGAAAACCTACAACGTTTGGGTCACAAACATAATATCAATATATGGCAAAAGCTAATCAGCATTATTATTATATATATATATATATATATATATATATATATATATATATATATATATATATATATATATATATATATATATATATATATATATATATATATATATATATATATATATATATATATATATATATATATCGTTACTTACGTGCTTAACGTCGGACCATGGAATAGAGTATCTTTCACCATTAGCATACCACAAGGGCAAAGAATTTTGTAATGTGTTGAACAAAATAGCTACTAACCATCGCCCAATTAGTCGTATCGGGCCTAACATGCCAAAGGTAATTAACCCACAACTCTATGTGTAAATTTCAAACATGAATGAGTGTGATAAACTTTATAAGAAATCATTTCAGATATACAGCTTGTATGAGTACTTGCCTCATCCCTTAGCCAACCTTTCCTAGGCGGGTCTAAGCAAACCAAACTTTCCCAAAACCTTCTATCCGCACACACATCGTCACACCAAGGAAACTTGCGTTAAGTGGTCCTATTTGTCCAAGAAATTCATCAAATTCATTTGTAAAATGAACTCTGTTGACACATTGGTGCAACAAGCAAGATCCTAGTATATGAAACGATTAAACTTATAATCATTTGTCATTAACAAGATATATTTTAAAAGGTTGTCAAGAAGTATTTTCATACCTCAACCCAAGGCGTGACAAATTTAAGTTTTTCACTCATATCCGGATCGAGGTAAGCTAGAGCATCGCTTTTCTTTTCAAAGATATGCATTGGTCCAATAATACGAATTAGCTTCACCGAACGTTGTTCACCCTCTTGAAACCGCAAAACGCGCTTCTCTGGCTTTCATATGATCCGAGTTCATGATTGCTTCTCCCTTTCTTTCGTTCATTTCATACGCAACCTCTTTTCCTCTTCCCTCATTATCAACTTGTCCTCTTCCATCCTCAACCTCTTCTCTTGTTGCATCAATCACGCTTTTTAACCGGCACTTTCTAATTCTTCATGTCGCAACATTAATTCTTCTTGGATAATAAATTCTGTCGCGTTTATAAATAACCTATCGTTATGATATGTTATGCTACTGGAAAGAGTTTTACACTTGTTTACCGATTTTGTGCATTACCTTTGCAAGATCGTCATCAAAAATTCATCTAGCCGCGGTGATGAACTAGTATCAATGCTTGATGACTTGACTCAAACAAGTCAAGAAAATCATGATTAAGCTCATCACAAAGCTGCACTAAGATGCCGTAGATCATTACTTAACCCAATTTCTCCTAAGAATGAAAATAAGTATTTATAAAAGGATATATACGAAGATAATGGATAATTGAAGAAATTTGTTTTTGTAAATTTAGTGTATCCATCGCTAGAGTATATGAAACCACCGCTAGAGGTTTTCAATCCACCGCTAGCGTGTTCGATAATACTTGAAGGGTCGTTTTGTAAATTTCGTGTATCCACCGCTAGAGTATATGAAACCACCGCTAGTGGTTTTCAATCCATCGCTAGCGCTCGATAATACTTGAAGGGCGCTTTTGTAAATTTCGTATCCACTGCTAGAGTATATGAAACCACTGCTAGAGGTTTTCAATCCATCGCTAGCGACTTCGATAATACTTGAAGAGTCGTTTTGTAAATTTCGTGTATCCATCGCTAGAGTATATGAAAGCACCGCTAGTGGTTTTCAATCCACCGCTAGCGACTTCACGATAATGTCAAAGTATATATACGATAAAAAAAGAAGAAGGATATATTACCCCATTTCTTTCTCGAGCAAGAACACGAAAAAGGGACGATATTATTATCGATGATTCGTGTGATTATTGATGGGTATATGAGTTTGAACAAATGCTTAAATAACTCAATAATTGTCTCAAGTTTGAACAAACGCTTATTTAACTCTGTAATAACACGATCCGTGTTATCTTGATCTCTATTATAACGCTCTCACCCCTGCGTATAATAGGTAAATGTTTCCTTCGGTCTTGCCACGTTTGCGTCTGCGCCATCTTCTTCAACCACTCGTCGTAGAGATGTGTTGTTTTCACCGTGGAGTTCTAGGTATGTAATCATGGAAAAATGCCGTAAACTTTATATACCAATCGGATCTCCTCTCGCCTATTGTCGGTGTCGGTTCTTTAACAGATTGAATCCTTAAAAACAAATAATAATGTTCAATAAAAGATTGCATTAATGTAGAAAAAAGATTGCATTAATAAGAAAATTTTATATATTACTTTTACCTTTCCAAAAGAAACTTATAATCGATCTTTTGAAGGTGTATTCTTTGACCACGCTTACTCCTCTTGGCATAATATCGTGAACTTTATTCCACCATAGAATGCTTCTTTCAAAGACTCCAGATCCAAATCTATACGGATTTTGGAATTTCAATAAAAATAATAGCATAAAATATTGATACACAAAATGAATCCAGTTTATATTGATATATAAAATATTAACCTTGAAAGCCCAAACGAATCCCGATTGTATAGGTTGGAACAAACTTGTGGTCTTTGTTAATACCTTGAAGGAAATCCACTTGTGTTTATCTCGCAACATCCAAAATTTCATCATACAAATGCCTCCAAATATGCTCTCCCATGGAAAGGCATCCCAATCATCTAGGTTTTCAACTAATCGCATGAGAGAAACATCAACTTCTGAACCAATAATCGCCCATGAAGATAACCTCCAAAGCTAACAATAGACAAAGACGTCTCGCATCTTACGTCGCATATGATACCAAATGCCTCTTCATCCTCAATTAGGCCAAGAATATCTAAGTTTGTAATTTTGAACTGAATGTTTTGGGAAAACCCTTGACATAAAATTGAGGTGTCCAGATCCATATTTTCAAAACTTACTTTTCCAAAATTAAAACCGGTGATAAGCGAAAACTACGGACGATCGAAATGAAGGGACGGTCATCAATATAATATACAATCGGGATATCATAATGGTTTTCATTCGGATAACATTGTTTTTGTAAAACATAATCTATCATATGTGCCGTGGTCAAAATAAGAAAGGTCCAACCATTTACCGAAACAAGTTTCCTAAACAACTTCCTTCGATTTTTATCCAACTTGGATTTTATTAAAGAAAAGTAGTTTGGTTTACTCGATGATGATTTTACCTCATATTCCTACAAATGAAAAAATAAAATAAATAAATAAATAAAATAAAATAAAAATACTCTACTTAATAACATATAAGGGAGTAACAAACCGCATTCAATCATCCAAGCCTCACACTACAATTTTGTAACAAATGCCAAGTATACTTTCAAAAGATAGAACAACAAAGAATCACATCTCGGACACGGATAAATTACAAACCCAAACACAGTTTTGTAACCTTTTAAACTTAAATAAACAAAATTGTTGTTGCAAAACTACTATTAAACATGATTAATTTCAAATAAATAAGGGAAAAACAAATATACGAACAATTTATATATATCAACATAAAAAACATACCCGAATCTGAAACATTTTTTTGCAGGATTTCGAGAAGACGATGGTTCTTGACTTGTAGGAGTAATTTTGTAATGGGGTGTAATGTATGTGTTATTCTAATTCATTGGTTAGGAAAGATATGTGATAAGTAAAAAGTATTTTTACCGTGGTGTAAAATTGGAAAAAGTACAAAACTACTATTTGGCCAAAATCCGCTAAAATTAATTCGCTTAAGTCGCTCGACATTGGGAAGGAGCAAAGGAATAAAATATTACTTTTTAAAGTTTGACTTTTTCTCGAAAATATCAAAAAAAATCGCGAATCTTAAAAAGTCGATGGATATTAGTCGACTAAAATTCATAGGTACGAAATGATTGGAATCGAAAAGTGTCGGGACACGTGTCACTATTACATTGGAAGGATAAAGTCATAAGTCTCAAAGTTTATTTTGAAATACCAAAACTTTTTTCCTAAAAAGTGATGACACCTTGAGCGAAAAATGCATTCTTAGAATTTTCCCTATATATATATATATTCAAAAGTGTGTATATAAAAAAAGATAAATATGTCATTTGTTTGTTTATACTTGTCAATTTGTTTCGAAAGTGTATTTAAAACCATGTAAAAATGATGTTGTAAATGCTTATATATCCACTATATAAGTGGTTTAAATTTTTTATTTTCAATAAAATAAACTAATTTAAAATTTTACTAAAAACATTATAATATATTTATAAAAGTATTACAAAAATTTCATGAAAATAATGTAAGAATGTTATAAAAAAATATTAAAATATTATAAAATATTTTTTAAAATAATATAAACATATTATATAAATTTATATATATAATTATTTCAAAACATATCTTCCTTTTATAATATCATACTATTGTTCGGGCTATCATAATTTAGAGGTCATGTAATGTACGTATGAGGAGCCAGGACACTTTAAATCGTAAATTCACAACCCGTCCATACGCCAACCCGAAGAGGCCTCTCATATAAAATTCCTTATATAATTGTTATAGTTTTTCTAGTCTCTCTTTAAAGCAAATCATTCATCTTCTTCAATTACATTTTGCTAAAACCAACTTTTGCGTAGCACTCAAATGATCTAAAATTCTAGCATATTTTGATTGGCTAAATGAATCCCTTTTCACAAATTTTGACCGGTCTTCTGCGATTCAAGATGGCCCATTCACATCTAGTTTAACCGGTGGTAGAAAATCGGCCAACCTACCAGTTAAACCGGTTAAATTGGCTTGTCCAGTCCAGTTTTTTTTAACACTAGTCAATTTTATACCTTTTTGGGTTAGTGGGTATATATTTAAGCTAAAAACAATTTGATAAAATGGCAATATCCCCTTTTGGGAAAACAGTTTTATAATTGTTTCATTAAAGTCACTCATATTTTGGTTTAACTACAAAAACCACTCAAATTTCAACTGTTTCAGTAAAACTTTTTTTTTTATTATTTTTTTATTTTTTTTTTCAACTGCAAAAAACACTCAAAATTTTATATAGTTCATTTTTTGCGAATTTTATATAGAAATTGATAAAAAGTTATCTTTTATAATAGCACTTAAAGTGTGACGGATCATTTACTTGTACCTTACATAATAACCCTCCCTGGATTTAACTTCTCCTAACTAACTTTATATACAACAAATAAAAACCAATTTTAAAAGTTTTTTACATTTGATTAAATAAATGTTCAAGATTTTCACAATATTATAACTACATTTAAACTTGAATGACTAATGTTGAAAATAAAGTTTGAGTGACTTTAAAATAAGTTTGAATGACTTTAATGGAAACATAATGAAACTTGATTATTGTTACATGAATTTCACCCTAATATTGTTAAAAATATTTAACTTGTAACATATATGTTAATATTGATAGAACTATCTAGTTAATCATAGGTCAAGTTCATAAAGCATAACCATCCCGTTACTAATAAGTTCGCTATTATATTTAAGGTATTGAATACAACTCTTCTAACTTTATAAATTTGTCCTCCTAAATTAATTTAATTATGCTATCACATATAGTAATTTAAAAAATACCTATTTCAAAATCAATAGTTAATTCATTGAGTTATTAAGTTTATGTATGCGAAAGTTACATTTTTTTCTCCATATATGCGAAAGTTACATTTTTCACATGTATTGCTGATCTAGTTATCATAATCGTTCAAGTCTTGCAATAGACAATGAAAATCCAGATTTTCCTCTTATTTAGTGCGAAGCCGTGAGTTCTATGGGTTTCTTCTCGCTGGTCTCTCCTAGTGGTTCGGGTCTCGGGGCCTACCCGTTTGGATGGTTTAATTCGAAGTCGGATTTCAAATGTAATGCCGTTCTAAAAAAGAAAATAATAAATAATAAATAAAAATATAAATTCTCTAACATCATCACCGTAAATAGGGGTGTTAATCGGGTCGGGTTAGTCGGGTTCGGGTCATTCGGGTCGGGTCGAAGTCGGGTCAAGACTAAAAAAAAATATACCCGAACCCGACCCTATTTGAACTCGGGTTGGTCGGGTTCGGGTCAAATCGGGTCGGGTCAAGTCGGGTTCGGGTCTGTCCAATTTACAAAATCATATAATTTGATTTCTTAAACTCATCAAGTACCAACAGAAAATATTGCATGAATAAGTAGTACTTTTTGTATAAGAATGCCAATTCTTAAAAGAAAAAGAAAATTTTCAAATCATGAAGTGAAACTAACTGTGAAAAGTGTAGAATGCTTGGTTCTTGGGATGTAAATGACTAATGTTGATATGAGTATATGGACTATACGAATCATATCATATATATATATATATATATAGAATGCGGTTCTAGAGAAAAGTATAATTAGAGAGAAAAGTGAGAAAAAAATTTATAGGGTCTAATTTGAAACATCTCAAACTTCAGGGGTAGGTTTTGGAAACCACCCCCACACACCAAAAAAAATTTTCCCGCAAAAAAAAAATTTTTTTGGGCAATTTTTTTTTTCCCGCCAAAAATTTATAACTGATGCAAATTTTTTTTTGTGCATCTCAGTTATAAAAATTGGTGCATCACAGTTATAACTAATTTTTATAACTGTGATGCACCAAAATAAAAATGTGCATCACAATTATAAAAATTTGGCGGGAAATTTTTGGCAAAAAAAAAAAAAAAATGTTTGGCCTCTAGAAAAAAAAATTTGGCGGAAAAAAAAATTTTTTGGGAGGGGTGGGTGGGGGGGGGGTAGGGTGCGAATTTACAAAACTTCTTTAAAGAATGAAGGAAAATACAATTAGGTCCTGTAGTTTGGTGTGAAAAAAGGGAGGGAAGAAGGGTGATCCAATGGTTGAGATTACTTTTTTCACTTTTCTTTTGAGATCAACTTTTAAATGATCCAAGCTCTATATATATATATATATATATATATATATATATATATATATATATATATATATATATATATATATATATATATATATATATATATATATATATATATATATATATATATTATATACGTGTACGGTACCGTGTAATTGAATCTTCCGATGACTATATATTTTTATGCTATATATTTATAGTGAGAATATAACTTTTTAGATGGTGTTGCTAAAGAAGTTCACAATGGTAAATAAATAAGAAGATTTTGTATTTGTTATTGCTAATTGTATTATGTATAATATTACTTTGTAACATTGGTCGCAAATAACTCCAATGTCATATAAATCTTCAAATTGAATGTGTAATATAACTTTCAATACGTCATACATATTATGTTAGTAAGTAAAAATCTTCAAATTAAAATGGTTTGAAATGGTCGCATGGATGCTGTTACACGCTTTAATAATTATTATTGATATTTATGATTTTAATGAGATTTATTTCAAGAAGTAATATATTTTGATCAGGGTATTTATTAGGTTTGGTTTTTTATTTGAAAACAAAAGTAACAAATTTCCGCATGTAGTTGTGTTAGTTAAGCCTTCCCTTTTGTAAAGGTATTAGTATATAAATATTTCCAAAGTACAGTATGTATTAATTTTGTTTCCTATTTTAACATAACCAAGCCTACTGTTTCAGTTCCATTTCAAAATCATTGACAACATTTGACAATACAAAGAGTTAAAAAATTTGGCTCAAGATTTGACATGGCTTTAAAAATTTTCCAAGCCAATTACTAAAGTTAGTATCATCACGACATCACTGACATAGTAATCAAAACAAACAATCTTTAACGGACCAAATCAAATATGCCAGATCCAAACATACAAGATCCGAATATATCACCAAAACATAAACCACAAAATATAAATCAGGAATGCGTCAAATTCTGGCCAAAACCCAAATGCCACTACCAAAACATTACTGTTCAGCCTCAGTTTTAACCTCTTTGGCCTCACCAAACACCGTCATGGCTACATAACATACGGATTGTCTCGCCAAGATATGGGCTGAACATCACCCACTGTCTAATAGAAAGAAAGAATAAAATATCTTGAAACTATTCAAAAACAAAAAAATAACAGCCTCATTAGCTTGCTCATGGCAAGATCTAAAGTCCTCTTAATTCACCTTTTGCACAAAATGGCTTCAAAACTACATGATAGATAATTAGATACCGAAATATCTACAGCCAACAACTTGAAAGCCCGACAAAACCACCAACCAAAAACAAAATATACTATAACCTAAAACAAATGCCGAATCTCGACACAAAAACAACATCACCATCACATCACACTGAAACACCATTACCATTAAAAAAATAGCAAAATACTAATTGCGATAATAACATTAACGCTATCATGAACCATACACCATTTGCCTAAAAAAGCATCATTGGCCAAATATAAACATAAGATCTAAAAAGAGAAACCTTGAAACTTTTAGATAAAAAAGTAAAAAATCTTAAGATCGATCTACTGTTTATGAGGGTGTCACAACATTAAAAACGGTTTGGTAACGATTGTAGGCTCGAAAAGCTCATCAACAGATTCAAGGATCCCCGAAATCACATGCCTAAGAAATATAAGCCACACCAACAACAGCCTCCAACACCATCAAAACCACCACACTTCCAACCAAAAACACCATGTTATGGTGGTGGGGCGAGAGTAGGCGACGGCGACACCGGTTGATGGGTGTTTAGAGTGAGAGAGAAGAGAGGTGTTGTGGTGATGACACATGCTGTTAGAAGTGGTGGCGGCGAAATTAGTTGGTGTCGGCAGCGGCAGTGGTAGATTTGTGTGTGTTGTTTTATTAAGGTTTGAGAGAAAGAAAGACATGAAAGTAGAAGAACCAGGTGGTGTGTTTGTTTGTTCGGGGATAGGTCGGGTATTTATACCCCATGTCTTAATCTTAATTTTAATGGGCTATTACAAAGAAATGAGTGGTTACAATTTTAGATTTAATGGGCTGTTAATTATACGGGCTGTTACAAGTGTTGGGGTGTTACAAGTTTTTAAAGACACTTAAATTTCTAGGCTTTTAATTATATATGTATGTATTTTTCTTATTAAAGAAATGTTTTTGTCTTAAAATTTTAAGACTTTTTTATATAGAAAGTCCTAAACCCTTTATAAAGTAGTATATATATATATATATATATATATATATATATATATATATAGAGTGTAGTGTTCAACGCAGAAACAATTTTTAGTACAGAACTTTACATAACCACTTTGGGTCATTTTGGACCATTAGATGAGTAAATCAATGGCTAAAAATTAATGTGGCAGTTTGGTAATTAAGTTGAAAACCTGATAAAGGGAAAAGGGTACTATTGGCATTTCAAATATCATGTTAATTTCATAAACAAATCAGTTTATTTGAATGGTATGTCCACAATTTAAGGAGAAAAGTCATCTTCATCTCTCCCTCTCACAAACCCTAACCGTATATTCCTCCACTCTCATATCATTTTCAGTTTTACCTCTTTCTTCAACATCTCAAACCCTAGCCGCACCATCATCACCACTAACTGTCGCAGATCCGAGCAATCAACAACGAAACCACCAAATCTTGTCGCAAACCGATTTTATAAAACATCAAGAAGACGGATCTGTCGTAAACTTAGCCGTCTCTCTCTATCGACACAGATTAATGAGGTGTGTAGTCTTGTGATTTTGTAGTAATTTAAAAACATTTTTTTTTTGGGTTAAAAATGGTACCTTCTTTTTACCGAATAAAAAAAAAAGGAATGAAAACCTCCTGTTTAGATTTGTTTCAGTTTCTCACCAAAGATTATTTTATGATGTAGTTACTTTTTATTGCTTGAAATAATTTGCTCGAGACTTTTTGTAATTTCACATGATTATGTGCGTCGCTAGCATCTTATATTTGTTGCTTGGCATCTTATTTTTGTCGTGATTTTATTAAATTTGATGTTATGGTGTTTGATGGATGCAGCTTGGATTTGGTGGTGTATCGGTTGATTTATTGGTGACTGTTGCGTTGTTTCCGAATCGTGATGATAAGATTAGAAGGTTTACGTGAAGGTATCTATTTATATGATTATACTTTAGTCGTCGAAAATTGGATATTATACAGTGACCGTTTTTTGAATACTAGGAATAAAATGAAAACATATTCACGTCCTTTGGAGAACTTGATAACATAGATTGCAAGTTTTGATCCTACATCAGGCCCGATCCCTTTTATAGGAAGAAGTATCTTCTTTTGAGCTAGTATTGTTTGAATAAATTATACGTGTTTTCTTAATTAAAAATGTTGTGGTTTTAACAAGCAATCTCTTACACCCCATATGACTATTTGTTTATTTTGTTAAAAAAATCAATTTTTAGTTGGGATAAAGAATTGTTTTTGTGATGCTGTTGCTTTTAATTGGACATGGTTGAGTTCGAATTTTGTTTAAGATTACAAGTGTGGGATGTTTGTATAATTTGGGAAATTATAAATTGAAGAAGTTAATTGGTCGTATTAGAATCATATGAATATGATTTGTTTTTCTTTAAGAGTGTGTAAATGTGCTCTATCTTACACGAATGCGAATGTAACAAGTGGAACAAGTGTTCATGCCATTATATTTTCTTGATGCATGTATGTTATAATAAGTGTACATATATGTTAGTTGTTTTGAAAAAAAAATGATTTTTTTGGTTAAAACTAATTTGATATAAATAAAGATTGTGCATATGTGTTATTTTATAGTTATTAACTTATTTTATTTGTTAAAACTAATTTCAGGTATCGAAAAGACACAAGTGTTGATCATGATAAAGATGTCAAGACACAGGTGTAGAATGAGATACGAAAGCGTGCACATATGTTCTTGAAAGAGTCACGACGTTTCTTGGAAGAGTCTGTAGCATGTTTTTGAAGAGTCATGTACATGTTTTGGATGACGACATTTGTATTTTATTTGAATTTCATTTGATATCAAACTTTTGTGTATACTATTTATCTTTTTGGTTGTTTATAAATTTAAAGGTTACATGTATATGTTTATATTTTTTTTGTTATAAATTTCGAAGATGAAAGAATGTATACTAGAAATATATGTGCAAGTACCATTTTAAGCAAAACAAGTTTAATGTCTAAATAATTGTACTTTAAAAAAACACATGTAAATTTAAAATATATATATATATATATATATATATATATATATATATATATATATATATATATATAAGGATTCAATAAGAAGAATATTAAAATATAAGGTAAGAGTAATTCTATTTTAATATGGGAGGAAAATTTGAATGAAGATATTTTGTAGATATCTATGATGGTTATATATCCTATATTCTTATTTTTATTATTCTTCTTATTTGATAACTATATATATATATATATATATATATATATATATATATATATATTTATTTATATAGCCTTTGGTTCCATTGAGAAAACTTTTAGATTGAGAAGAAATCAAGACCATTGATATATTTTGATTTTAATTTTTTACAAATATTATTTATTAGAGTGAAAAGGGTATAAAGGTAAATGAATCATTCAAAATTTAAAATAATAACTCCTACATTTATGGTGAAACTTTTTGAATTGCAAGTCGTTTATTGCTCAACGTATGTTCTTTGTGAATGATTCAAATCACTTTTCATTGTAGTATCATATCTAAATATTTTTTTTACCAGCTATTCATATTGTTTTGTTGCTTTGAATCCTCAAATATGATAGTTTATCATTAAAAAAACTTTTCTTCTTGTTCATACGTTAAATTTCTTTTCTTTTTTTAATCAATCCATATTTCTTTTATCTATGTTACATTGTCTATAAAATAAATTTGTAGCAACATGAAGATGCATAATGAATCAAATATTTTTATATTAAATATTTTTATATTGGATCATATTTAAATATGAATCGTCGACTTGATGAATCATAGAATATTGAATCACTAACGAATATAGTGAATCGTTAAATTATTAAATAGGGATTCATCAACATAGCGTGTTACTTTCCAACTTTTGAATCGTATCCGAATCGGTGAATCGTTAACAAAAAATGTAGTGCTTTAAATAAATCAGGTAGGCATCATCATATAAGCATCAACGAAGATAGTATATCGGTAATAAGGTAGGCATTATCAATGATCGTGAATCGTTAAATCATATCTTAATGTGAATCGTCGAATTGATGAATCATAAAATATTGAATCTCTTACGAATTTTGATAGTGAATAATTAAATCATTGGATAGTGAATCATCAACGATAGTAAAAGTACGATGAGAATTCTCACATCTTACTCCTTGATGACGTTAAATTTTATGAATCTCAAACGCTAAATAATTGAATCATAAATTAATATATGAATGAAGACACAAAATAAAAGTTATCATAAGTTATACTTGTAGTATTTAACTAGTGACCTCTCCAATAAATATAAGTCAATTCACAGCGCCATGACATTCGAAACATAGTGTCGTATATTCATAAGTTGATGTCCTTAATGTGAACACAAGTAATACTAATTAAGAAATAAAAGCGACAAAAGTATAGGGAGGCACATCCAGATTTGATGGAGCAGAAATAACGGTTACCTTTTATAATATATTAATTAAATCATAAAAATAATTAATGACAATTGTAAATCATCAATTTTACCCTTTACTTGGTGTAATGAGATGAAGGGTTAAGATTGCTTCTCAATCTTCTCAATCTTAAACTCTTCTCAATCGATCCGGATTATTATATAGGGGAGAGTTAATGTGAGAGAAACCTTAAAGTATTAAAAATAAGAACCAATATAAGCCATTGGATCTATTTATTGGTATTTGATGAGATTAGCATTAAATAAGAGACATTAATGTAATTAAGTAGAGTTTCAAGGGTATTTTGGTACATTTTTTTTTCACCATTATTGTTTTTGTGCATTTATTTTTGTGTTTTCTTATGACCATGTATTTTTAATTAAAGTTTCAAAATATTCCATGATATAATTCATAAGAAAATGATGATACATTGATACATGGATCATACATACAACCAGTAATATAATATTAAAAATGATACAGTGATACATAACCATACAAAATCTGATGCATTGGTACATAAAAATACATATATTGATAACTAATATAATATTAAAAATGATACATTCATACATACACCTTACAATATCTGATACATT
This sequence comes from Chrysanthemum lavandulifolium, assembly GCA_022545495.1. NCBI lineage: Eukaryota > Viridiplantae > Streptophyta > Magnoliopsida > Asterales > Asteraceae > Chrysanthemum > Chrysanthemum lavandulifolium. Next base: position 208,639,894 of record CM040241.1, read on the forward strand.
TGTACATAAACCATACATATGTTGATATATGAGCCATACATACATTGATATATAGGCCAAACTTTACCCAAAGTTTGGCTAACTTATCTACGAATCCCATATTTATCCACAACATACGGATACATTTGAACTAACTGGTACGCCAACAGCAACATCAACAAATCTTGAAATAATTAATACATAAGAGCAACGCCAAAAACTACAACAATTATTATTATTATTATTTTTATTATTATTATTAGTTTTTTTTTTTTTTGTGTGTGTGTGTGTGTGTGTGTGTGTGTGTGTTTCTTCATGATACATGGCGGTCACCATAGATCAGCCTATAAAAGGTCATGGCGGTCTCATGAATACTTGACTCGTAACAAAATCAATCTGCACCAAACTCAAATATGCAATCGAACTCGAATAAAAGTAACGACAAAAACACCTAACTTGATTACATTCAATTTTCATACACAAAATATGAACTCGAATATACGAAAATCGAATCCGATGAATGACTTACTCGGAATAATAAGTAACAAAAAAATACCAAAGTATTAACGAAAAATCTACAAGCAATGACCAAATCTGTAATTAAAGTACCCAAACGAAATAACCCAAATAAGTAATTAAACAAACCAAAATAATCAGATCTTTAAAATAAATAAAATTACCAGATATGTACTTCAATTGAAAGAAAAAACACCACCGATGCGTCAAATGTATTTGTAGGGAAAAAAAACTCTTTAAACGGAGTAACCCAAGTCGGTTCCTATAAGGATCTGGTCTAAAAAGACAGCACATGAGATATGATGGTTTCTTATTTCGGTGTTAAAATATATAGTGCCAGATGGGAGAAAAAAACTAGGTAGTAGTTTTTATTTTTATCTAGTATTAATAGTAAAAAAAATAGTGCTTTGATCTGTATAATGAATGGTAAATGAGATATGAGAAAAAAATGAAAAGAGATGAGTGGTCTTGAGGGATTGGTGTCTACGAAAGTGGGAGAGAAAAAAAAAAAGAAATATGTGGTTTTGATAAAGAAAAAGAATGAAATGGTGGCTGTTAATACGTAGTATTTGAGAGAGAAATTAGGCTTAGATGAAGATAGATAAAATACCCAAATTACCCTTTTTACTATACATTTAATTTTTAGTTCATTAAATATTCAAATTACACTTGTCAATAATTCATTGGGTTCTCACTTTTAGAACTTTAAAAAGTTCTCATTTGATCTAAATTATATATATATATATATATATATATATATATATATATATTAGGATCAAATAAGAAGAAATTGAATGATAAGAAGAAACTAAATTATATATATATAAAATATATCTCCCTATTCTCCTCCTATTTGAAATGTGTATATAAATATTCTTCCTATTTTATTTTTCTTCTTGATCCCTTCCCTATATATATATATATATATATATATATATATATATATATATATATATATATATATCGATTATCACAACTAAATGAACATGGGCTAATTTTAATGAATGGACTATATGACTAATATACATTAGATATCACTAGAAGGGTATCCGCACAATGCGGCGGCGGGTACCCGATGACTATAATATGATTGGAATAAATGAAATAAATGTTAAAGTTGTAAAGATTTGAATTAAAATAAAATAAAACCACTAAAAATATAAATGATCATTTACATCTATATCCTTGCAAAATTTAATAATTACATAAATATCTTTATAAAGTTTATAATTACTTCAATGTCCTCCCAAAACTTTAAAAAACACATGTATATCCAAAGACCAATTTTCATCATATTTTATTAGATTTAATATTCAAAATAATTTAATAAACACATTTTAATATGTAAGATTACCTTCTTACCCTTCTCTTTTAATTAGAAAAAACATATAGTATTGAAAGGTTTTTATTGCAGATGAGATCTCAAATTAAAAAAACCCCCCATGTTTAAACGGTTGAAACCTAAAAGGCGTAAATCTATGATGAGACTTATGAATCAATTATAGAGAAAGATAAAATAACATAAAAGAAGAGAGTGAAAGGCAGAATATGCATAAGACGTTAAATACATTGTGTCTTATGTGATAATCCAAATGGTAAAGAAAAGAGAAAATTAATAGCAAATCATAATTTGAAGATATTTTCTCTTTATAGCAGTAGAGATTCGATCTTCAAATAACACATTTGTTAAGACGTTGACCAGTTACTAAAGTTACAGAGAGAAGGATAAAGAGGTAACTTAACATGTTAATTAATTTTTGATAGAAGATTATTTAATGCTAAAATCATTAAATGTGAAGAAAATGTGTTTTTGGATATGTTCGTGTGTTTTAAAGTTTTCAAAGGATATTAACGTAAATATGAAATTTTGAAGGACATTGATGTAATTGTTAAATCTTGTAAGGATATAGATGTAAATCTCCCAAATATAAAAACTAAAAATTTATAAAAATATATTAAAATGGATGTTGAATTAAAGAGTATAAAATTTTAGAAAATATGGTGAAATTAGATTATAATATAAATAAGTAGATAAAAGATATTTTAATTTGAAAATAAAGATGAATTTTTAGTTGAGAGTGACATGTCATTTTACAATTGGAGCTCTTTATCTTAATTTTTGTGGTTCTGAGTTAAGCTTGGAGTTTGTTAGAAGTTAGAACTGGGTTTGTTAAGTGACACATGTCATCTCACGATTGGAGCTCCTTATCTTAATTTTACATGCATTATAATATATCTTTCCATAATAAGCAAGTAAAAAAGTCTGAATTTTTAAGCCTTCTAATTTTAGAAGGCCTAAATGCATTATAAAGTAGTATAGATAGTTGGGACTTGGGAGTGAAAAAAAGAAAAATCCTAACTCGGGTTAGTCGGGTTGACCCGAACCCGAATAAGCAAAGTATTTGAACCCGATACCCGACCCTAGTTCGTACTCGGGTTAATCGGGTTGACCCGATTGACCCGAGTTAGATTTTTGACCCGAGTAACCCGACCCGACTATCCTTATTCGGGTTCGGGTCCGGGTCGGGATTATTGACACCCCTAACCGTAAATAGTTATCAACCACCAAAAACCGCCATTCATCAATATCAAATCCTTATAAATAGTTGAGATCAATATAGATCTCATATTTGCCATAGATCCAATAACTCAATCTTAGCCATCTATTTTTTATCAAAATTAATAAAAAGACCATTTTCACTTTTTTTTTAAAAAACAACATATCTTGCTAACGGTAAATCTTCAAACTACAAAAATAACACCATCGCGACGAGAATTGAATTATCTTTCTATAGATATGCACTTCTTTATATTTTCGACAAATTTTTTTTTCAAAAGTTCCGCCCCAGAAAAATCACATATGATTTGTAAAATCATATATGATTTGTGAAAATCATATATGATTCGATTTTTACAAATCATATATCATTTTTTCAAATCATATATGATTTTTTTACAAATCACTTATGATTTGCAAAAATCATATATGATTTGTAAAAATCGAATCATATATGATTTTCACAAATCATATATGATTTTTCTGGGTCGAAATTTTGAAAAAAAAGAAAAAGTCGTTAAAAATATATAGAAATGCATATCTATAGAAAGATAGTTTAATTCTCGTCGCGATGGTATGATTTTTTTCGCGTAACGATTAACGGTTTCCGAGATATTTAAATTTTTTTAAAAAAAAAGTGAAAGTTTATTTTATTTTATTTATTATAAAAATGAATGGCTATGATTGGTTTATTATAACTTTGATAAATTTGAGATTTATATTAAACTTTTGCTTATAAACTATTTGTTTCTGCTTTTTTGCGCAAGTACTATGCTAGTGTTATTTTACTATTTGACAGGGAATGCAATTATTGAACTTTTGTTAGGATATATGTATTTCACCTTATATTTAAAGAGTAATGATATAGATGACTAAAATATAGGCCTAAAGATAGGCCTAATCAATTCATTATTTGACACATGTCATATCCATTTTCTCTCTCATTATCTTCACCATTTATCTTGACAAGTGTTGCAATCTTAGTATTAGGCACATTTTTAGGCATGTTTATTAGGCATGCAAATCATTTTCCATATTTAAATAGTTGGTCGTCGTCTCCAACCCCATTTATGATTTACCTACAAGCATTTATTGAATCTAGAATGTGGAAAAAAAGAATGGATAGAACATACGAACCGTTAGACCATAGCCAGACACTTTAATAAGACAAGTGAGATGAGTTCACAAGCAGCACATACTGGCAAGTTTTATTTTCCAAGCATTTCAAAACAGAGAGTCGTTTATAAAATGAAAAAAAGAAGAGCAATCACCATATCTGGCAGCATGCCAGATAATGCCAAACTTCACACATAGGAGATGTTTACGTCGGCCGTTGGAGAGGCTCTATGAAGCTTCAACATCTTAGTGGCAAACAATAACTTTGCATTGTCGGAAATTAGAAAAGGGCTAGAACGGATGGTGATTTTCTCTAGCAAAGGGGAACAAGCAAGCAAAGCCTTTATCAAACATATATCATTCTCATCATTCTCTGGACCAGTAATATATGTCATCTGTAAACTACGAAGCTGCAACTGCCTCATTGTTCCACGGTCTATGTCTATGATAGGTGACGTGATGGCCATGGGCATGTAGCCTATAAGAGTTGAAAATTATTCAATTACAACCCTGTGAGATTTTATGATCATAATACAAACATATATATTATACTTACCGTGATATAAAGTTTCTGCAAATTTGGAGATCCCCAAATTATATCAAAAACACATGATAACATAGCATTACTGCCAAAATCGATTGAGCTTAACCAAAGAGTCTCGAGACATGGAAATGTCGTAGAGAATATTTTCCTACCTCCAGTTGCTACATCATCAATATTACCCACTGGCAGAGATATCTCTTTAAGATTTTTAAGTTTAGCAATATCAGACCATTTTATTTTGCTGGTAGCGTTGAGACAATTAATTTTCGGAAAATAATTTGGAGGCCTAAAAATGGGACTAATTATATGCCTAAAGGGATGTGGCAATAAGTTATTGGTTTGTGAAGAAGCGGGTTCCTCTCATGTCACCAATAAGATAATGACACATAGGTTTAGGCATGTAATTAGGCACACCATTTAGGCATGCCAATCAATGCTCTTAATTTTCAGAATCTCCAGCAATTGACACAACTGATAAATTCCCCACAACCTCCACATTCAAAACTTACGATCATCATGTCCAAGCTCAATGGATTTTGGAAACCATGAAAACTAGGTGGATGATGAAAACAACAGTTATAAAGCTTCAAATGTTTTAACTCCACACAAGAGAAAAGATGTGTGGGCAACTTAAGTGGTGCCTCATAGCCAGGGACGAATCTAGATAGTAAATGTGGGGGGCAGCCGCCCCCCATGGCTAGCCGAAAAAGTTGATATTTTAGTGTAATTTTTATTTAATTTTGACCTTTTTTCGAAAGTGACCCCCACCAAAATCTCAAGTTGCCCCCCACTCACATACTAAAATCCAACATTTAACTCTTTAAAGCCTTATAAATCCTTCATATCTAAGTAAAAATACTCGATTTATCATTATGTTTCTAATTTTTTCTTTCGCATTTTGTTGCTATTGTAAAAAAAAAATTTTTGCCCCCCACATCCTATTTTTCTGGGTCCGTCACTGAGTCATAGCTGTAAGAATATGTGATACTGAGGTCCTTAATTCGTTTACTAGACAAGAGCATAACCCAGTGATCTTCAAAGTGAAATTTCTTGTGTATAGAGATGGAAAATGTTTTTATCGGGCCTTTAAGGTTATCAAGAAGCCAACTCACAATCCTCCCATATTTTTTGATATCTGATAAATAGTGAAAGAAATCCAAATCACATACAAGTTGGGTGATCATAGTCCACTTAAACCTCCAGTTGCTCGACAAAACACTAATCCCCACTGCATCTTTTATTGGTAAACGATCCATAATATTAGTTATTACAATATTTGGCATGCTGCTAATAAAATCGTCTTGTGAACATTCTGATGCTCTGCTTGACCCACAAATCGGTTCCATTATTCTAACAAAAATTGAAAAGCTAACTTAATATCTCTAACAAAAGGTGTAGTTCTGATAATCTAATTTAGCATATACCGTCTTTATGGTGAATCTCGAGTAAGATTCTAAATGACGTTTTTCTTCTTTTGTAAATTCATTTTAAACCCCAAACAGATTAAGCATTGTGATAACAAAAAGAACTGATCGAACTAACAATCTAACATTAATAGTAAATACTATTGCAAGGATAATAATACATGCAATCATATATGTGTGTAACATGCAGTTAGATAATACATACAATCATAGACATCTTTAGTTAATTTGAAAAGGGTAATATTAACTGATATAAAATGTCAGTGACAGTGGCGAAAATACGGTGGTTATCAGAATACATGCAACACATGTTCCGTAAAAAAACTCCGTAATTTGAAAAACAAAATACACATCGTCTATGTTTAGTTGCCCTTTTATGTATCTTGTAATATTTGTTTGCACCTGATGATGTAAAGTTCTGGGTGATTATCATCAAACACTTGTGCTTATAGAACAAGTTTCAACAAACAAAAAAAGAAATAGAATACAGAAACATACCAGGAGAAAATACAGTATGCAGAAAATGCAGAAGTCATTCGTTACATGGGGTTTATTTTTCTTTTTCTTCTTGAAGGCAATCCAAGCGATTCAACATTCAAGCATATAAGTAACTGCATCACTAGCATGGATGGACTGGATGGCCCAATATGTTTTGGGCTTAATTTAACTCGATCACCCCTTCTTTCAAAATTCATTTTATAACTGAAACTGATATAAAATTTTAAGTTACGTATTGGATTTAGTTCTATTTTACTATTTTATACTGGAGTAAATGTTCAGTGTGAACGTTGGTAATTGATATACTTTGTCATGTTGAAAGATTGTGTTCAAAGTCTCAAAACTCAAGGTTACAACTTCGATATTCCTAAGAGCTAGGATCCCCTATAAGAAGTAACAAAAATTAAAAGGTTTAGAAACTCATTAACTAGATAACGTGTGTTACCAAAACATATCCTCCCCCCTCTTTTTTTTTTCTTTTAATTTTCGGTTAACGGTATATTAGTCATTTTCGTTTTTTAATTTCACCCCAAATTTCAAACGCACATATCTTTCAAACGACAAACTTTAAAAAGAAAAAACGATTTCACCATAATTTTTAAAATTTAATCACCTTTAATTTGGTATAGATATTGTTAAATATTTCAAAAAAAATTACATATCAAATGGATCTTGATTTTCTTTATTTTTTTGGCATTTTCGGCCCTATTTTTTACCCTCATAAATGCCGAATCTTGAAAAACTTAAAACATGAAAGGTAAAGATTTTGGTTCACTGTTTACAAAGTTTTTTGAATCACTTAAATCCGATGTCGTATGAGTAAGATATATCAAACGTTAAAGATGACGTTTTACTCACTCCACACAAGATGTTTGATGAAATGTCTAGCTTATATTTTTAGTATTAAAATCGAGTTAAATGCGCTAATTTTTGTACAACAAAATACCTTCAATCATTTTGTTAATGTAAGATTAAAAAAGTGATGTTTTTGTTAATTATATCTAATTCATCAATATTTATTGATGAACATCTGTGCATCAATTTATTTGAGACTTTTTTATCAAAAAAATCTGATGAAAAATTATTCTATCATAATAATGGCAATAGTAGGTTTTGATTTTGGAGTTTTAGCAACAACCATGGCAGTTGTAGCTTTATGAGCTTTCGATGTTGCAGCTTTTTTTTGGCATAAATGCATCGTTAAAAAATTACCATCAGTTGGTGAATATCTCAGAGGAACAATTTTTATCGGGATTTTTGTAGCATTATTTTTCCAACATATATAAACATTTTTAATATGTTAATAAAAAAATCATGTATGTCAAAACTACTGATAAGCAAAGCAAAAACACTTATGAACAACAAAACTACTGATGAACGTACTTTCTCAAAAATTGTTCTTGATGAATAAAAACATTGATTAACAAACATATTATACTAATAAATAAACAAATCACTGATGAACATACTTGGTAAATTGTCCTTGATGAATAAAAACATTGATAAACATACTCCTAAAATCATTTTACAATTACTACACTATCATAATCTCTGTTGTTTCTTTTTTACAAATCACATCATTTGGTGAATATCTGAGAGGAACAATTTTTATCGGATTTTTTGTAGCATTATATGTCCAACATATATAAACATTTTAAATATGTTAATAAACAAATCATGTATATCAAAACTACTGATAAACAAAGCAAAAACACTGATGAACAACAAGACTATTGATGAACGTTACTTTTTAAAAAATAGTTCTTGATGAATAAAAATATTGATGAACAAACATATTATGCTGATGAACAAACAAATCACTGAAGAACGTACTTGGTAAATTGTTTTTGATGAATAAAAACATTGATAAACATACTCCTAAAATCATTTTACAATTACTACACTATCATAATCTCTGTTGTTTCTTTTTTACAAATCACCATCAGTTGGTGAATATCTCAGAGGAACAACTTTTACCGGTTTTTTTTTGCAGCATTATTTGTCCAACATATATAAACATTTTAAATAAGTTAATAAAAAAATCATGTAATATCAAAACTATTGATGAATAAAGCAAAAACACTAATGAACAACAAAACTACTGATAAACATACTTTTTCAAAAATTGTTCTTGATGAATAAAAACATTGATGAATAAACATATTATGCTAATAAATAAACAAATCACTGATGAACGTACTTGATAAATTGTTTTTGATGAATAAAAACATTAATGAACATACTCCCAAATCATTTTACAATTACTACACTATCATAATCTATGTTGTTCCTTTTTGCCAAATTGTTTGTGTAGTGTACATAATTCGTGTTAGGGTCTACCAAAGAGGGTGGGTAGTTTACCGGACAAATTTAGTTGTCGTGGAGAAGGGGACTCATTGTACTGAAAAAGCTATTGCCACTCAAGGCATCTGTCTACGGGCAACAGGCTGAAGGAAGTAGGCAAGTCTGTATTTAAACAAGCACAAGCGTTTCGGGAACGTAGAATGTAAGAGAAATTCAAATGTTAGAACTCCAGTACGTATGGAACCAAAAGAAAAAAGACAACCAAGTCTTTGACCAGGGAACGGGATAATTCCCACTACCGCTGGCAGGCCATGCCTATAGTACTGCTCCAGTAAGAAGTTCGTGAGGTGCCGCTGCAGCTTCTTCCCTCTCTCTTCCCCGGCCCCGTCTATGCCGCCGCCTTTCCCGGTCCTTTTCTTTTAGTGCTTCGACCCGAAGCGATAGCTTCTGCGGAGCCCTGATAAAGTAACCGGTGGCAGGTTAGTACAGTTCTCCTGCTTGCGGATTTTTCCCTGCACGAATGACCCAATCTATCTATGGCAACCACCCCTACTTTTAGTAGATGGAGATGCGCACCTAGGAAAGCGCGGAATAGACCTATGTGTCGGCCCTACCTAAACCAATCATCATATCGGTCCCTAGGCCCCATTGCTGGAAAGGCATTTCTTTTGCCCCTTCAAAAAAAAAAAAGAAATGCGGGCAGGGTGGAGCTCGGCAGAGGGTCCCCTTCTCCACGACAACTAAATTTGTCCGGA